>JARFXV010001861.1:122500-152500 GCA_031761425.1 Cosmopolites sordidus
GCGGCGCGTATCCGAGTTCAATTTTCGACGACTCGACTGCATAAATCGGGCTCGATATCAATGATGGCATTGGTTGTGTAGATTTTTAAGGCATGAATCATCTGCTTCTCATTTGCATAGACCCGTGATTTAACGTAGTCCCACAAGAAAAAGTCTAATGGTGTTAAATCACTCGATCTCGTTGGCCATTTAATGTCGCCGAAACGTGAGAGAGCCATCGAATTTATCGTACAGAAGATCCATTGTTGCATGCGCTGTATGACACGTAGCGCCCTGTTGTTAAAACCACGTCATTAAAATCCACATTTTATATTTTCTTCTTTTTTTTTGGTTTTTCGCCACGATTTAAAACTCATAAGATATCAAAAATATCTTTTTTTATGTAAATAAAGAATAACTGGGTATAAAACAAAAACTAAACAGAGACAAATTTCTCAATGATTCTTTTTCTGTAATAAATTCGTAATTTTCTGTAACAAAAATTTTAAAAATGTATTTTTTTTAAATAAATATAAACTTTTGAACGTGAAGGTTTCACGAGGTCTACTCCTCCCGTTTCAAAACAAATCTAAAAAATAATTTATATTGATATATATATATATATATATATATATATATATATATATATATATATATATATATATATATACTATACACTATAGTAATCACTCTATTCATATAATTGGGACATGCACTAGTTTCTTCAGCCGCTGAAAGTTCTCGCAACCATTGTTGTCAAGTAACGAGATTACTTCGACATTCCCATCACCTTCCATCCTCTTCTGAAGTTTGCTAGCAAACCCCTTGATCTCATCTTCAACCATAGGTACTTTCAGGTATCGATGGATGAATTCGTTTTATAAGAAAAAAATCGGCAGAAATTGGACATTGGACAACTGTTACAATGCTAAAAGCTGGTAGTCGGATTTGATATAAAACATTTGCAAAATTGTATTTACAATATTTTGCAATTATACTGTCCTTAACCATTTTAATGTCGGAAGTGACCGGTAACCATTTTAATGTCGGAAGTGAATGGTACGGTGAAAGATTAAGATAAACTACCGAAGAGAGCGCGAAAAAATGGTAAGATCAAAGAGGGGCAAGATGGCTTCTGGGAAGCTGCTGGAGAGGGGCAGCGATTTTGAGATTGCGCTTTGTCGATCCACTTTACTGTGTGGCAAGGCCGAGAGGAGATCGCCAACAATGTCCTTGAAACGGCTGCTTTAATAACATCTGAAGATAAATGTTCCAAACAGTCAAAAATCTCCAATGAGACCATTGATTTAATAAAAAAACGACGGCAATGAAAAATGCAGGGAGCCCTTTTGGCAAGGTCGGGTACGTTGAGCTGTGTAAAACTATAAGAAAACTTATTCGAATGGAAACGAGCGCAGGACGGAAGTATTAGAGGTTATCAGAAGATTTTATTTAAACTTATATGAGGATCAAAACTATCAAAGACAGCATTGGTCAAAGAGGAACAAATACCGAATATTCTGGCGAAGGAAGTGGAAAAGGCTATAGACTCGATGAAAAACCTCAAGGCTCCAGAAAGGATAGTATAACTGCTAAAAACTAATGGTCGGGTTTTATATAAAATACCTGCAAAATTGTACTAAAAATGTCTAAAGAAACGAAATGTACCGAACTTATGGAAAAATGCGGAAATGATTCTCTTACGTAAAAAGGAACACATGTAGAGTTAAAGAACTACCCTCCAATAAACCCCCTATCAGTGGTATACAAAGTGTTGACCAAGATAATATCTGAAAGAACATTAAGAAAACTGAATGATGTACAACAAAGAGAAAAAGCAGGATTCAGAAGTGGAATTAGTACAATGGATCACATTCAGGTTGTACAGCAGGCCATAGAAAGGCACAACAAATGGAAAAACACTACGCCACTGTGATTGGGTTTTATCGATTATGAAAAAATTAATTCAATCTCAAAGTAGGCCATAGTAGATGCATTGATTAGCCAAAGTGTACACAGAGCCTATGTAAACCTACTGGGATCAATATATGATAAATCTACCGCGACAGTTCACCTTGGTGATCTTGAGGTTGGAATTAATGTAGAGCGTGGTGTACAGCAGGGGAACGCAATATTGCCTTTCTTTTCTCAGCCTGGAGCATACTTAAGCCACCTTAGATCCGCGGATGGTATCGTTTTCCTTTCATAAAACCCAGAAGAGCTGCAAAGACACCTCAAGAGCTGCAAAGAGCTGCAGAACCATATGGTTTAAAAATAAACCTAAAGAGTCAGGTCATGTTCATTACATTTGCCGAGGATAAAATAATTTCTATTTCAGGAAGGAATTTTTTTGAATCTTGGGCAGAGGATTTCAATGGAAGGGGATACCGCCCGGGAGGTAGAAAGGCGTATTATATGTGGTTGGCTGGCATTTGGCAGGCTGGCATTCAACATTGTATTTAAGAATAAACTACCACTTTGTCTAAAAAGAAAAGTCTTTGATCAGTGCGTTCTGCCCGTTTGACACACGGGGATGAAATCTGGACACTTACTTCGCAGTTAGTTCAAAAACTTCGGGTGGCATAAAGGGGAATGAAAGGGTGAATTTTTGACATTGTAAGACGGGACAGAAAGCCCTGCACATGGCTCAGAGAACAAACCAAGATATATGACATCATTAGAAGAATAAAGGAATTGAAATGGAGGTGGGCAGGCCATATAGCGAGGCGGTGGGACGACAGGTGAACCAAAGCGATCTTGAAGTGGATACCGCTTGTTCGTAAATGTCCACGGAGAATACCGAAGGCACGATAGGCTGATGACATCATTAAGTGTATTGAAGCCGATTGGCGAGGAGAGCTGAGGATAGTGAAAGATGGAAGCATGCTAAAGAGGCCTTCATCCTGCAGTGGATTGACACGGACTAATTAGGTGAATAGTAATCGATAGCTTTCATTCAGCTTAGATGGTAAAAGTTTTACTTCCTTGGAAGGCTTGAAAAATAACCTGAGTAGGTGTTTTAGCCAGAAACTTACCTAGAAACCTAGAGAGAGGTCGTGGAACAGAACAGCACATACTATATTTATTACTTTTAACTTTTGGCAAACAAAATTATTCTATATTTTTCCCAAAAAAATGGGACGAAAATTTGCATCAACCCAATACATCCTATACGCGCTGTATTGATAAACAATGGCGGCAATAAGACAGAGTATTTTACAAGTATATCTGGTTTTGTTTCTGTTAAAATTTCTATATATCGTTTAATGTCAATTAGCTTAAGTTGTACCTTTCAGAGTGAAACATACATGTATTTAAAAAACATGTCATCAAACATGAAAAATAAATTAATTATAAATATTTAGTTAGTTACGCAACTAAAAGTGTTCTATTACAGTTTTACACATGGTGTAAGAGATGCGACCGTAGAAAAAATGGAAGCAGTTTTAGGTTTCTTGATTTAAGATAAATATATATCAAGGAGCCATTCCATTAAATCATTCAATAATACGAGAAAAAGCAAACAGATTGTATCAACACTTTTCAGTCGGGTCTAATGGCGAAAGTATATACGAATATACATATATATATATATATATATATATATATATATATATATATATATATATATATATATATATATATATATATATATAATATATATAATCGAAGACGTTCAATTTTCAAGTTCCGATGGCTGGTTTAGTAAATTTAAAGTACGATAACATCAAAATTGTAGATAAAATAGCGAATAGAGCAGCTAATGAGGAAGAATGAAGTTTAGTGGAAGAAAATCTAATTATTAAAAGATTCTGCGAGGTGTGTAAATAAAGTAATGAAACTGGTGACGTAATGTTCGATCTAGTAATAGCGTCGGATTCTTCTTTAAAGGGGAGGCAGGCTAATATCTGATGCGTCTTCAGTACTAGTTTGAACTTCCTACAGTCACTTGGTGGCCCGTAGCGATTCTTTTCGTGAACCAAATTTTTCTTATGCGTTTCTTTTCATTAATTTGGTTATTCGAGCTTTTTTGGTCGTGGTTTGGTTAGAGTTGTGCCATTCCTGGCATTAGCGCTTGTCTTCCAAGTCGTATTCAATGTCACCAGTAATGAAACGTTACAAAAAATGAGGATGATTTTCAATGCGCCCCAAAAAGTCAAGAATTGTTTCCCTCCTGTTGTCTTTTATTTCGGAACCATTTTCGTGCAGATCTTCCCGATCTCCAATTAATTGGTTCAAATCTGATGAATGGTAGTGTGAGTTAAATTCAACTCTTCATCGGTCATTTTGATCGGCGGTTGATGCACAAGACACCAGATTCTGCAGACATTTACATTATATCTTGCAGTTGAAGGCCTTCCCCTATATAGTTCATCTTCAATCAAGTTTTGGCCTTCTGAGAATGCATTAAACGAACTGAAAACATGGGTTCTTGACAAAGCACTGTTTTGATAGGCCTGTTAAAGTTGTGCATAAGTTTCAATCACACTGTGCCCAAATCTGAAATTATACTTGATAACGCAGTGTTCCTCGAAATTGTAGTCACTCATTTTTCAGAACGCACTAGAAAAAACCGTTTCTCGAAAAGAACTACTACGAACCATTAAGTAACTCTAGTTAGTCCAAACTTGCACTGACAGATATCAGATATTAGCCTGCAAGCCAACATTGTTGCCAGATTGAACTCTACATCATGATGCTCAATAATTTATTTACACACCATGTATGATAGATAAAGCAATAGCAAGCTCCATATACAAGAGTGGTTCAAGTTCTAGTTCTGGGCCTGATACTGAGATGACATCAGTATAACCAAATGATTATGGTATATGTTAAATACGATTCGTTAGATGGCGTGCTGCGAAGTTTTAGCGGTGTGCGGTTAGTTGCTCGATTGTAACAATGGAGTAAAGCAAACAAGATTTGACATTTTCTGGAAAATAGAAATACAGATATCTATCTACATATATGTAGATAGATATATATCTAGTGAGCCAGAATATCAAAATCCCTCCCTAAAACAGAAATTCTGCTATCCTCGGCAAAATAATTGAACATGACCCTCTTTCAGATTTATTCTCAAACCAAATGGTTCTACCTCCATTGCAGCTCTTATATGAGGGTTTCTAGCTCATCTGGGTCTTGTGAAAGGAGAACCATTTTAATATTCGAATCTGAAATGGCTTACGTATACAGCATCACTTTTTATTCTATCCCGTTCCCTGTCCGGATTACGGAATATCTCTTCAAGGCAGACTGTAAAAAAACAAGCGATTTAAGGCACGCTGCCGTGCACCCCGTTCTACATTGATTTTAACTTCAAGATTGTTGCTGTAGCTTCATCACACATGCACTCCAGTAGGCTCACATAGGCCCCTTGTTAAGCAATACACACATTATAACCTGCTCTGAGATTAAGTCAAATGCTTTTTTATAGTCAATAAAAGCCAAGCACTGTGGCTGGTGTATTCGTTGTGTTTTTCTGTAGCCTGTTGGATTACCCGGATGTGATCTATTGTACTCTAAATTCACTTCTATATCCTGATGGCTCTCTTGGTTATGCGTCATTCAGTGTTCTTAATATTCTTGTAGTTATAAAAGTGTTCACAAAGATCTGATGATCACTGTATACATTACTAACAAGATGCTTATTGGGCGGTAGTTTTTGAGCTCTTCTGTGCTCCCTTCTTATGAGGACGCCTCACTTCAACAGTTTTCCATAAGTTGGAAATTTTTTATTCTTTGAGGAATTTTGAGTTTATTATATCGGTGTTGACCAGCGGATTTTAATCGTTACACTGCTCTTTCCTGGAACTTCACCATTCTTCATCGATTAAATAGCCTTTGTCATACACACTCTTATATATATATATATATATATATATATATATATATATATATATATATATATATATATATATATATATATATATATATATATATGAAATCTTTCGCCCTTTCTCGACGTGGTGCCACCATGCGCCAGGATGACCTGGAGCTCGGCTGATGACGACTGAACGGCTAGAAACTAGTTCAGAAAGATACGTGGTGGCGCGTGGTGGCACATGGTGGCAGTTGGGCAGAGACGAGCGGTGGCACCACGTGGAGAAAGGGTAAAATATTTCTGTATTATTTCCCTCCCCGGTCCGGTTATGCGTCTTGTGGGCGTATAATATATATATATATATATATATATATATATATATATATATATATATATATATATATATATATATATATATATATATATATATGTGTGTGTGTAGTGTTGAATTTTCTTGGACTGCGTCCAATGAGACAGCAGTAGCTGAGCGTCATCCGACGGGAAGTCGGCGACAACATGGGTTGTTGGCTGTGGATAGGGTCTCCCTATTCTTTCCCTATTCTTGATGGTATGGTATATGTCGGCTCCCTGATGGGTCTGAACCTCGAGAGACGAAACATATGTCATCCAGTTGAAGGGGCAGATGGGGCTCCTTCCCGGTAAAGCAACCAACAAAAATGTTCATTTAGGCGGAGACGCAGGTTGTTGTGTTCCACACGCATTCCAAGAATATCTAACACTACACACACACACACAAATATATATATATATATATATATATATATATATATATATATATATATATATATATATACTATATATATATATATATATATATATATATATATATATATATATATATATATATATATATATATATATATATATATATATATATATATATATATATATATATATATATATATATATATATGTATACATATATATATATATATATATATATATATATATATATATATATATATATATATATATATATATATATATATATATATATATATATATATATATATATATATATATATATATATATATATATGTATACATATATATATATATATATATATATATATATATATATATATATATATATATATATATATATATTCCCTTGTCTAGCTCCAGTTCTAATTTCTGAGGACTCTGAGATGTCACCCATGAATATAACTTTTGACTTTGTGTTAGTTAGTGTTGTTTTAATAATTGCCAGCGTTTTCAGATATAATCCTTGTTCTTTCAAGATTTAGAATAAAGATTGTCGATCAATAGAATCACATGCTTTTTGAAATCCACAAATGTACATACGAGATTTTTATTGTGCAGTTTTTGATGTCTTAGGATCAACTTTAGATTCAGGATCAGTTCAGGGCAGGATCTGCCCGGTCGAAAACCTGCTGGATATTTACCAATTCTATATTTTAACTGTCCCTGTGCTCTGTCTAACAAACATTGAGATAGAATCTTAAAACAAACTAGGAGAAGAGATATCCCTCTGTATTTATTTACATCCGTTCTATCTCCTTTCTTATGTAGTGGATGAATTACATGGGGCAATGGCCTGCCCCAAGGCAATATCCTAGAGCCCAACCCAAAACAAAACTCAAACAAAAATCTTCCAGTACGAGGGTGATCTAATCTGGCACTGGCTTATCATGGAAATACCCTCGTATGTTGTGAGATGGCACTACAACAGGATGTCCAAGCTCTAAAAAAATCATTCTACATATGGCAACTCCAATTGAACCCCAGCAAATCAGAAGTGTGCGCATTCCACTTATACATCAAAAAAGCGCACACTCACAAGTAAGCGTCAGCTACACAACTGAAGCATAACGAGCAACCTAAATATTTCGGAGTGACACTGGATCGGGTCCTTACCTATAAACATCATCTAAGAAAAAGTGCTAAGTAAGTCAATAGAATCTAGAAATTATCCGGCACAGATTGGGGTGCAAACGTTGACGTACTACGAACTGCCACACTCTCACTTGTATACTCGTCTGCTAAATACAATATCGCCCCATGAAATAAGAAGGCAAGAAGCAGCAGTGAGGGAATTTAGTAACTGCCACACCCATGCTAACTCAATACTTTATGATGAGCTACCAAATCTTCCCAACCTAAGGCTACAATCCAGAAAACACCCGTGGACTATGGACTGAACAATAACAGAAGAATATTTCCACCTGGAACAGAAGTGAAGAGAGGTGTGGTCTGTTACGGTCCTCCATAATGGATACCTTATACACGATCCATCAGAACAAGTCCCCGGCTTTGAACTGCCTCGTCGAAAATGGGTCCAGCTTAACCGTTTCCGAACTGGCCAATGATGATGTAACAACTTAATACACCGATGGGATAAAACCGAGATTCCTTCCTATAACTGCGGCGCAGATCAGCAGACCACGAACCACATAGTAAACGAATGTTTTCGAAGACTCTTCGTTAACGGTCTCATCGAACTACACCGAGCATCTGCCTCAGCTGTGTAATATATTCTTATTTTAGATTAACTGTTGTAATAGTTTGTATTTTTATGTTTCTATGTTTGGTTTCTGTATACTCGATCTTGCATTCATTCTTGATATGTCATACGAAATAATAATAATCACAGTAAGAACAAAAATGATGAAATTAACTCAATAAAATATATGTTTTACGGTGTTACATTTTTCTTTATTCTCTACTATGGTTTACATCAAGAAAATGGCTCTTCTTATTGAAAAATTTTAACTAGAAAATAAATAAAAAAATAATATTGGGCTGTCCAGAAAGTTCATAGGGATTTTCCATTAACCGCTCTTTTATCGCTTGTAAACAAAAATATATATATATATAGATAACAATATATATATAACAATATATATATATATATATATATATATATATATATATATATATATATATATATATATATATATATATATATATATATATATATATATATCTAGATTAATAACGTTTATTTACATATTACTAATTACTGCAGTATTTACAATATTTATCTTCAGATTCAATTTGATTTGTCTTTAGTTAGTTAAGTTGATTCTAGTTGATAATGTCGGTCAATAACTTGATTTTACGCCATTACTTTCTGTTGGAGAAACTGCGGTGTAAGAGTGGTTTGATCGATTTAAGGGCGGAGATTTTGACTTGAAAGAGACCGGCGTCGCTCTGGCACTTAGTACTTAGAACTTAGTAGGCAATATCTGCTACAATCAAATCTCTTCGTGCGATCTTTGGCTGAAAAAACCTGAGTACAACAACCTGCAATAAAAAAATAATGGGGGTTGCAAGACTCAATTTTACCTATGGCGAAAGACGACCTTCATTCTCATTGCTCTGTTTTCAGTCTTCAGACAAGCATTGAGAATGCCATGTATAACCTTAACGAAACGTCTGCACGTTCCCAACAAACAGGACAAAAACGATCGGATGTACTCCCGGACTAATAGTCTAGCATATATATATATATATATATATATATATATATATATATATATATATATATATATATATATATATATATATATATATATATATACTTATATTGGACTTTTGGCATTGCTACGCGTAATATACGGACTATGAAAATGGAAGCCCGATTGAAAAACTCTTAATCGAACTTCACAACATACATTGAGATATTATTTAGCTCTGTATAATGGACACGTACTCTACACCCGAGGTACGAAAAATGGACGATGTAACCGAATTGGATTTCTCATCAATAGAAAACTGAAGGACAGTGTAGTAAAATTTGAAAGTATATCTGACCGACTAGCCCAATGCGTCATTCAGCTGAATAAAAAATTTACGCTTCAAATCGTTCAAGCATATGCTCCAACTATAAGCCATAGGGATGAGGAAATTGAGGAATTTTATGATGATGTGACCCAGCTTTTAGACAAGAAGAAATTTAGGTACATAATCCTGATGGGTGATTTTAATGCCAGAATTGGAACAACAAAAACTGATGAAAATACAACTGACCCATATGGAACTAGTGAGCGAGACAACAAAGGACAAGAACTTTATATTATGAATTCATTCTATAAGAAAATGATCAGCAGAAAATGGACATGGAAAAGCCCATCTGGACTCACAAGTGAAATAGATTACATCTTGACCAACGATAAAACATTAATTTGCAATTGTACTGTCCTTAACAATTTTAATGTTGGAAGTGACCACCGAATGGTACGAGCAAAAATTAGAATTAACTATCGAAGAGGAGGCGAAAGAATGGTAAGGTCAAAGAAGGGCAAAGTGGATTCTGGGAAATTGGTGGAGAGGGCCAGCTATTTTGAGATTACTTTGTTAAACCGCTTTGCTATGTTACAAGATCTGAAGGAGATGGAAATATCAATTCAATATGAAGAAATCGCCAACCGTGTGCTTCAAATGGCTGCTTCAATAGCACCAAAAGGAAAATGTCTTAAACACATAAAAATCTCCAGTGAGACCATTGATTTAACGAAGAAACGACGGACAATGAGAAATGCAGGTAGTAATTTTGGCAGGGTCGAGTACACTGAGCTCTGCAAAACGATAAGAAAACATATCAGAGAGGGCACATGCAGCTAGTGCAAAAAACCCTAGAAGAAAACAAAGGAAACAGAAGCTGAGAAACAAAAGAACGCAAATTTATGCCTTAAGGCGTGAGGATGGCACAGTGATGGCGCTTACGTAAAATTTAGAAGTTGTCAGAAAATTGTATTCCCAGTTATATGAAAATCAGAACCAATCAAGGACAACAATGCCGATGGAAAAACAAATGCCAGGTATCCTAGTGGAGGAAGTAACAAGAGCTATAGAATCGACGAAGAACGGCAAGGCTCCAGGAAAGAACAGTGTAACTGTCGAAATGCTAAAAGCTGGTGGTCGGACGTTACATAAAACACTGGCAAAATTATACTCAAAATGCCTCAAAGAACAAAAAATACTTGACTTATGGAAAAATGCAGAAGTGATCCTTTTACATAAGATAGGAGCCCAGGAAGATTTAAAGAACTACCGTTCAATAAGCCTCCTATCAGTAATGTACAAAGTTTTCACTAAGATAATAACTAAAAGGATATTAAGATAACTGAATGACACACAACGAAGAGAACAGACAGGATTCAGAAGTGGATTGACTACAATGGATCACATCCAGGTTTTACAGCAGGCCATAGAAAGACACATCGACACAAGAACTGCAAAGGGCTCGTGAACCATTTGGCTTAAAAATAAACCTGAAAAAGAGTCAGGTTATGTTCAATAAATTCGCTGAGAACGGGAGAATTTCAATTTTAGGAAGAGATTTGGAGATTGTGGACCATTTTATATATCTTGAGCAGATGATTTCAATGGAGGGATATACTGCCCGGGAGGTGGGACGGCGTGTTAAGTATAGCTGGCAGGCATTTGACAGATTCAACATGGTCTTAAAGAGCAGACTCCCACTTTGCCTGAAAACGAGAGTCTTCTATCAGTGCGTCCTGTCCGTTATGACATACGGAAGTGAAACCTGGACACTCACATCGCAATCAATTCAAAAACTTCAGGTAACACAGAGGAAAATTGAAAGATGTATGCTTGGCATTACAAGACGAGACAGAAAGCCGCGCGTATGGATCAGGGAACAAACGCAGGTGTGTGACATCATTAGAAGAGTGAAGCAATTGAAATGGAGATGGGCAGGCCATGTAGCTAGGCGATGGGATGACAGATGGACCAGGGCGTTAAGTTACGTATATATACTTAACGTTACGTACGTTATATACTTAACGTTACATCGTTAAGTATATAGGACCCGAGTCGCAGAGGAAAGCCCAGAACTGATGATGATGATGATGATGATTTTCTTTTTCTCTTAAAAAACTTCCTACGAACTTTCAGAACAACCCTATACATCGAACTATTAAACACCAGGCTTGACAATATTGAAACAAACTACCATTTAAAAAAAAATCACAAAAATAATAGTATATTCATTAATTAAACTGATTTTTAGATCATATTTTTCTATTGTTAAAAAATCGTTAAAACACCCCCACAACAAATTAAAGAAAATATTTTTGCTTCGTTTTGATTGATTGATTTAGAACTCTGAAGTATGTTTGTTCGAATAACAGAACTAGATATTAATTCTGACTCGTTAATTATGGATTCTGAATGACGGTCAGATTGGCTGGCTCTCGTTATTATTCACCCTTCATTTAAAATTCCGCCCGATACCGATTTTATAAATTTTACTTGAAATATCGTTTTCTTGAGCGTTTGATGTTTTAGGTTGAAACTCCAAATCCTGAAGTGACAGCCTGGATTGTGAACCTTACCATGCCGAAGTATCTTTTTCCTTTTGAACTGAAGCCATCAAACAGTGTTGAAGGGGGTAGTTATGTAACCAGTGCCAAATTTCACGGAGAAAACAGTGTCAATATAGTTTGGTTGAACAGAAATCAGAATAAGTTTGTTGTTTTGACTTGTCGTAATCATAACAGCTATAATTGTGAAGATGTAAGTATTTCAATTTTATTTTTTGTTTTATTTATCAATTGTGAATCTAAAATGCTTCATCTAATGCCTCGAGAAAATATTTAACCTATAACCACCACTACTACTCTTCTTTAGAAGTGCTACGTCGATTTTCTAAATAAGCAGTCAACACACAGTCTTTTTAATCATATGTATTGGTTATTTGCAGTCATGTATCATATGTCACTTTAAGAAATCAATTCCAATTAACCTAATGGGAACTAAAGGTTTTGAAACTAGTCGAGTGGAGAAGTAGATTATTCTGAGACTCTAGATTTTTTTAACTCCTAGAGTGATCTGCAATCTGCCCAAAGGGCCATAAACGTTTATTTTGGCTTGAGAGATGTGACATGTAGAGTATCACCCCAGTGAGTGATCTCTTAAAAAAATTATTATCTAGATCTCAGGAAATAATTATATAAATATATTATTTAAATCTAGAGTACATTTGTCTATTCAGTCTTAAGTTTAACTTATTGAAGTCTGATGGCAGCAGACGTTTTAACCTACACACTTCACTGTTTTCACGCACATTTAACTGAGTAACCAGCACATTAGGATGCACTAGCACTTTTTTGCTGTAATTCGCACTTAAACGATGTATGGCTTCCTTGATAGATTCCAGAGGAATATCATGTTGAATGACCTCCTTGGGGACGTAATAAGGTGCGTCTACAATTGCTCTTAATATATTATTCTGGAACCTTTCCAAGATGTTAATGTTGGAGTCACAGACCGTACCCCACAGTTGAATTACATAAGTATAAACGTGTTTAAGAATGCACTTGTATAGCAATACCTTGTTGTCTAAGGATAATTTCAATTTACGGCCAATGAGCCAATACATATGACTTAGTTTGAGGTCTAGCTACTTGCGCTTGAAATATATGATTTTTCCGACTTGGATATAGCATTTTCGACTTGAGGAAGCTGACAGTTATTAATATTCACAGGGGGACATGATTCTCTACGTAATGTAAATGTCACATGCATGGACTTGGTTTCATTAGCTTTGATGCGCCATGTTTTTAGAAATTGCTGTATTTTGTTTAGGTTCGCTTGAAGGTTTCTTGAGACTGATGTTGGATCAGGGTGGGATGCCAGGATAGCAGTGTCATCAGCATATGTTGTCACTGTAGTGGTTCTTGTATTCGGTATCTCCGCTGTATATAAGAGGTACAGTATCGGTCCAAGCACGCTACTTTTATTCACTGCCTAACTTCACTAGGAAGCATCTGTCTGTTAGGTATGATTTAAACAACTGATAGTGAGAATGAGGAAGGTGCTTTTTTGTTTGACTTGTAATCCAATATGCCACACCTTATCAAAAGCTTGAGATATATCAAGGAAAGCTGCAGAACAGTATCTTTTAGCATTTAGATCTTTATTAATTTAGTTCACTAGTATATGTACTTGCACTATTGTTCCATATTTATTGCAGAAGCTAAACTGATGATTCGGGATTATTTTGCTATTTTCTCTTATTATGTGGAGTCTCTTGACAAACAATTTCTCGAAGACTTAGGAAATCGTTGGCAGCAAGCTAATGGGCCTGTAGAAAAAGACATCTTCTATTTTTTTTCCTGGTTTTTGGATCATGATGATTTGGGCCACCTTCCAAATACTGGGGAAATAGTTTAGACGCAATATCGCATTGTATATAAATGTTAATAGTTTAAAGCATTTTTCTGACAATTCTTGCAAGATTTTTCCAGAGATGAGATCAAATCCTGGTGCCTTTTTAATGTTGATTTATTTGAGGATTACTTGTTTGATTTCTTTAATTGTAAATTTGTAGTGCGGTGGACCCATTTGAAGTGAAACTTCCAAGAAGTCAGTCATCTCTTTTTCCTCTTCGTTGATTAGTTCTGAGGGGGAGGGTATGAATACGCTTTCTAGAAAGCTCTAGCTAGTTCTTTGTCATTTCTACCCGAGGTATTGTCCTCATTTTTAATTGAGTGGAGAATTGAGTTGTTGAGATCTTTTTAGAGCGAGTACTCCGTGGCTTCTGTTGGCGTAAGATTTTGCAAGTATTCTTGGATGCCTTGAATCTGTTCTTTCTGTATTAAGTCTTTCAGTTCCTTAGTAACTTTATTTAATTTTATTTTGTTTTCAGGCGTCCTGGTTTACTGCCATTGCTTCCGTAGTTGTCGTTTTTCTGCAATGTTTTCTTCGACTGAGGGGGAAATTAGATTTTTCCTTAGTAGTATTTCATTCTTAGGACTGGCACGCCAATCTGTCTGTTGTATATTCTTTGTTAAGGATTGTTATGTCCAGTTTAGTTTTTAGTGGATGATTTAGCGAGATTAGTTAGTCTAATTTTTCCCGTAATCCATCCCAGTCTATTTTATTATTGTGCAAGAAGGGTTGTTTTTCTTTGTTCTTGTCAATTGTGTGGTCTAATGACAAGTCAAAGCAGGTTTCGGCCTGCAGAAGTCTATAGCATCTGGAGTTTTGTTTCTGTCTAATGGCCAGTAGCTAGTTTTTGTAAATTATTGACATTCATTGCTTTAAGTAGTTCTATGCCTTTTAGATTTTTCAATCTTGATCCCCAAGTTTGGTGTTTTGCGTTCTAGTCTCCGCCTGAGAAGAACTTATTGCCTAATGTTTTGAAAAATCCTTCAAAGTGCTCTTTTTTGTTGAGGTCTTTGGGTGGGCAGTAGATGGCCGACATAGTTATTGGTCCATGCTCTTCTTCAATAGTTATGCCGTTTTATACTATCTCATATAATAATGGCAGTTCCTCCATGTGCTCTGTTGCTTGGATGTTTTGTGTGGTACTTATTATATTTAGGAATTCGTAGGTAGTGTTGGTCTGTAAAATGTGCCTTAGAGATCATCATGATGTCTATGTTTTGGTTATATAAGAATGTGTTTAGTTCTTTGGCATGTTGCTGAAGACCATTGGTATTCCATAGCTATTTTATATTTTTGATGTTCGGTCTTTAAGCTAATTTGCTGACGACGGTGGTAAGTAAGTTGAGCATTGTACTCATTTGTTCCACCAGCGTACTAATCATTTCTTCGAGTTTGCTCATATTATCAACAGGTTGATTGATTATTGGAATTGCTTGATTATTTTGAGTCTTGTTATTGTTGACTGTTTGTACATATGACATTGTACATGCTGTATATGTTGAATTGATGTAAACCATGTTTGTGTCTGTGGGTTTCTTTTTTGTCTTAAGGTGGGGTATAACTTTTGTTGCAGTTCTTTGTGCACTTGGCATCCTCTGTAATTGGCAGGATGGTCACAGCTACAATTGACGCATTTCACTTTTTCGTCGCGTACTTTGCGTATGCGTTCTTTTGTGACATGTGGTCTGCGCATTTTACGCATCTAAATATTTTTCGGCAATAGGTTTTAGCTTAAGCATCTGGTATACTGAGGGACTACTGTTTTAGTATGCGGTGATTCACATTTAATAATACTGTGTCCGAATTTGTCTATTATGTATACTTGTTTGTTATTTTCTTTTAATATAAAATCAATATAAAATATTGGTAATGGCTTTCTTGTGATAGGATGTTTTAAGTTGTGTATGTTCTTGACCTTGTTCTCCAAGGTTTATTTTTATGGCTTCGGTATCTGTACCGTGATATAATCCTCTTATGGCAAATCGGAAGGTTTTTTTGCTTTTTGGCCTAAATGTTTGGTATTGTATCTTTCTAAGTAATGTCTGAATGATTGTGGCGTGTTCATATATTTTTTTCTTTATTTGGGTTTTTGCGCTAATTTTAATTTAAATAAAAATAACTGTCTTGTTATGCCTTCGGTAGATTTAAATTCAATATGGTTCCCGGTTCTAAAGAATACAATTAAAAACATTTAAGAATTTCAATAAACAATCACAATCACACGGTAAACCTCACCTATATATGCTTTCTTGGTAGTATGTCACTGTCATTAAAAACTAATTGTCCAATGTAAGTATCATTAACATACATAAAAAATATATTTACTTTCTATCTTTTCATAATTTATAGAAATTAATATGCTTTATTTTTAGATTCGTTTTGAAAACGGGAGGAGAATACTTCCCGAAACGTTAACGTTAAAAGTTTGTATATTTTTGAGAACATTTTTATATTTTTAAAATTTTGTTCGTTAGGCAAATTTATTACAAAAAAGATTCACTGAGAAATTTGTCTCCTTTTGGTTTTTTGTTTTTACCCCGTGATTCGTTATTTACATAAAAACAAATATTTTTGACATTTTTTGTGTTTTAGATCGTGGCGAAAAAACCCAAATAAACAAAAAAATATTGTGTCTTTCTGCTATAAAGCTCTCTGATTAATGTTTTAAACTGTTCGGCCTCAATAACTTGGACTTTAATTGTCTCATAACTAGTAGTTTTAACAGTATATTTAATATTTGTAATTTGTTTAAGCAGATCGTGGATATGTTGATATACCAGGTTATAGATGGTTATCGTTGGCAGCTTAGGTACATCTTTTGTGATGCTTTGTTGATCTTTGTCTTTGTTTCTTTATCATTTCCTTCTTATAAAACTACTAAAACTGTTTTTTGTTTCCAGTGGTTTCTGCAGCAAGTAGTCGCTTATCCTTGTTCGTTTCCTAGCATTCACTATTTCAGGGCTTCTTAGGTGTTTTTTGTTTATTACAGCAGTCCATTCTGATTGTTCCTGTTGCTATGACACTTGGAAATTTTGATTTTGGAGCAGCTGACAGTTCTGTATTAGCGGCTGTTGATTTGGTACACAGGATACATGGGTGCCACCAGCTGCATCAGCGGGAATGGCTCTTATGTTTGTTGATTTTAAGGATTATACATTATTTGATTTGGATTCTTATATTGAATAGGTAGTTACACTATCGGCATGGGAGCATAATATTGGGCACTCGCCATTTGGACGGCCCCTATATGTGAATTGTCTGCGATACACTTTTATATATTTTTAACACTTCTATTTATAATAAATGTTTTAAAATGCGATTTAACCTTGCAATCAACCAATGTTTGTTATCGCCTCACACTCACACTATTTCGGCTCGGAACCACGTCCGTATTCCACGAAAGTAAAGCGAGAACTATAGGCTCTACATGAGGCATGATTCGTGAAGCAGTGTATAGTGTGATGTTACGTACACATATTTAGTTATAAAGGGTCTTTTAAATAGAGCGGTTTTTTTTATTCTGGAATAAAACACAGATGGCGTTGCGAATTTGTTTTGGTCTAGTCTCATTTCAGAAATGTAATGTATAACATTTATAAAAATGGAGTCGTACACAATACAACAACGCGTTAAACTTGTTGAATTATTTTACAAAACTAGGCGTTCAGTGAAAAATATTGTTTGAAAATTATTAATATTTACTATTTCCACAAGCATCCATCTGAAAGCACTATCAATCGAATCGTTCAAAAATTTCAAGAAACTGGTGGAAGTTAAAAGAAGAGCAATGTATGTATTGTAATGCGCTCATTCAGGTTGGTTGTACGTACATCAAAATCTATGACGCACTCACGTTACAATGTTGCCACATCAACATCAAAATTAAAATCAACAAACCCCGACTTTGACGTTTGTATGATCCATAAAACTGTAAACGAAAAAAAATAACATGAAAAGTTTTTTCTTTAAAAGTTTTAATAAAAATCTATTTCGAAACTTCTGCCTATGAACATGGCGGCTTTTCATTTAGTTCACACAAAGTTTAATTATTAACTATGACTAAAAAAACATTCAGCATCTGAATCGCTGTTCAAGTAAATTAGTAGTGGATTAACTTCTAGTCTTTGAAATACTCTATCACGAGTCGACTATCTTTCAATTTCTTCTTCTGTATGTCTGATACTGTTCATCCACATCTGTGGTGTAACAGTTGATAAAGCTTCTTTCCATATATCCAAACAGTTGTTAAACGTTCTTCCATCTCGACCTATATGACGATTGTAATAATTTTTGGCCAAATTTTTGGCCACCCGAGGGGGCGGAGGATATGGGGATATCAATTCTATAAGATTGAATATGCTATGCACTGATAAGGTAGAACACTTTGTGGTCAAAAACACTTTGTGGTCAAACTCTTCAATCATATGATCTGCCACATATTCTTTTTTAGGCTTGTTCCTAAAAAAAAAAATTATTAAACACAAACCTATCCCTCTAATTACTGCTTCCAAATAACGATTTGCAGCAGTTCACTTTTCAGCATAGTGTTTTCAAAAGGAAGATTATGCTACGTCAACCATTCTGCAATTTTTGATTTGTCGATGCAATAGTTAGAGGTTTATCCATCAGTCTACTGTGATATGATGCATTATCCATGACAGTAACTGATGGCTCCCCCAAGATTTTCAAAAGCTGGTTTTCAAACCAAAAGAGGAAGTTATCTTGATTCGGTTCTTCATGATAATCGCCTTTTGTTTTAGAAGAGAAGACTAATGGAATCAGCCTCTGGAATAAAGTCAATATTGTTCCCAGCAGGAAGAACAATATATCTGCAATAACATGATATTATTGACACGTCTTAAAACAATTATTTATGACAACATGACTTTAATGGCTCCTAAGTATTACCTATAGCACTCGCTTTTTTCCATCAACTTTTGTAGTGTTTACACTTCTCTTGTTATCATCTTGCCATGAGTGACTCAAAGTACCATTTTAAAATATCCATGTTTTATCCAAATAAACAAAATCAAACTTCAAAATCAAAATTCGTCTTCGATATTTTGATACATCTTCAAAAATTGGATTCGTTTAAAGGCAATATCTGGAAGATCCATCAGGCCCATACATGGATTATCCTTACTCCATTTGAAACTAATTTTTTTTAGAAGTGTATGAAGCGAAGCGAAATAGTTCAATAAAATTTCATAAAAATACAATATTACCATGTAAATCTATTCATATTTTTCATGTATTTCAAAGATTTTATTGCGAATTGAGCCCACATCAAGATAATCTAGATTAGTTACTCGTTTTGAATGTAGACGCTTTTTCTTCGGTGATTTTAAGACTTCGATATTCTTCAACTTTTTCGAAATTGCACTAACTGTATCAATATTAATATTTAGTGCAACCGAAACTCGCTAATAAAACTCCAATTAACCATGAGACCTACTAAGTTATTAATACATACCTCTCTCACAGCGTTTAATGGTAAAAGAGGAGACCCATTATCTCGTTCATGTTCAAAATACCTGATTTATGACGAGACAAGTTGCTTACACCGACCGCTTAACGGTTTTGGCATTTTTTTGCAATTATAATCGCAGATTTTTTAATGCAGAACTCATAAAAACCAAAACTAAACCAGAAAATAGCTAAAACAGCAAAGAATATAGTAAAACCAGTTCAAAACGTTTGAAGGCACAACTCAAAAACGATCAGAACATAAAAATGACAAATTCGACGAAGCAAGTTGTTTTAGGCCAGCAACACTGTCCAGAACCACAAACCTAAATGTTATCTTGACAGCGAATTCACAGAATGTGATCCACAGGGTCACCGTATTTTTATCCTATTCTAAAAGGATTAGAGGAAGAAAGAAAGAGAGTGCTTCGAACTTTAAATGATTTTTTTTTCTTATGGATTTAAATTGGCAATACATTTCTCCAGAATGATGTCGTGCAACCATTATTTCCATGAATTAGCTATATAGTTGCTGTGGTCGTTCACAAGATCATATTGATTTGGTACATGAAAGTGTTGCTGAAGACCCAGAAATTTCCATTAGTCGACGTTCACGACAATTTGGATTCAGTAAAACCCCACTGGATAATTCAAAACGTCGTGCATTTGTCAAGTGGTTCAAAGAACAAACAGATGATTTTTCTAAGATAATCACACTTGAAATGGGTGGCTATGTTAATAAACAAAATTGCCGCATTTGGGGTGAGAAAAATCCACGATGATTCAAGAGAAACCTTTGTATCCTACACGAGTTACTGTTCGGTTGTGCATTAAGGTCAGGGGGTGTAATTGGACCATATTTGTTTCAGAGTGCTGCTGATGAAGCTGTAACTGAATGATGAATGATGTTCCATATCGTGAGATGATAACTGAATTTTTGTGGGCTGAACTGAATAATATTTATCTAGAGGATATATGGTTCCAACAGGATGGCGCTACATCTCACTCGGCCAATGAAACAATTGATTTATTGAGAAAAAAAAATTCTGGACAAGTTACTGCAAGAAACCGTGTTGTTAATTGATCACCAGGATCATGTGATTAGACACCGTTGGGTTATGTTCTTTGGATTACGTTAAAAGCCAGGTCTATAAGAACTACTGAACTAAAGGATGAAATTATTCGAGTTATTGATGATATAGAGCCACGGTTATGCCAAAATATCATCCATAATTTTGCCAACAGAGTGGACGTTCGTGGCGGTGCGAAAGATGGTCATTTAGTAGATACTGCATTTCATATCTAAATTTCATACACTATGCTTCAATTACACTAGTTTACAAATTTTAACTTTTTTATATACCCCAAAAGAAATGTATATAAATATGTTGACCTACCTTCCTTAAACTTAAAAGTGTTAGCATAAATATTCTAGCACGTCACATTGTTTGTTTGCTTCAGTCAAATCATTTTTTTCAAGTGCCCTACGCGGTGACTTCAGTTTAATATTTATTTATTCGATTCAAACAACAAATATCTTGTTTCAAATTGAATTAACATGTCGAATAGAAAGTGTATACAAAGTTCTGATCGTTTTTACTACGTTTGTGGACAGTTTATATTAAAAAAAAAAGACCCATTGTAAATTCGTTAAAAAGTGCATATCATCATTATTTTGGCTTTCATGTTGCGAACCAAGATAAAAAGTGGGTGCCTCATGTGTTTTGTGAAAGCTGTAGAATCTCTGTTTTACTCCAGTGGTCATCAAGAGATAACTTATACCTTCCATTTGGTTCACCAATGTTATGGAGAGAACCTAGTAATCATGAAAATAGCTACTACTTTTGTGTTAGGAAGACAGTGGGATATAATACAAAAAATAAAGCGAGTATTGTATATGCCGAAATTCCGTCTGTTATTAAGCTAATTTTACATTCGAAGAATCTGCCGTATCCGATTTGTTCCGGTAATACGAGTCAAAATATACTAGAAGATGACAATCAAAGTGATATTGAAGTTAAATTGATTTCTAGTGATTCTGACGATTTCTCTCTTCAAGGAAACACTCCCCTTTTTATTAACGAAGACGAATTAAATGATCTTATAAGAGATTGTCAACTATCGAGATCTAAAGCAGAGCTTCTTGGTTCTCGCCTACAACAATGGAATTTATTAACACCAGATACGAAAGTTACTTTGTCCAGAAACAGGAGCCAAGTGTACTCAGAATTTTTCAGAAGAGAAGGGGAATATTATTATTGTACTGATATCCCGGGATTTTTGAAGCAATGAATCAAAATTATAATTTGAATTTTTCCCTAAAAATTTAGGAAGTATGAGTGACGAACGGGGGGGACGTTTTCACCAAGATTTAAAGATTTTCGAAGAACGACATCAATGATTTTGGGGGTGAAACATATTAGGGGATTACTGTTGGACCATTATAGGAGAAACCGAACCAAAAAAAACTATAAAAAGAAGGCCATTTTTATTTTATTTTTTTTATTATTCATAATAAGATTTTTCCTTTTTTAAGTAAATAAATATTTCTAAAAGCAGACATGACAGATTTTTATTATTTTTTTCTGGATAACTCTTACTTAAATAAACAATGACAACTTTCAGCTGGGGTATAAAACCGTGAAAACTAATATTATCAATAAAAATCTGTGTTTTATTCAAAAGTTTTAAAAAACTGCTCAATTTGAAAGGCCCTTACCTAAGGAGCTAAGTACTAGCAGGATCCTTTACTACTGTAGTTTTTCTTTTTACAATTTTCTTTAATGGTTTTGTAAATGTCTTCCATTACATATCGTTTTTAATCTTTTTGAGACATAACTGTTGTTGTGTTTCTTTATATGTCACTACTGTTCAAAATTTGTTTTACATATCTAAAAATTGTGTAATACAATGTAGTCGAAATTATCACTTTTAATTTATTTTATATCTATCGTTCCTAATTTTTTAGATTTTCTATTTCAACGTTCTTCAATTTTTCATATGTCAAATAATTCTTTAACTTCAATTCATTATTTTATATGTATATTTTGAAAACCATCAATCCATCAATAATACATTTTTGACACAATATAGTGAGGTGTAACAAAAGTGTGTGCGTTTTTAAGATACTTAGTTATTGCATGAAGAGTTACACAGTGGGAGAATATGAAATATATTCAAATCAAAGAGAATTTATCCGCGCCTCACAAAAATGCTGTCCCTTCCATCAGCCGCCAGTCAAACGTCAGCAAGTGTCTTTCGAGACGGGTTTCTGGCCTCAAGCCGTCATTAGTCGGGCTTGAACTGAACCGCAGAAAGGATTACTAAGGGTATGACTATATACAGGGTGTCCCATAACCTATCCGTCATAGAACAACTGGTGATAGTAGAGATCAAAATAAGTGGATTTAGTCAGTAAATGTGTCGGCAAATGTTAGTTATTAAATAGATACAGGGTGTTGAGCGTCAAACTAAATTTTTGAAAAATTGAGATAATTTAAAAACGGTTGAAGATATTAAGTTCAAAATCAGAGTAGCTGAGGTTTCAAAGGTGACAAATCCGAATTTGGTACTAGTTTGAGCCTAGTTTCTAGAGGCTGCTTACTACCTACCTTGTGATGAATTAACACGCTCATATTTTTTACCCTATAAAGCTGGGAATATTTTGACTTCAAAATAGAAAAAAGTCATAAATACTACGCAAAAAAGATGCCCTTGGTCAATATCGCTATCTGACGCCATTTGCGCGAATTCGTGTTCGAATATTCCATTGCCCATCTTGTCGATACCTCAATATACTTTCGCAGGCTCTTTGTTAGGTGACGCCTCACATTTGAGAAGATATTTTCTTTATTTCTAATAATACTGGTCGCTTGTGGATTTTTTTTGTAAAAGTTCGTTTCGTGTATTGATTTCATCATGGTAAACTAAAGATTTCATATGACCCCACAGGTTCAAGGAATCTCACCACCGCACCGAATTCATCGATGTGGAAACGTGCCGCCCCATCTTGCATGAACCCTCTTGTCTTAAGTTTAGAGGTATACCGTCCAAAAGATTTAATAAATCATTTTCTAAAAACTAAAATACATGAGCAAGTTAATTACTCGCAAAACAGATGCAAGCATTCGCTAGGAACTAGGCTTAAGCTAGTAGCAAATTCGGATTTGTTGCCTTCAAAAACCCAACTATCCCGATTTTGAACCCGATTTCCTCAGCCGTTTTTAAATTATCTCAATTTTTCGACAATTTAGTTTCACTTTCAACACCCTGTATCTTTTTAATGACTAACATTTGCCAACACATTTATAGACTAAATCCTCTTATTTTAATCTCTACTATCACCAATTGCTTTATGGCGGATAAGTTATGAGACACCAATATCGGCCTTGTATATATTTTAAATATTCTCCACGAGCCAACTTCAAATTTTCATGAATAAATAGCTTAAAACTAGGAAACTAGAAAAATCGCTGTGGTGATATATCTCCCCCCTACTTTTCAACATTACAATTGACACCAACATTCAAGGAGCGCTTATGAACAGATGTAGGCTCAATAGCGCGAATACCACATAACTGACCTAATATTTGAGAATGGTAAACCATTAGAGATCACCAGGATACGTTTAGCGCTTCCATGTTAGTTACTCAATAGATGCTGGATAAATCCCGTAGCAGTGGCATGATGAAAATGAATAAAATGAATAGCAAGATATAAATTTAAAGATTTTATTGATGATAATCAATCAATAATAGTCAACAATTAATTGTGAATTACCACCTTTTTCGCACTAAAAAACAACATAAAATTACATTAATTGAAAACAGAATGGCAAAGTAAATTGTAGATTACATGATAACAAATAGATTAACAATTTCGAACCTAATCATAGACTTAATCATAGGCACCTGCAAATAGTGGAAGCGACCGTAATATCATCCTATATAAAATAACAATAACTCAAGTAAAAAACTACCACCAATTACCATCAAGAAGTATAATCTAGAATTATTCACACAGAAAATACTAAAGATCTATATTAAAAAAAATCAACTTCAACAACTTATCAAGAAAACTGGAGCAAAATAAAGATAAAAGTTTGTTCAACACCACAAACATATCAATATTAGCGTCCAAATCAGTGAGAAGCAAGTTGAATAACAGAGTAAGAAAGATCAAAAAGAATATTGGCTTAAGTTCAGTAAGGATATGGAAAACGATATGTATGGAACACAGGAAAGGATCTGTCAAAGGATCAAGCAAAGGGAAATCAATACAACAGTACAAATAAGCAACATTTATGAATAACGAACGACCTATTTCGAATATATGCACTACGCTGAAATTACATAATATAAAAAAACTATCAAGATACCAAAAAAAATAAAAGCGCAAGCTAAGACAACATAACCAATGACCTAATCAAATATGATGGTGAGGTTCTAGCTCAAGAATTGCCGAAAATATTTAATAAATTCTTAGGAAGGAACACAAAGTGTCATCTATTTGGAAAAAAGTAGGAAAGATATTCCACCCGGAAGACGAACTACAAGGCTTTAGATCGAATAGAGACTCCGGCTTCTATGTACTTTATATATCTCACTATACACTGATGTATAGGGTTTTCCATTAAGGCCTCAAATTTTAAATGTAAATAAAACAAGTTGTGTATGCGATATCATTTTTTTTATTTGAAAGAATATTCAATTGAATGATGTATGATATATGATATCGGCCGCGGCTTCGCTGGACGACGCGTATTCGAGACGTCCAATTTTCGATGACTAAACTGCATAAATCAGGCTCGATATCATTGATGGCATTGGATATGCTGACTTCTAAGGTATGAATCGTCTGCGGCTTATACGCATACGCTTATACCCGTGATTTATGGTAGCCCCCATAAGAATAAACCTAATGACGTTTTATCCCACGATCTCGGTGGCCAGTTAACGTCGCAGAAACACGAGATAACTATGCAGTCGAATTTGTTGTACAGAAGATCCATTATTGCATGCGCTGTGTAGAACGTAGCGCAGTCGTTTTGGAACCATATGTCGTTGAGATCCATATCTTCCAATTTAGACCACAAAACATTGGTTCTCATCGACCTGTACCACCCGACGGCGATAGTTACGGAGACACCAACTTCATTTTGGAAGAAGTACAGGCCAATGACCCCGCCGGACCAAAATTCATACCAAACAGTAACTTTTTCTAGATGCATTTCTAACTGATTAGTCTCATGTGGATTGTTATCTCCCCAAATGCGACAATTTTGCTTACTAACTTAGGATCAATAGAATTTTGTATGGGTACCGCCCAAGTCCCGATGCAAAATTCGCCAAGTTGAGGTGTGCGAAAACCCAAGTTCTTGAACGCGACGAGGAATTAACTCCCTCCGGTTATCCTGCACACTTTCGTTCACTGCAGCAATGTTTTCTGAAGACCTCACGTGTCGACGACAGATGGGTATTGTTTAATTGTTTACTAAACCAGCTAATTTGAATTTGACCACCAAACGACGAATAGTTGAATCAACAGGTCGATTGTGTGCACCGTAAAAAGTACATAGCTCGAACTGAGCAAGCATTTTGATAGTAAAATTAAATGATTTGCACTCATTACTCAACATTAGTTACTATAATCTCCAAATTTGACAAATGTAGCTTCAACTATACACTGTCACAGTTCGAACGCCTCTACTGGAAAACCCTGTACCACTGTGTGATGTTTTAAGAACATTTCGAAATGAAATCGTAAGCTATAACTGCATTAAAGACACTAAGAAACTCTAACGACTAAAAGAACAATCTGTAAAACGTGTATTAGACCTATTACTAAATATACGCGACAGAGACAGAGAAGGAAATACATATTGGGACAAAAAAAGGAACATTAAATAAGAGAAAGGTGCAAAATCGAAGATATATGGCGTGGGGGGAGAAACCGAGTAAGCTTGAATGAACAGATAAACCAAATGCCAGAAAAAAATAGTTAAGATAGCAAGGTATGGAAAACCAAATGGCGGAGAGGGAGGGTTGAATCACGACCGAGCGTCTTTATAAGAGATAACGAGATAGGAGGTTCAGGGATAGTCGCACTCACAAGATCTCACTGGAATTAAATTGTTTGCAAAAATGAACAACCAATATGCTTAAGAACAAAAAAAAAATTTTAACGATGAAAAAATATACTTTATAATTAAGACCAATTTTTTAAATATCATAATTAAAGAAATAGACTATGTAACACATTCATTAAAAATTTTATTAGAATGGATTTTATTTAACCGACATTTTTGGATATATTTTTGATGATATGTTTTAAAGTAAGAAATTCATTAAATTTTTGCTTTTAAACTGCACTATTATTTTATATATTATTACAAGCATTTTACTTCTTTGGTAGTTTCACGTTGAAAAAGAACATGATGACATCGGATGGACTGAGCCTATATATCATCCTGTGTTTAATGAAAATGGAACCAAAGCTTTAATAAAACTTCCAGTAAAAGATGGAATGAACGGCCATTATATGCACGTTTGCATAGTTGAGAATGGAAAAGTGGTACCCTTGTCCCATGGTCCATTCGAAGTTATTCAGATTTTAGCTTGGGATGAGGAAAATTATTACATGTAAGTGATTAACAAACAAATTCAAATCATAATTATTACTTTTCTGAATATCTAAAAATCTAATTAGTTTAAGTAGTTTTCTTAGTAAATTTAATAAAACTATTTACAATAAAAACTATTAGGTACAAAAAGATATTCAATTTCCTCTATTATAACACACACACACATATATATATATATATATATATATATATATATATATATATATATATATATATATATATATATATATATATATATAAATATATATATATAAATATATATATATATATATATATATATATATATATATATATATATATATATATATATATATATGTATATATATATATATATATATATATATATATATATATATATATATATATATATATATATATATATATATATATATATATACATTTAATTCTGAAAATAATTTTATTTATAATTGTATTCCAAGAATCAGGAAACTCATTTATTCTTACTGGGTATTCGGATTTATATGCCACGTAGTATATGTATGTATGTATGTATATATATATATATATATATATATATATATATATATATATATATATATATATATTTAAAAGCAAAAAAAGTTTATCTTTGCTCCACTGTGGGTGCTGTGCCATTAATTCATCCACCACCCAAAGCACCAGAAAGCGTTTCCCAAGACCGGTTTTTGGCCTTAAGTGTCATCAGTTGAAGGTGAAGGAAGGTATTAAAAAGCAAAGAAAGTTAGACGGACCACGAACGGTCTCGCAGTCTGACTGTTGCAGACCTTTACCGTAGGATAGCATGAACTACATGTGATTTCAGTCAGCATTCGACATGGCCTATTTATATGGTCATGGCTTTGGTCGTTCCTGCACCCGGGAGACGCTTGCTGGCGCTTTGAGTGGGTGGCGGATGAAGAAATGGCAAAGCACCTACGTGAAGAACGGGTAAATTTTCCTTGATGCTACCTACTTTTTAATATATATATATATATATATATATATATATATATATATATATATATATATATATATATATATATATATATATATATATATATATATCTTATTCCACAAACCATAGAAAGACACAATGAACACCGTACCACTGTGCTTGGCTTTTGCTGTCTACTAAAAGGCATTTGCCATTTTAATCCATAATGTACACATTGCTTTACTAGCGTGGAGGCAGAGCCCGTATAAACTTACTGGAATCCATGTTTGATGAAGCTACAGCGATAATTCACATTTAACATCTCAAAGTTTTAAATCAATGTAGAACGTCACGTACGGCAGAGTAACGCAATATTGTTTATTGTTTTATCAGCCTGCCTTGAAGACTTATTCTATAAACTGTGTTGGAAACAAAACAGAATGAAAATCAATGGTGCCTACTTGAGCCGTCTTAGATTCGCATATGACATGTTTCTCCTTTCTCAAGACCCAGAGGAAGTATTCACAAGAAGTGAAAAAGCACCTTTGTGGGCTGCAAAAGGCTGTAGAACAATTTGGCACGAAAATAAACCTGAAAAAGGTAATGCTCAGTAAATTTATCAAGGACAGACCAATTTCTATTTTTGATAGAGATATGGATGTTTTCGAACAGCATGTTAAATATAATTTGACAGATTCAACATAGTATTTAAGGAAAAAGGCCGACTTTGTTTATAGAAAAAAGTCTTTGGTCAGTGTGTCCTGCCCTTTCTTTACGGAACTGAAATCTGGAAACTGACATCAACATCAGTTCAAAAACTTGAAGTATCACAAAGAGGAATAGAAAGGTGTATGCTTAAAATATAAGACAGGACAGAAAGACCTGCAAATGCACTGCATCAGAGAATAAACGAAAGTATGTGACATTATTGATAAAAGATGTAAATGGGGGTAGGCAGGCCACATAGCAGGATATGTTATAACAGGTTGATCAAGTTAATGTTGTAATAATCCAGGATTTGATCACAAACATCCATAAAAAAGACCGAAAACACGATGGCCTCATAACATCATCAAATATATATGATCCGAATAAGACGAAAAGGATTAAAATCTGGTAAAAACAGTTATATATAATTATGATAATTCTTCTACACAAAGTCATTCTTCATTTCTTTAATATATATATATATATATATATATATATATATATATATATATATATATATATATATATATATATATATATATATATATATCGTCTGCCTAACCTTTTGTTTACTATTCAGACAGTGATGCCAAATTACTACAAGTTACACTGTTGAGCTGTACGTCCAAATTATAAAACTTTATTATAAAAAACATTGAAACACGAATGACAATATTTGTCAAGTGACCGCCTCTTGCAGCCCCACAGGTTCTTTTGTCAAAAATTTGGATGACATTTTGGCATAACCGTGGCTCTATCTCACCAATGACTCGAATAATTATATCCTTTAGTTCAGAAATCGATTGTGGATTGTTTTTATCGACCTGGCTTTTCACGTAAAGTCATAGTCAAATGACATGAACTTGGTGACCAATTAACATCCCTACTCCCAAACTCCAGATTAATAGTATTCAGTTCAGCATACAAAAATACAGTTGTCATCTTACGATATCGAACACCATTCACACAGTTACAGCTTCACAAGTAGCATTCTAAAAGAAATACAGCCCAAGTACACCTCGTGACCATAATGCACACCCAACAGTGACTCGACTAATGAAAATTTCTGGGTCTTCAGCAACGCTTTAGCTTTCAAATCAATATGCTCTTGTGAACGACCACTACGACTATATATTGCTCTTCTTTTATCGTCCACCGGACCAGTATCCTGAAATTAATTAACAATTCGATTGAGACTGCTTTCAGATGAATGATTGTGCAAATCGTAAATAGCACGCAATATTCTAAAAATATTTTTCACTGAACGCCCATTTCCATAATGTAATA
>JARFXV010001861.1:155000-160675 GCA_031761425.1 Cosmopolites sordidus
ACGAGAAGCATTATTTGGGACACAAATCAACGAAACTATTTCTATTAATCTGGGGTGTAACGCTGCAATATACAAAAAAAGTCGCCCGGTATATTGGGTTAGACATTTATATAGTTTAGAACAAAAATTGTTGATCATAGATGTTTGTCAAACTCTAACATAATTTATCTTACAAATCATAATTACTCTACAATACATATCTGTTAACTTAAGTTTCGCACGTTAACTGTAAGTTTCGCACAATGGAAAACAAAGAGTGAAGATTCAACGTAATATTTTTACTAGCCGAATTTTAAAATGTTTGTACAAAATCATTAGAGATAATAGAAATCATTAAATGATAAGTGAAACCCGGACAACCTCTTCCTGCGTTGACTGCGAAGTTTAATATTCATATTAAAATGACTATCTGGTCGGATATGTAAGTTATCGTGCATTACAAAGTAAAACATATATTAAAAATGCAACCATTTCCCCGGAAAGCACGTCAGAACGTTTGAATGTTTTCTTAACATTTGGCAACGTCGCATAGTCCTACTTATTTCCATCGAAAGAAATTCAGTTTTTTCTTTGAATGTTAGCCTTTTAACGTATTATTCGAAAATAAAATCGGATATTATTATAACCCTTTATTCGATATGTTTCAGAATAAATTTGGTTTTATTTGTTATAAAAAAAATTAACACATTATTATCGTTTAATATCAAAGTTGAAATTACTAGCACTAATTTTTTAACCATATCACGTTTTAAACAATTCACGTCACAGTTTTACACAGTACGTCACAATATTAAATTGTTTATTAAGTCATAAATATGTCACTGTGCATATAATTTGTAATATTCCAAATTAACTTCACCCCGTCACTTTTGTTGATTTTTGGAAAGTCTGTTTGGATGGTACCTTGTTCTCTTGCTTCTCTGTTCTTTCCGCTTTATCAGCTTTCGTTTGGAACATTCCACTTGGACCCGCACTGCCTACGGCTTTTTTCGCGGCGTTTGTTCTATTTTTTCCTCATCGAAGTATTTCCTATGTCGCTTGTTCGGACGTGGTTTCTTTTTTTCCGATGGAGATTATCTTTCCCTTGCTTCCATCATCATAGACCATTTTGACCGTCTATGCAATCTTTTCTTCTTCCTTGTAATCATTGGTAGCATTATTCGCCACCGCAAGATTTGGTAGACTCTGTTGTGTATCCCTCTGGACATTAGACTTAATGCTTGCTTCCAGACGATCTATTTTTGAATGAGTTCTTTGATTAGTGATTTTAATTCAAAGATTGTCTTATTGAGACCGTGACTGTCTCTTCTAGTAAGTTCAAGCTCAGCCCTTAGGTCAGAAATTATATCGTCGGGCCCGCCGTCTTAGCCTCCATTTATGCCACCAGTATCACTAAAATAGATATGCCCAAACGTCTATCCTATCGCTTACCGACCAGAATCGTCGTGGTTTCCGGCTGGTTATAGTTGGGGTACCACTGCAATCAGCAGAACCAACACTATTCACTCCACTCGTACGCAATTAAGCGTACTTTCCGCACAAAAACTATTTATTTTGACTAATTTTGAAGAAATAACCAAAAATATTCCAAAAAACCATTAGATGACGTCACCAGAGACGACGCGAAGGTCTCAGTTAGTAGTTAAAGAGCACTGACCAATCGGAGCGTAGAAAAACACGTCTTTCCTCTGCGAGTGATCTGATTGGAATGACGGCATCTGTTAAACAGTTGTTTCTCTTTTAATTGCTCATGTAAGGAATTTAAACTTCTGGTTGGTTGGCTAATTTTGTTGGTTCCGCCCCTCCGTCAGTTGGTTGGTATTTGGACCTTCCAAATTGTTTGGTGTTTGTTTTGTATCATTTCCCCTGTTTTTGAGAAATGTTTTCCGTACTGCTGGTATATGAAGGGCATGATCTCGTCTATTTAATTTTCCGTTATTTTCTATTTCAAGTGCTTCTCTAAGTATGTGTGTTCGGTAATGATTTACAGATGCTATTTGTTTGGTGTTCGCAAAGTCGGTCCTATGACCTGTTCATTGGCTGTGTTGGAACAACGCTGATGTCGTTTATTTGTTTTTCACGCTATTTTGATGATCTTGTACTCACACTGAAATTCGACGGTTTGTTTGTCCTATATATTGTTGTTTACAGTCCGCGCATGGTATGCTGTACACGCCCTGGTTTTCCACCCATGGCACCCATCCCTGAACCCCACCCATCCCTTCAATTGGAGGGCATATGTTTCGCCTCTGGAGGTTCAGGCTCGTCAGGGTACCGACACATGCTCTCCCATCAAGAATAGGTAGACTCTATCCACAGTCAACAACCCATACTTTCGCCGACTTCCCGTCGGATGGCGATATATGCAATATTAGACTTCTTTGGACTCTGTTTGGAATCTCATTGACGCTGTCCAAAGAACATCACATATCTATATATGTATGTATATCTATATATATATATATATATATATATATATATATATATATATATATATATATATGTATATATATATATATATATATATATATATATATATATATATATATATATATATATATATATATATATATATATATATATATATATATATATATATATGTATATATATATATATATATATATATATATATATATATATATATATATATATATATATATATATATATATACATAATATATATATATATATATATATATATATATATATATATATATATATATATATATATATATATATATATATATATATATATATATATATATATATATATATATATATATATATATCACGGGCGTAGCCAGGATTTAGTTTTGGGGGGTTTAGTTTGAAGTAAATAAAACAACAAAAATATACTTACATGAAATTTAATATCTATATATTCATCGGAAAAATTTCGACATATTTATAAAGTTCTTAACTTTAAATGAAATGGTTAAATTAATTTCGTTCCTCTGAGCTAAATCTAAAACCATTAAAGAAGAAATCCTCGGCTTTTTTCTTTAATATATCCACTACTTCATCTGCATGAATTTCTGTTCCATAGTGAATATTCATGAGAGCCAAACCATGAAGTCTGTTTTCACTTATAGTGTTTCATAAATAGTTTTTCAGTCTCCTTAGGCTCGAGAAAGACCTTTCTGGGGTAGCAGTGGATACAGGAATGGTAGCCAAGATTTGTAGTAATGTGTAAATATTAGGATAAAGGTTTTTATCGCACATATCTAGGCATTCCAAACTAGATTTCGGGGTAGGCGAGATACTTGTCATCACTGTTTTCCATACTTCAAGTTCTACTTTAACCACTGATATGTTGCTTTCTAATTTCTAACCACTGATATGTTGCTTAATACGTGCATACATCCAATGCAGGAAGGTCCGGTCTATTTAATTGTCTTCCGACGACGCGTGGCATTCGCAGTATACCACCATTTTCTTCCAGTAAAACCTTTGCGTCTTCATAGAGATGAAGATATTCGACATCAGTGTTGTTTCTCAGGAATTGTAAGACATTAATAACATCATCTACATGTTTGAATGCCGTGATAAGATCGATGTGAATTGTCTGTAATTGTTTTGATAGCGACAATGTATAGCTCATAACTTTGAAAAATCACTAAACACATCACAAAATCCGAAGATCGAAGCGTACTTAACAATTGGGCGCCTTGTTGGGATGTTTATTATTGTGATTAAATTGGAGTTCTTCGAGAGCATTCACAATCGCTGAATAAATTTCCCTGAATCTTATAATGGCTTCATGTTTGTGGACCCACCGTATTTCACACATTGAGAGCAAGCTTTTTTGGTTACCGACGGGTAGTAGCTCTTGAATTTTTTCTTTCAACAAAGCAGTGCGTTGAGCAGAATGTCGAAAGTAGGGACCAACAGATTGCACAATCCCAATACAATTTCGGACATTTGCTAATGAACACGAACCAGCAATAGCAAGGTTGAGAGAGTGTGCATTACAGTGTACATAAAGAGCAAGAGGACATTCTTGGTAAACATAAGCTTGGGCACCGTGCAAATACCCACTCATAGCTGCAGCCCCATCGTAACCTTGACCAACCACATGAGAACATTCAAGTCCATGCTTTTTCAGAGCTGTAATAATAAGATTTGCGAGACCGGATCCTGAAACATAGACCGTTGGAATGTAGTCAAGGAACATCTCTTTAAGTATATGGTGTTTATTATCTGTAAAATCAATATATCGAAGACATAACGAGACTTGTTCTACACGTCCGATGTCGGTGGTTTCGTCGGCCAGAATCGCAAGTAGTTTGGCTTTCTTTACTTCTTCAATTATTTTATGTTGAATTAATTCACCACAAATGTCAATTATTTCGTTTTGGATCTGAGGGCTTGTGTACAGGGCATTCTTCTGTGAAGTATTCAAATGCTCAGCCAGATCTTTATCTCCAGACTCAGCCGCAAACCGCAACGGGGCTCTAAAATTACCATAATTATGTAGTGGTTGTTCAGGTTCTGGTGATTCTGGTGTAATTTGTATGCGCCCCGAATCGATTTTACCTCTCAAGGAGAAGCCTTGTTTGCCGCAAAAAATTATTGCTTTTACGATAGGGATTAGTTTCTTTCGATTCTCCTCTTGTTGTCTCTTTCTTTCTGCCAGTTCTGAATTTCGCATGTGGTATCCCGATTTCGCATGAGCTTCAAATATTTCTAGGGCATTTTTCCACTTACAAAAGGTTCGGTTACCAACTGGCCGATCCTTTGATGACCGCCTTTACCTTCATCAAGCGAACGTCCCATTACCACGCAAACTCTGCAGTATGCTCCTCTTTTATATTCCGAATATGAAAACCAGGAAAACCAACCAAAAAAAATAGGAAACTTATAATCTCTGGGTAGGTTCCATGGCGTTTTTAAAATTTGGACTTTAAAATATTCATCCAAGATTTTTTCTTGATTCGCGTAAAAACCAACATCCAACTTAGCTACACTTGTAAAAGATGAGGTAACAGGCAAGCTGGCCTGTTGCAGACTAGATGTAGATTCGGCATTTGAAGGTATCGAACAGGGCACCAGCGACATGGCATCGATTTCGACATTCGGTATTGTGCTTGAGGTCGAGGTCGAGGGCCCGCTTGTCATCACAGTCTTCTTATCAGCATGCAAGGTAGCTGAAGCTTTGATAGCTAAATCCAAATTTATTTCTTTATTAGAAACCCCTTGACTACACCACTTTTTCAAGTAGTCCATACCTTTAAGTTTATCACCCTTCCTTTTTTCCGTAGCCAAGGGGGGGGTTTGGGGTTTCAATATATATATATATATATATATATATATATATATATATATATATATATATATATATATATATATATATATATATATATATATATATATATTGAGGAAATTCAAATCAAATTAAATCGGATATAAACCCATATGTCCATCTCCAAATTTATCGACAATATGATTTCATTACCTAGTAATAACTGTTCTGCAAATTTAGCTTCGATTTGTAAAATAGGCCCTCAAGAAGGGGACAGAGCAAGACGTCTGAAGAGTATTATTGATTACATTTTCAACTACATGTATTCTAAGAAACAAAACAAAATTACAGTATTATGTGAAATAATTTTTGTTGAATTAGTTTTATAATTTTTGTGATTATTATTTATGTACAGTAATTTAAGACATTATG
>JARFXV010001862.1:0-340000 GCA_031761425.1 Cosmopolites sordidus
TATATATATATATATATATATATATATATATATATATATATATATATATATATATATATATATATATATATATATATATATATATATATATATATATATATATATATATATATATATTATATATATATATATATATATATATATATATATATATATATATATATATATATATATATATATATATATATATATATATATATATATATATATATATATATATATATATATATATATATATATATATATATATATCATGCGATCTCACGCCCTTGGTTTATTTTTGTGGTGTATATATATATATATATACACCACATTTTGTGGTGTATATATATATATAATAACAGGTCATCCGGTGAATTACGGACCAAATTCACTGCAGGAACTTACGCAAATTATTACGAATATTTGGCAAACAGAAAAATTGCCACCCGCTGCACAAGAAAGGAGACAGAACAGATGTGAGTTCAGAGGAATCTCCTTACTACAAGTTACTTACAAAATCCTCTCAGCATGCTTTCTCTAGAGAACACAAGAACAAGTATAACACAAAATTGGAAGTACCAGGGAGGCTTTCGCCCTTGTCGCTAATGCACTGAACAAATATTTAACTTAAAAACAATACTGAAATACAAAATCAGGAACGTCCCAATCATTTGCACGTTCGTGAATTTCAAGAAAGCATACGACTGCATCGAACGAAAATCTCTGTTGAACATCCTAGAAGAATAAGGACTCGACCCCAAAACACTATGATTGATCAAGCAGGCACTGACTCACACAACCTCTAAAATGAAATTTGTGGGAGAAATTTCCAAACCCTTCCTGATTAAAACTGGAGTATGCCAAGAAGATGGGTTATCCCCACTCCTCTTCAACCTGCTCCTGGACAAAGTCATAGAGAAATGGGAAAAAGAACTATAAAATCAAGGACACTGGAAACCAATACGACTCGGACGATCCAAAAACAACATAGAAATATCATGTCTGGCCTTCGCAGACGACCTAGCCATACTCGCAGACAATGAAAAAAGGGCAACGAAACTGATCGAAGTCGTCAAGGATTGTGCAGAGAAAGTCGGCCTACAAATCTCCTTTCAAAAAACCGAATTATTCTGCTCAAAATTCGAACACCAAATACGGCAAAATAAATAGGGTCACTCACTGTAAATACCTGGGCGAGATACTCGAACCCACAGGAGGAGAGAGATAGCACAGAAGACTCGATTACAGAAGATGAAGAGGGCATACGGCAAGACACACAATATCTACAATAAGAAATGCCTATCCACACACGCAAAAGTAAGACACTACAACACAGTAATCAAACCAGAGGTACTATACGCAAGCGAGACACTTACACCCCATACAAAAAGCGGCATAGAAAACATACTAAAAGAAGAACGCAAAATTATGAGGAAAATTCTCGGCCCAAAACTGACAGAGGAAGGACACAGACTAAATTCTCGAAATATCACAGAGAGAATGTTCAACGTAACAGCGGACATATGAAAAAGAAGATTGAAATTCTATGGACATATCAGTAGACTCCCACCGACAAGACTCACCAACAGAATACTTACATATATACAAGGAGTCAAGTCAACAGTACCTTGAATCACACAAGTAGGCACAAATGGGTCCGACAGAGATTGAGGATAGAAGAACGTACAGAAACAAAATATATATGTGGAACGTTGCATCAGAGAGCGAAGTTTCGAGGAAATCGGGAACAAAGTGGACGGATGAGAGAGGTGTGGAGGATCAGAAAGAATACTCGAAAATGAGTCAGAATTATTTGCGTGATCCAATTCATATATATATATATATATATATATATATATATATATATATATATATATATATATATATATATATATATATATATATATATATATATATATATAGTGGCCAGTTTACATTCTCATTTCGCGAAATGGTAACGGATTCACCCAGGAAACTTTTGCTGCAAAAATTGGGAGATTTTCTAGCCAGATGTGTAGCCAATCGTACCATTCTGTTGAAAGAAATCATTATAATCGAAAACAAATATATCATGTTAGCATATTCCTACAGCGTACACGATTAACAGTAACAGGATTTTCAACATCGCCTTCAAAAAAATAGGGTCCTATCACTCCATCAGCTCAAAAACCACCTCAAACATTGAACAATTGAATTATTTCAACAAAAATTACAAAAAAAATCCAATAAAACAAATATTTTTTTTCTTCTCTGATATATTTTAATGAATTATTGATGGGTTTTATTTCGAACTAAACTAACAAATAATAACATTAACCGTACGGCTAATTCAAATTCATTACAAACTTTGTTAATTGCTTGTTTAACTATTTGACCATACAGCAATCAATAATTGATCAGTTCATTTGGATGTACTTCGGACAAGCAATAAATGAATTTGTTAGTATGTTGAAAACTTTACGAATAATTTTACTATTGCCAATCGAAATGGAGTATAAATCAATTACTAAAGATCGCTTAAAATTCTAACAAGTGATACTGATGAACGGATTGTTCAGGTAATATGATCTTGCCTATTAATAGTACGGTTTTTCAATTAGAGTGCCAGAATTTTCAACTGTAATAGCGGCAACACTGTGTCATTTCTACACTACTGTATATTGTGGAAAGATACACGATATATAAAACTCAATTAAAAATTAAACTCATCGTCGTTATTATCAAAGCGCATAGCTTGTATGAAACTGCATAACCGCACTAGGGACAAATAGACCTTTTCATAGTTAAATTTTTTTTTGTGCGCAGGCCCCAACTTCCGCCATGCTTTTCGGGCACTTTATGCGTGCATAAGCTGTGAATATTATGTTTTCAAAGTAATTAACAAAAAAAAAATTAATTATTAATTCACTATCAATAGTACAGTTTTAATTGTTATACACTTGAAGTAAAATATTAATACAAGCATTTTAATAAAAAATATATAATGTTATCAGTAAAAAAAGGAGCAAAAAAAAGTTGTTGTTATTAGATATGTCGGAGCTATACGTGTAGTAAATCATTTTCAAAGCCTTATTTTTCTTTATTAGATTTCCAAACCCTTGTCTTGAATATCTTTGAAAACTTATTAAATCAACGAAAGAAAAAACATATAAAAATGGATCCAAAGTGTGCTATATGTGATTTGTGAGTTAAGAAATGTGGACGAGATGATGGTCAATTCTAACTGATTGATCATATTAACAAGCATACGTATATTTGTTCACTTCATTTTGAAAGAGGAAGTGGCCTAACAACAGAACATCCTGACCCTATCAGTTGTGCAAAAAATCATGTAATCAGGTAATTTTAATTCATTAATGGTGATGAATGATGAACGTTTTGTGTAAGTAAAAGCGGAAAAAAGTTAAAAATATAAACAAACTCATGGAGTAAGTTAATTATTTAAAACATTGCTCCCATAGAGTATTAAAGTATTAAATGAAATTAAAATTAAAATTTGGTGGGTACAAGTGCAGGGCGCAGGTTCGAACTGGTAAAAGTAATATAAGGGCAAAGAGTCTTGCAGTTCGGTATTTGTGGCTGTGTGTAGCATTTCGGTATAAGTGTAAGAAAACAAACATATCATTCTTTTTTTCATGATTCGTAAGTGTTTAAACACGCTCGTTGGAGTTTATAAGCCATTTAAAATTAAAAACGATTCTTCATAAATCATGATACTGAAAAAAGAACGAATCGTCGACGTGTTAACCGGCCGATGTACAACTTTGATAAACGTCAAATTAACATACTGTAGTGAAGAGGTCCCAGCGATTTTTCCTCGATTTTTTTGGCTATTTAGTGGGCTGCGACACTAAAAAGATTGATAAACGATAGTCTATATATATATATATATATATATATATATATATATATATATATATATATATATATATATATATATATATATGATGTTCTGATAGAGTTGAGGAGAGACCCGATTTTCGGACGACGAGAAAATTGCCGCATAATTCGTGAAGCAACTAAGATCGAATTGATCGTCGTCCCTCTGGCTTAAGCGCCCAGACTGCTTAAACAAGAGGAACGACGAATTTAAGAGGAAAATATATTTCCAAATTGCCCATCCAAAACCCTTCCAATCAAACGTCCACTTCCCTACTACTCCCAGCCCTCAACCGAGCGCTTCACCCACAACCTTACCTAAAAATCCAAAGGACGCGCAGACCACGTTCCTCTCTCTCGATCCTCGATCGAAGCAACAGCTTCTTCTCCTTCGCTACCTACCGTGCCACGATCGCAAGTAGTAACGGTCCGTTCCGACTCGTCCCGTTCCAGACAGGCCGTCTACACTCCTGTCTAGTCACGCGCCTACCTGTACCCAACCCGCAGACGGGCCAGCGTCATGACATCCGCCTACCCGTCGGACTCCGATGAAGACGCGCCGAAATCCAGAGCCGCTCACCCAACCATTACCGATCGCCTTGAACAAATCGAATTATTGAGAGAGGTAAACAGAACACATCGCCTGTAACTCCTTAGACAAAATCTACGAGGAAAACGCTTTACTAAAAAAACGGACTGCCGATTCAAAGAAAAAAAACTCCCTACTCACAAATCGGATCAACGAGCTAGAAGCCAAAATTTCGGCTCAGCTCTACGACCTCAACATATTCAAAAAAACGGACGGGTCCAGCCATAATTCGCCCGCCAACTCTCCCCAACCGAAGAACTACCCCGTCTTCGTCAGACGAAGCGGAAGAATATCCAGACCTTCCGAAGCCAAATCAATCGCTTAACGTCCCGGCATCCACAAACCCGGTAGTTCTGCACCATTTCGCAAAAGCCTCCACCCAAAACGTAGCCGCCAAAGCTGCCTTTCAAGAAACCCCAGTTGTTTTGAGGAACCCAAAACGCTGGAACGAGCTATCAAAAGTTTTTCAAGCCAATCAGTGGAGCATCACGGACGCCAAGTCAGTGCGACTTGGCATCCAATTCTTTCCAACTTCGGCTGACATCCACCGCAACATCACGCGCTCTCTCCATTCCAATAAAATTCCATATCACACTCATTTCCTGGCCAGTGACAGAGAGCTCAACGTCGTCATCCACGGCGTCGACTCCAACATCGAAACGGTAGACATAATCACCGACCTGAAAGTCCAAGGTTTCGAACCCTCCGAAGCCAGAAGGATGACCCGCACGAATGGCAAAAAAATGCCACTCATCAAAGTCCGTCTGGACATTTACAACATCACACATATCTGCGACCTCGCCATCTCCGTCGAGCCGCAGAAGTACAACAGGACGTTTGCCCAGTGCCGAAACTGTCTCCAATTCGGTCACTCGGCAACGAACTGCTTCGTCCAACCAAAATGCCGAAAACGTGCCAAAGACCACAAAGCGGCCTCATGTCCAAATCCAAAAGAAGACTCATCCGTGTGCATAAACAGTGGGGGTAACGACGCCCCCACCTTCTCCGGGTGCCCAGAGCACCCAAAAAATAGACCTCCAAAACCGAAAACCACCACCTGCAGCCGTCACGACCCCAGACAAGTCATTCGCCGCAGCAACCGCCGCAAAGCCAACCCCATAGCCAAACCTCGACGAAGCCGTCGCACAGTACCTCCATCAAGCCATGGCCGGCCTCACCGCAGGCCTGAAGGAATTCCTCCAAAAATCATCACCGTAAATACGCACCAAAAAGCAACACCCGCTCGAAGCCCCACGTCGAAATTCCTACGCCGACCTCTTCGATAGAAGTATTCTCGCCGTCCTCCCCACCACGATGCGGGATCAAGCCCCGCCCCATCTACAACTCACCAACAGCGATCTCACTCGCTGTCGGAACACCGTTCGCACACCTGGTACAGAGCAATTGACCTAACACCTTCAACCCATGTACAAGAAAGACCACGCTCCTTTCCAGTTGTGAACTCTGGGGAGTAGGCAGATTGAGGCCTTAGAGTAAATCAACATACAGGATAAACAGTTATTATACCTTAGTCTTAAAGTTATGTTTGATAATGTAAAATTTTTCAGAAAACTAGAAAAGTCACTCAAAGTTATAAATAATAGAGAACAAAGTAAAAAACTTGTTTTATTTTATTTTGCCTTATCTTAGTTCATGTAAAATCTTTTTTTCCGTGCACTTTCCCCCAATTTCTTGGTAACGTCTCTTGTTTATTTCTTATATCTTGTTATAATTACAAGGTCATCTGCATAAACCGGAGATATATTGATGTTTTTCGTGATAAACAATAAATTTCTCAACACTATATAAAATAAAATCGACGAAATTAGGTCGCCTTTGTCTAATTCGTTCCTCTGTTCTACATTTACAATTGGTATACTAGGCTAATTGAAAAGTTTGCGGAGCGGAAATGATAAAATAAGTTTATAGTTGAAAAAATAACTTTATTCTTCGGTATATTATCCTTTAAGCTCAATAAATTTTTCCAACGGTTCTCCAATTCATTTATTCCATCTCTAAAGTGATTTTCTGGAAATCCTTCAAAATATTCGTCTACGGCTGCTATAAGTTCTTCATTTGATGAAAAACGCTTGCCACGTAGGAATTTTTTGATGTTTGGAAACATATGAAAGTCAGATGAGGCTAGATCTGGTAAATATGGGGGACGATCCATAACAACTCATAGTATAACTCCTTCACTATAGCCATTGCAAGAATACCTTTGTGAGTCGGTGCATTGTCTTGAAGAAAAATTCTTATTTCTTCTCTAAATCAGTTCTTTTATCACGAATGTTTGCATCCCACTGATCCAAAAGGTTTGAGTAACATTGTCCTGTTATTGTTTTACTGGTTTGAAGGTAATCAATTAATAAAATGCCTTTGTATCATAAAAAATTGATGCCATAACCATTTTGATCAATTTTGAAAACTTTGACTGCTTCGGAGCTGAACAATAGCGCTCATCAACAAGGATCATCAGTTAAGGAAGCCAATTATCATTGATAGATACAAAACAACGTTTATTCTTTCGAAAAAGATCCAAAAGTTGGTTAGAAAGCTTTACTCGAAGTCGTTTTTGATTAGAATTTGACTTATACGGCATCAACCTTGCACATAGCATTCTCCAGTCCAATTCTTTTTTCAAAATATGAAACACCCGTTCAGTTGAGATACCCAGGGCCTTAGAAATTTCACTCAAAGTCATCCATAGCCATATCATGTATAGAATTAATTATACGTTCAGTCAAATTATTGATTGATTTGTCCGTTACTTTGTGATAGTTAATTTTTTAAAAAGGAATAAAACAATTTTTTTCTTTGTTATCTATCACTTTTATTTTTAAACAAAATTTATGCGACCATAGTTTTAAAGTAGTGTTTGAGAATGTAAAATGGTTTTACGAAACTACAGTCACACAAATTTTGTTTAAAAATAAAAGTGATAGATAACAAAATAAAAAATTGTTTTATCTCGTTTTTTTATACGTTCAGTAGTTGCATTTATTGGACATTCAGAAAGAGAATCATCATCCAGGCTTATAGGACCACTTTGAAATTCACCTGCCCACTTACAAACCATTGTTTATGAAGGAGCAGGTTTCCCTCATACATTTGGGGTCATTTCACAATGAATTTCCATTGCCTTTAATTTTTTTTACTTTCATTTTTTTTTTACAAATTCAAGACTGCACGATTTTCAATATTTTTCATTTTAAAAAATAACTCTGGTACGTTTACTTTAAGCTGCTGTTTTTGTACGAATGAATTAACAGATCAACTTGAAACTTCACATATGTTCATATGAAGGATGAAACTTCAAAATGTAGTAGATTATATAGTTCTGTTACTGCTCTATAGGTGTCGCTCTGCGATCTTTTCAATTAGTTTAGTAAAGACTTCCTAGGTAGTGAAATAGTATTTTTTATTTTACAAGCTAATAAAATATTGCCGTAATTATTATTATTATTATTATAAGCAGTACCCAAATGTTCTTATCATAAACATTTAAAAGTGTTCGTTTTACTTCTGGAACAGCTATTATCAATAATTTTCGTAAAATAGTCGATTTAATGGCGCACAAGAACTAAATAAATAATATGGCCCTGTCCAGCCAAACAATAAACCGGAACACTAGTATCAGGTCATGTAAAACTTTGACCAATTAATCGATTAGTTCATTATATGACACAGAGCGGCATTGTTTATGCTAATGACGGCCATGTAACGGCTTTTATCGATCGTGAGGCTCGAGCGAAGTGGACGCTAAACTAGCAAATTGCTCATGACAGATTTGCTATTTTAATGGATATTTAATTGTATAATTCGCATAAAAAAATCTGTTTTTCTTTTCGCTATTGCATGGTCAAAATACAAAGACTAAAATTAGAATGGCTAAAAAAATGTATACCAGGCCAAAAAAAGTCCTATGAACATTCGTGATTTTTATCTTCACATACATTAATAAAGTTCACTTACATTTGATGTAAAAAATAATGCTGCATTATTTTTTTTTGTTAGTATATTTTAATCCATCACCGCCAGATATTAGAAAATAAATGCGAGATAAGAGAAAATGCCAATGTACCCTGTAAAAGGTGGGCAGAGAAGTTTTAAAGACTTTATAAAAATATTGGAAGACTGCTAGGGTACTGATAAATATCTATGATTTCCCAAATTAATACTTATCATTGATAATGATCGACCCAAATGCGATTCATTAAATCTTTGGACATGTTTGATTACATTTCCATGCATCGCAACGAAGATTTTGCCAGTTTTTTTATGAGTTGAGAATTTCGATATTGCTTTGAGTAATAACGGAATTTTTCGGACCAGGATGTTCGTCGTCCTTGATGTCCTGACCACTTGTTTCATTAATTGACACATTTGGGTGAATCAATTCTTCTGTTGGAACCTTTGGTGTGAAATACTAAACTTGAAGAGATTTACCACTAAACACCAAAACGCCTTTTTAACTGCTCGACGCACGTTTCGCTAACCATGTTCAGCATCATCAGGAGATGATTTAATCTAATTCTAAAACTAAACTATGTTCTATTTATATGAAAACCATACCTAACGAAGCGTGTAAAAATCATGAACCGTGAAGTGTACTAAGCCAACCATGAAGTGTCAAGCGTCTGCGAGAGAAGGATTGTTTTTATTTAAAAGCTGATAAGGGAAATAAGGTTGTAGTAATGGACAAACCTGATTACTTTGAACGCGTAGAAAAACTAATTCAAGACGGTCCTTATAAAGGATTACCTAGGAATCCATTGTCAAAAATGATTAAAGAAGTTAGAGATACATTGAAATCTTGTAACAACCTTATTTCTTCTTCTTTGAAAAACAAATTACATGTTTCTAATCCAAAAGTGCCAAAATTGTATGCTCTACCAAAAATTCATAAACCAGGGAAATCAATAAGACCAATTGTATCAGCCATTGATTCTCCAACATACAACATGGCAAAGTGGTTAACAAAGGAATTTGAAAATCTACCAAACCAACTACCTTCCTGTTCTGTGATAAATTCAACCAAATTCATAGAAAAAGTCAAAAATACACATTTACAGAAAGGTGAGGTTTTGGTTTCCTTTGATGTTTCATCGTTGTTTCCGAATGTCCCGATTCCACATACCTTGAAATACCTGAGGGAGTTACTGGAGTTAAACGGTTTTAATAACAAGAGTGTTTCTGAGTACATCTCCTTAACAAGATTATGTATGAAGCAAAATTGTTTTCAGCTTAATAACAGGTTTTATGAACAACAAGCAGGAACGGCAATGGGCAATCATCTGTCAACGTTCTTAACCAACTGATTTATGAGTAAATGTGAAACCGAGGCAAAAGATGAATTCAGTTACTTTCCGAAGATATGGTTAAGTTATGTGGATGACATTTTTGAAATTTTTGATTCGAAAAATGAAAATTTAGATGATTTTATTAACTTAAATAGTAAATCCCAAAATATAATATTCACGCATGAACTCGAAAACAACGATAGTTTACCATTTCTGGATGTGTTAGTCAGTAGAAATAATAAAAATAGGTTAGATTTTGATATTTTCGGAAAAACCACCACCACTTCGAGATACATTCCTAATGATTCAAATCATAGCTTCCAAAATAAGATGGCTAATTTAAATTTTATGGTAAATAGATTAATTAATTTTCCTTTAAATAAAGATAATTATAACAAAGAATTAAAATTAATTAGGGAGGTATCTGAAGTGAATGGTTATAATAAGAACATTGTAGATAAACTAATTAGAAAACATAAGTTCAGAAAATGATTGAAAGAATCTTCGATTTTTCAAAAGGATCAGAACACAAAGAAATTCATGGAAATACCATTTGATGCCAATTAACAAGAGGACTAAATAAAATATTGAAAAAAGTGGACATTAAGGTTGTGTACAAACCATATATAACCAAAGGATAAAGTAGAGCAACATGAAAAGTCGGGGATCCTTAAATTAGCTGTCAAGACTGTGATCGAAGGTATATTGGGCAAACAAAAAGATCCATATTGACAAGATATAAAGAACATATTGCCCATATTAGATATGGGAGAAATGAAAAATCTTGTGTTGCCCAACATGCAATCGAACATGACCATAGTATCGATATTAGTAATTTAAGACTAATTAAAAGTGTTAATAATAATAGGTCTATGGATGCATATGAAAGCATTCAAATAGAAAAATGCAAGAACATCATGAACCGAGATAAAGGACCGATTTCTTTCAGTCAATTTTTTCAATTATTAATGTAAGGCTTAGTACACTTCACGGTTCAGGATTTTTACACGCTTCGTTAGGTATGGTTTTCATATAAATATAACATAGTTTAGTTTTAGAATTAGATTAAATCATCTCCTGATGATGCTAACATGGTTAGCGAAACGTGCGTCGAGTAGTTCAAAAAAGCGTTTTAGTGTTTAGTGGTAAATCTCTTCAAGTTTAACATTTGGGTGAATGTTTTACCAAATTTAAAACAAAACTTAATATCCGCTCATTGTTCATTTTTCGACCGAAGGTATAAATACACTGACACGATAACTTGGCTGCTAATTACCCGAATGTCATGAAATTTGTTAGAATATCATTGAATGATACACATTTCCTTACCGCGTCAAAAGATGGAGCCACTAGGAACAGCTATTTTTAAAAAGTCCCCTTTTCCGTGAGACGTTCCTTGTATGATCTCCAGCTCATTTGTCTAATATACAAGGTGGCCTAAAAGAAGGTCCCCCATTTTAAATGAAAATATCTTATTTTTGGTACAAATATTAAACGTATGTTTACGTTTCTTTCTACACAAATTGTTACAATTGAAATGAATAGTTAAAACAAGAATATTGAAGATAGATTACGTACTATTGCAATAATCATTAACTTTTCAAAAGGAACTGAACAAAACAAACGAGCGCTAACTCTAACAGTAATAATAGCGTAAGTCTCGTGATTGCCATCTGGGATTAGCTTAAACGCGATATTTTCTTTTACGCCACCCTATAGCTTCTTCATATCTGAAGATTTTAGAAATGCTTTTCGTGCAATAATATATGTAAAAGGAAATATAATGCATAATCAAATTTACTTATATAATAACACTTACCCTTAGCGAAACCCTTTAGAATCAAGACTAGAAAAGATCCTTACCTGAAATAAAAAAAAAATCACGTTTAATATCTTGTTCAGTTTAGTTCTCTATTATAAAATATAACTTTATTTTGTAAAGGGTTGATCACTACCAGGCTCAGAACTTTAAAATGATGCAATCGAAAACTAGTAACTTAGAAGCCAGTTTTTTTTATTTTGAAGAAAAAATAGTCCCACTATGTTATGAAAGTTGGGGAATTCATTCTGGAGACCCAATTATCGATTACTCTTTCACACATATCCCGTGGTGTGTTCAATGGTGGCCTGAATGTTTCGTTTAGGATCAAGAAAAGTTTTTTTTTCTGTAAAGCAGATATTTATAACAACTCCACTTGTTATAATAATAAATATAAACCAATATTTTGATCAAAACGGAGCTGTTAATAAACTTCTTAATCAATCAATCAATCGTTCTCGTGAATTTCGAGAAACTTAATTAATTCTTGATTATTTTAATGAGAATCGACACTTAAGCGTTAGGGATGCTAGTAGAATTTTAAATATCCCAAAAAGAACTATCTGGTTATCTTTGAAGAAAAATAACAGGAAACTTTTTAAACCAAAATTTCTTCAAACACTTGAAGTTGGTGACAATGAAAGAAGAATGGAATACTGTTTATTGTTACAAGGCCAGTACATACAAGATCCTATATTTCAAAAAAAAAATTATACACAGATGAACCCACATTTACGACAAATGGTATCGTATCATCACAAAATATTAGATTATGGGCTCAAGATAACCCACATTGGGTGATACAATGTAAGAGACAATATTCTACTAACGTGAACGTTTAATGCGGTATTTTAAATGACATTATTATTGGACCATATTTTTTTATGGACATTTGACCATGTTAGCATCATCAGGAGATGATTTAATCTAGATTAAATCATCTCCTGATCTCCTCTAGATTTAATCTATGAATGAATCTAGATTAAATCATCTCCTGATGATGCTAACATGGTTAGCGAAACGTGCGTCGCGCAGTTAAAAAAAAAGTGTTTTGGTGTTTAGTGGTAAATCTCTTCAAGTTTAGTATTTCACACCAAAGGTTCCAACAGAAGAATTGAAGTTTTTTTTCTTAAAAAATAGTTTGTAGTTATTTGTATATAATATCAAGGACACCAAGTAATTTAGAATCATAAAAATCGGTATATTTTGGTTTAAAGTGGTGCCGGTCAACAATTCGTTGTTAGTTTTTCTCTAAAAAAAAGCCTTAATAGTACTTTTCAAAAATGGGAGGCATAAAAGTTGACACAGTTAGTCCTTACTTAATATATATACAATACTATATTTTAAAAGATATGAAAAACGCATTTTTTAACAAAAAGGCACAAAGGCGTGGACCTAGCACAGTGTTGGCGAAGAGCTGCAAATAATAACAGTAATAAAATAATAAACTAAATATTTATTTAAATAAAATATTTGCGTTTTTCTTCCTCTTTAAAAAATTCTTACGCACTTTCCGGACAACCCGTTAGATACCTTTATACAAAAAACGAATAAAATTTAACGACTAACTCATAGTGTTCATATTTCTGTCAGTTAACATGTTTAATTACAGTAGCACTTAATTAAAAGGTATACACGGTCCAGACTAAAAATATTTACCCCCATGCATTAACAATTAATTTAATGACCGCTTTCCAATGCACGTTCACCAACGAAAACTAATTATCAAAATTTAATGAATCCGTCTATAGCAATTAGTGTGTTTACAATCGACATTTTCAAGTGTTCATTGGTTAACAGTGGTGTAGAACGTAATCCCACTTTATAATGAGATATTCCTTAAAACATTCTATTGATGTAGTGCGTAATTTAATTCCAACGAAAATACTTTTAAAATTTAATACATTCGTTTTTACACGGTATGTATTAAATTAAGGGTAAGCTCAGAGCAGTTAAATGCTGAATGAGTTTAATGTGATCAATTCGTAACCTCTTGATTAAAAATCCTGAAACAACCAAAGATCTGTAATAACATACCGTTCACAAAAATAATATTGGGTTGTTTCATAAGTTCCCGTCGTTTTTATAATTCGTTTGTTTTTACTTATTTTGTTTGGTCAAGTTTAAAAATAAAATAATTTACTAAGTATAAAATACATCCCTTCCGCATTAATACACCGCTGGGAGCGTTCAACCAGTGCTAGCATAGACTTTTTTTTATATCGATTTTCGGAATCGCCTCGTTGATCCTCGTCACGGCTCCTTGCCGTGTAACACTGTGTATAACACTATCATAGAACGTTCCTTTCATAGCCAATTTGAGTTTCTGGAATAGGAAATAGTCAAATGGATATAAATCAGACGAATACAGAGTATGTTAAAGCATACTGACTTGTTTTTAACCAAAAATTCACACCGGGGGTCCTGTGAAATCATTTCACGCACATTTTTCACTAACTCATCGCGATTTTTATTTTTTGATCTTCTTCTAAACCATCACGACCATTTTGGAACCACTCGAACATAATTGAACGGAATAAGCAATTATCACTATAAACTTTTTTCATAAATTCAAAACTTTCTATAACAATTTTACCGAGCTTGAAACAAAATTTATTATTTGACAATCCGCTGATCGATTGTAATGATGGCGATCTCGCTTTATAAAGGACATATACAGCTTTCCGATTATATATTACTTCAATAGATGGCGCTAGCAGTTTTCTTTAAATGTATAAAAATTCGTCATTTTTCCGACATATTGTGTCTTTCGTCTCGTTAAAATAGACCGTTTTCCCGAAAACTGACTTTTCTAAATCGATGCACCATTACATAGATGTCGAACCTGACAGGCGGCTGTCAGTGTTAATATTTGTCTTTGACGTTTTGTATAACTGGACCATTTACGAAAAAAGTCTAGATTTTTTAAATTTAAGCATCAAAAAGTTCTTTTAAGTGGTTCTAGCCCCTATAAGAAGCAATTTTTGGGATATGTTTATAGGAACTTTGTTTGTTTTAACCCATAGAGTCATCTCCCCAAATATTTCGACGTTATTTCCGAACACTCTGTATAAAGAATTATTGTATAGAGTTATTACGTAAGTTATTATACGGTGTTCCATAAGAAAATTGATAGTTCATTGGCTTATTGCGCAAACACCACAAATGTGAGGAATGTGGAATCTAGTCGGTATGGAAAGTTTCTCGCTATTTTACAAAAACAATGATTCGGCGACTGTAGCGCAGAGAAAGTTCTGCAGCCATCGTCCTTTGCGTAAGATTAAAAATACGCCAACATGTGTATTCTGCGCAAGAACCTAAAATTACACCCATACAAAATTCAACTGGTGCAAGAGTTAAAGCCCCAAGATGGCGGTTAGAGGCTTTACTCTTTCCTATCTGAAGATACCTACTATGTACCACCTTCTTTTTCGTCAAATATACTGAATACGCAAACAGTCCGCGCTTACACTCACCGATGATCCATTCTCGTTCCGTTCGCATGAGTCAACTAAAGCGCTCGATTCGGTGTTCCGCGAGAAACGGCCAAACAATTTGATTTGCAAGTTACAACCTGTTGGGCAGTCTACAAGTTTAAATGTGCATTTTTTAAAAAGGAATAAAACATTTTTATACTTTGTATATGGTGTATATTTATATATGTGTATAGATACTATACACCGTATATATATATATATATATATATATATATATATATATATATATATATATATATATATATATATATATATATATATATATAATCTGAACTGGGAACAGGTGGAATAAGGGTTAATGGTGCGTACTTAAATCATCTTAGGTTCGCAGATGATATCGTTCTTCTTTCACAAAACCTAGAGGAGCTGCAAAGACACGTACAAGAACTGCAAAGGGCTGGGGAACCATTTGGCTTGAAAATAAACAATAAGGAGAGTCAGGTCATGTTCAATGAATTTGCTGAGGACAAAAGGATTTCTATATATCTTGGTCAGAGGGTTTTAATGGAAGGGGATACCGTCCGGGAGGTGGAACGACGCGTTAAATGTGGCTGGCAGGCATTTGGCACTCAACATAGTGTTTAAGAGCAAACTACTACTTTGCTTAAAAAGGAAAGTCTTTGATTAGTGTGTCCTGTCCGTTATGAGATACGGAAGTGAGACCTGCACACTCACATCATAGTCGGTTCAAAAACTTCGAGTAGCAGAGGGGAATGGAAAGATGTATGCTTGGCATTACTAGATGGGATAGAAAGATCTGCACATGGATTAGAGAACAAACGAAAGTGAGTGACATCATTGGAAGAATAAAGTAATTGAAATGGAAGTGGTCAGGCCATGTAGCGAGGCGACGGGACGAAAGATGGACCAGGGCAGTCCTGATTAGATACCACTTGATCGCAAACATCCACGGAGAAGACCGAAAGCACGATGGACTGATGATATTATTCAGTATATTGGACCCGAATGGCAGAGGAAAGCTCATGACCGCGAGAGTTGAAGCATGTTGAAGAGGCCTTCATCCTGCAATGGATTTATACGGGTTGATGATGTATATATATAACTATTTTTCTATTGGAACCTTCAGTGTGAAACACTAAAATAGAGAAGAGATTTACCATTATACATCAAAATAATTGTTTCAACTGCTTGGCCCATGTTTCGCTAGCTATCATCAGGAGATGATTCCAACTAACTAAATTATATTCTATGGATATCGTTTCTAATGAAGCGGGTAAAAATCATGAATCGTAAAAGTTAATGAAGTCAGAAATACATTAAAATCTTGTAACAGATTTATTTCTCCTTCTCTGGAAAACAAACTACACATTTCAAATACAAAAGTACCAAGATTATATGTTTACTAAAACTTCATATACCAGGAAAATCAATGAGACCAATTATATCAACAATTGATTCTCCTACATACATCTTTTATATATTTATTTATAGAAGGTGTCCGAAAAGCAAATTGCTTTTTGATATAGCGATATAAATAAAAGAGACAACCTCCAACAAAATAAATCTTTATTAATTATTGAAATAAATATTTTAGAATATTACTCGCAGCATTCATTTAATCGAACAAAATAATTTCTTAGTACGGCGCGGCACATAATCTCTGAAATAACTGCCATTTCGTATCGGATATATTCTTTTAACTGACATTAGTACCTAATTTATTGACGTAAACTTTAACTGTGTCGACTGAAAATCACCAGAATGGTCACATATATTGTTCTGTGGTATGATAAACATAGCATTTGCCAACGCCTTTGTCATTCATGGCTTTATATTCGAAAAAACTACCGTGAAAGACTTCCAACCATCTGCTACCCAAGGGTTGATCACGATGAAAGGTGATGACGTAAACTTAAAATCCATAGGGCTAAAATCAGGACATGGAACCCAATTTATGTCACCTCTCCTGGATATCAATTTGTTTGGGAAAATTTCACGACCTCGTGGCAGAGTATTATATATATATATATAGCATATATATTACAGGCCTTTAGGCCCACAGCTTTGTGATTCTTCTCCATATTGTCCTATCTCTGGTTACTGTTTCCGAGTCCTTAAGATCTTTCATGACAGCCTCTCTCCATCGATTCCTTGGTCCTCCTAGCCTTCTTTCACCTTGCGGTTTTCACCATGAAATCGTCTTCACCACTTTACTTTATCCCATTCTCTCTATGTGGCCTAGTCTGCAGTCTTCTCGATTTTACTGTTGTGTTTATTTTATGTATTCATAATAAATATTGCCTAAAAACTCGCAAATAATTATGCATCAACCTAATACAATACTTTCGAAAATTCTAGCTTGGTGTTTCTAAAGCAAAAAAGGTTAGAAAATCATTATACAGAGAAGAAAAATGTTCAAATATTTCATAGTTTTCATTGAAGAACAACGGTCGACTGTTGAAACAATTAAACGGCTGACTTCTACTTTTTGATTAAAATAATCGGCGACCGACTGTCAAAAATAATTAAAAATTTTAATTAAAGCAAATGAAAAAAGAAAGTTGGCGAAAAGCGCTCGAAGAAACGGAAAATTATGGAAAAATGTTTGCGTTCCAAAAGCGTAGTAATTAACCCCCGACAACAGCGAGTAGACCTCGACGTTAGGCCGATCTTTTAATTTTGTTTTTTTTCTTGCGGTAATTATTTTTTACGTTGGGCCATCCCAAAACACCATAATTTTGGTTGATGGGAAGAATAAAATGACGAGAATGAAGTCAAAATTATCTTCGTTATTTTTGGGTGGCTAATTGATTAAAAAATCCTTTATCTGGTTCCGAAAACATATTTTAAATTGGTTTCAGTGCAGAAACAACTGCAATATAAGAAACATATGTCATATAGATGGTGGGTTACCAAAATATCAACAAAAAAAATTAAATTTAAGTGAGATAGCCGATACTTGATGGAAATTCATTTTAAATCACAAAACAAAGATTAATGTCTAAAATTTCCACTATATTTAAAATTGTATGTACAACACCACGAACTATATTAAACTGAAAAACTTAAAAACGCACCGTTGTCACCCTTTTTAAGAACGCATTAGAGACATCCAGTTCACGAAAAGAATTGGTACGGGTGACCAAGTCACTATAGGGAGTTCATAGTCTAGTTCACTAGCGAGTATAGTCTCATATCTTTATTTACATACCTCCTAACACGTTGAAATGTCTGAATTTGTTACTCTGTCAACAACTCTTCATAGATCAATTCTTCTATTGGAACCTTTGGTGTGATGCACTAAACTTTAAGAGATTTACCACTAAAGACCAAAATACTTTTTTGGACTGCTCAACGCACGTTTCGCTAACCATGTTAGCATCATCAGAAGATGATTTAATCTAATTCTAAAACTAAACTATGTTCTATTTATATGAAAACCATACCTAACGAAGCGTGTTAAAATCATGATCCGTGAAGTGTACTAAGCCTTACATTAACAATTGAAAAAGTTGACTGAAAGGAATCGGTCCTTTATCTCGGTTCATGATTTTCTTACATTTTTCTATTTGAATGCTCTCATATGCATCCAAAGCCCTATTATTATTAACACTTTTAATTAGTCTTAAATTACTAATAGATATTATTACTAATAGATAACTGTGGTCATGTTCGATTGCATGTTGAGCAACACAAGATTTTTCATTTCTCCCATATCTAATGTGGGCAATATGTTCTTTATATCTTGTCAATATGGATCTTTTTGTTTGCCCAATATACCTTCGATCACAGTCTTGACAACTAATTTCGTAAATCCCCGACTTTTCATGCTGCTCTACTTTATCCTTTGGATTACCCAGAACTTCTCTTAATTTATCATATGGTTTGTGCACAACCTTAATGTCTATTTTTTCAAAATTTTGTCTAGTCCTCTTGTCAACTGGGCATCAAATGGTATTACCATTAATTTTTTTTTTTTAAACAACTCTTCATACATAAAAGTCTAATGGATTCAAATCAGGATTATTAGGAGGTAAGAATTATTTGGGCCAAAACATATGTCGCTATGCGGGGCGTTAAATAGTTCCTGTGCGTGAGTGCACCGTCCTGTCTAAAGATGTTTCACTATATTAATCAAAACGTGTTCATAATCCTTTTTCGTCATAGTTTTTCCCTTAAAAAACACTTAGGATGTGAACACTTGCCGGAAATGTCATCCTCGAAATAGTGAAAACATCTTGGGTAGCATTTTAGATCAATCGTATTTTTTTTTCGTCTGAAAAGAACATGAATGAAGAAAATAAGCCTCTAATATAAGCTATTTGGTCCAAAAAAACCAATAGGATAAAGTGGACATGTTTTTATCCAAATAATTATGGCTTTCTAATAGTCCAGATCTGAATTCGTTGGTCACCAACAAATCGAGACATTCCAACGTGACATTTCTGTAAACCTGTCATTGAAATCATTTGAGGTGGCTGTGTTGGTCGTGGTATCTAAGGCAATGGATTGACAGCACCATAGTTGGCGTGGTAGTGATTCCGCTACTAGGCATGGAAGTTTCTAGGGAAAAATCTGATATAGAGGCACCCATCAGTCTCACCAATTCGAGACTGATCACCGTGGTTCGGGATCCAAGGTTAAGTTGCCAGTTACTAAATAGCCTCAGTTGCTGATGTGCCTCTAACTCTAAAACCCCTGAACCTTTTTGTGAAATATTACTTGTGAATTTAAATAAGAAATTTCTACTGACACCGCGTGGAAGTTTGAAGAACATCGGAATAGTAATACAGGTTGAAGAGGGTGTATTGAATAAATATACTCTAGCGGGTTCCCGTCAAACAAATGCAAAAAATTGTTCGTGTTAGTCGGATTTTGGTAACACACTCTGTATATATTATTTAAATAAAAAAATAAACCCACTTCTCATTTACCAAGATTGAATAAAAATCCCGATATTTTTTAAATGAAATATAGCATTTTTTTATAGAAAATTGCTTTCTTTTTTATGGGTATGGTTTTATGGGGTGGGTTAGTCGCCTGCCTGGCAATTCTAAGGTAGCTGGTTCGATTCCAGCACTCGGATGGGTGTTTTTCTTTAATTCTTCTGTCCATCTTACTTCCTACCCTATACACACACTTAAATACACTCACATAGATACACACAGGTCCACACATATCCACACTTAAATGTCTGTGATTGTTTCTAGGCAAGAGAGTAAAATCCAACAACGAATTACCCCTCAGTCACGCCAGTTAAAAGCTGGGTAAGGCCGGATGCCTTCTGAGAAGTGTTCTACGTTGGTCACTCGCCAGTCGGTAGGCTTCCTGATAGACTTATGGGTAGGCACATAACCAAGAGTTGATAGTCTGACGGGGGTGCTGGCCTGGGTTTGTCGGTAGCTGATGACAGTGGTTCGGAACCCACGTTATGCAGTAGGTCCAGTCGCTAAATAGCCTTAGATGCTGATGCGCCTCTAACCGTAAATAATTTCCTTTCTTTTTTTCGTTTTAGTCTGATACAATTTGCCAAAGACCTTCAAAATTTTTTGTCTTCCAAAAGTATGATTTGTCGAACTGCTGTGTAAAATAGTCTTTCGTTTCGGCAATTATCTCTTTATTTATTGTGCATTTATTTCCAGCCAATTATTTCTTCACATTTTGGAAATATATATAGAAATCGGAGGGGACCAACTATGGAGAATAGAGTTAATGCGCTATCAATTCGTAGTGTAAATTGAAAAATTTCACCGTTGAAACGGTTGTTTCTTCGCACGCCAGTCGTGGCTTCGTTTCTTCGCTTCCTTATACTGTTTTGATCACATCAAAACTCAGTAAACCACTTATGAAATAGGAAAAATGAGGATGCAGAGATCCTACAATAATTTTCTCCATCATATCCATCTTTTTCGATGATGTCCATTTTCCTGTCAAAATAAAACTAAATATCACATAGGTATGAAATTCATGGAGCTTTACTAAAAATCAAGTTAGTTTTCTGAAATGGAATCACCTTTGGGATCATACCGCCATCTATGGGAAAAGTACCTGGCATGCTGTAGAAGTTAGTTATCAAAAAAATTTATGTTTTTTATAAATGTAAAATAACTATCAGATCAATATAATAATAACTTTTCACAAAAAAAAGACTTTTGTAACTATTTGTAATACTATTTTAATAATATTGTGTAACTATTGTAATACTATTTTTAAAATATCACCTATCGAAATTACATCTCTCTGACATCCTGTTATACTACAAAAAACACCAGCAGTTCTGTTCTAAAATTTGAAATTTCCATTCTATTTCTGTTCAAAACAGTCAGGAACAAAAATCTCGTCAGAATCAAATTTCCTATCAAACAAAACGTGAAAAAACGTTAATTATAAACATACCGGGGTAAACTGATAAATAATCTTGAATATTTCTAGTAAACAGAAATAAAGTTGGTTCATGTGAACAGAACATTGTTAGTTTCTAAAAAACGCCAACCTTCTCTGGCGAAATATGAAACTGCAATAACCTAGTTTTAAACAAATTATCGGTTAAATACATTTGCGATGACACGTCAACAACATTAAAAGATCATTATCCTACCAATTTAATCAGTAAAAATAGGTTATCACTTACAATCTCCAAACATCAAAAATGTTTCGTTTTATTTATCTTCTCGATGTGCATTTCGCTAACCATGTCAGCATCATCAGAAAGTGGAAGAAAACTGAAGTGGAAGAGATTTTGAAGACTGAGTTTTGGGCCAACTTAGCTCATTCTTATAAAGGGTGTCCCATGATTCACGCAAGATTTGAATTTGCCGCCATTTGTGCGGTAAGGTTTTGACAAACAAAAAAAGAAAACAGTTTGACAGTTGACAGTTTAGGGTTAGTAAAAATAGTACTACACTACAAAAGAACAATGCGTTTTCATTTTTGTTGAATAATATTTCAAAAATAGTGACAGTTTGTCTGCTACAGTTTGCAAATTTCGTACAAAATATAGTCAGTACACCGATTTAACTTCGTCAACTGTGAACAGTTATTAAAAAAATCAGGGCGACTGGATCAATTGGGGATGCTAAACATACTGGCCTCCAATAACAAGCCGTTCAAATGCTAGTATCGAAGCAGTACGATTCGGCGTCGTGAACAAGAATTGCAAATTTCAAGAAGCTCTCTACAGCCTATACTCACTAAAGATCTACGTTTCCATGCTTACAAAGTTCAATTGACACAAAAACTGCAGCCTAATGACCATGCACAGTGAAGAGAGTTTGTTGAATGGATTATTGATTATGGATTATATATCGCAATAACAAGCGAATGTTGATTTTTCGAGTAAAATCAAGAGATGAAGCTCATTTGCACCTCGATGGCTTCATTAATCATCAAAACTGCCGCATTTGGGGTTCAGATAACCTACATGCGATAGTCGAAACACAAATGCATCCATAACGTTACACTGGTTTGTGCGGATTTTGGGCTGGTGGCGTGATTGGGCCATACTTTTTTAAAAATGAGATATGCCATGACCATGCCATACAGCCCGTGAAACAATCCAATTACTGCATTACTAGACATTTCCTGGTCGTGTACTCTCTCGTTTCGTTGATCAGAATTGGCCTCCTACATCATGTGATTTAACACCATTGGATTTCTTTCTATGGTGTTATTTGAAGTCAAAGGTTTAAGCCCACCCGTGTATTGAATGAGAAGATTCAACGCTGCATCAACGAAATTCAACCACATTTATGCAAAATTATCATGGAAAATTTCGACAGAAGAGTTCGTAAGTGCCAACAAAGCCGTGGAGGTCATTTTCCCAATGTGCTTTTCCATACATAACCCTATCCTATGTACTGTATGTTTCAATAAAGTAAAAATACAATTGAAAAAAAACTGTGTTTTCTATTTAACTCAAATCTTGCATAAATTTTGGCACACCCTTTATTAGAAGACAAAAAAAGATGCAACGCTATAAAAATATATTTCCGTATATTAATTTTGTAAGCCGGTCGCGTTGGTGCGGCGGTAACAGCGTCTGCTTTGCCGAATCCGCGCTGGAGCGGTAGCTGGTTCGATTCCAGCGCTCGGATGGTTATTTTTCTTTCTTCTGTCCGTTTATCTTTCCTAAATGTTTGTGATTGTTTCTAGGCAAGAGTGTAAAATCCGACTACGAATTACCCCTCAATCACGCCAGTTAAAAGCTGGGTAAGGCCGGATGCCTTCTGAGAAGTGTTCTACGTTGGTCACTCGCCAGTCGGTAGGTTTCCTGATAGACTTATGGGTAGGCACATAACCAATGGTTTATAGCCCGAGGGGGGTGCTGGCCTGGGTTTGTCGGAAGCTGATGACCGTGGTTCGGAACCCACGTTAAGCTGTAGGTCCAGTCGCTAAATAGCCTAGTTGCTGATGCGCCTCTAACCCAAACACTTTACTTTAATTTTGTAATATCTAAATTGTATTTTCCTATATAGTATATAAAAAAAAACAATGATCAACAATGTTATTTGTAATGTCTGAATGATTGTGGAGTGTTCATATTTTTTTTTTCCTTTATTTGGGGTTTATAAAATCAATTGGAATAATTCTAAAACGGTATTAAAAGAATCCGTAACAAAATATAGAAGATTAAAAGAAACATATATAAGCTATAATTAATTTAAATAAAAATAACTCTATTGCTATGCCTTCGGTAGATTTAAATTCAATATGGTTCCCGATTCTAAAGAATACAATTAAACACATTTAAATATTTGAATACACAATCAGTACAATAAACAATCACACAGTAAAGATTACCTATATATATATATATATATATATATATATATATATATATATATATATATATATATATATATATATATATATATATATATATATATATATATATATATATATATATATATATATATATATATATATATATATATATATATATATATATATATATATTTTTTTTTTTTTGGTAGTATGTCACTGTCATGACAATCTATTGTTGTCAATGTAAGTATCGTTGACATACACAAAAAAATATATTTACTTTCACTCGTTACTTTATGTGTTACAAATTAATATAATTTATTTTTTAGTTTAGTTTTGAAAACGGGGGGAGAGTACCCTCCGAAACGTTAACGTTAAAAGTTTGTAAAATTTTTTATAACATTTTTATATCTTTAAAATTTTGTTCGTTAGGCAAATTTATTACAAAAAAGAATCACTGAGAAATTTGTCTCCGTTTGGTTTTTTTGTTTTTACCCAGTGATTCTTTTTTTAAATAAGAACAGGTATTTTTGATATTTTTTGAGTTTTAGATAGTGGCGAAAAACCCAAATAAACGAAAAAAGATGTTATTTGTATCTCTGCATCGCAGACAGCAAATTAAATATAGTTTTATATAGTCTTCTTGTTGCCAGACAATCCAAGCGTGTTGAACATACGACGCTAGTCTGAAAAGTTTTCAGCAACATGAAGATCACGTTACTAGTCAAAAAATATTTTGGTAATATAAGTTGTTGTTGTTTGCTGAGTTGTTGTTTAACACTCGTTTAGGTCAATCCATATTAGTGTTCCTGTAAGAATGGGATGGGAAAATTGAATATCGAGCCGTCATTAAATTCTTGCATTTGAAAGGCCATACGCAAATTAACTTTTGGCCTTAATGTTTGTTGGGGTGTCCTATTTAGCATAAACCAAATATCATTGATATATTAAGAATTATGATTACGATTTGCCAGGTCTGTAAATATAAAACTGGAATTTGCCCATAGATGGTCCTATCTGTCAATGTAGTTACCATGAAACCGCGTCAGTGGTGCTGTTTCCTTGTTGACATCTGACAAAGATTTTCAACTCACAACAATGCAAGTTCATACAAGAGAATAGTTTGTAATATCGTTGAACATGTCGAATTTTGTAACTGGAAACACCAATTTGTGGCCACCATTGATTTTATGTTACCATTTGAAGAAAACTGCTCCAGAACCATATGAAATGCATATCGAAGCTTCACATGAACTAAATAAAAGACAGCAGGAAAACCGAAAAAAACACTGCATTACGAAATGCTGCTCGCCAGGTACAAAAGAAAGTCATTTCTCCATCGAATTGTGACTGGCGATAAGCATTTCGCAATGGATTTCGGATATATTTTGAGAATACTAAGCGTAAAAGACCGCAATTTTTAAACAAAATTTTAGTCTGCTGACTCGACATTTAAAAAATACGGTTATTTAAACTTGCATAACTAACAATTTCATCATTTGAGCTGTCTGAAACTTTCAATGACGCCAACTACAACACGCATTTTCTGGTATGTTCTGACAAATGTTTTTACGGATATGAAATGTAGCGATTGTTTTTCGGATATCCCGTATTAGCTGAATGAAAAAATCCATTAAAATGGAAATTATTCTCAGTCCACTTTAAAATATTTGTTTTATAGCGATGGAAAAACGAATCGGAAATATATATTTTTACCGGAAAGGTATAATATTTATATTGAATTAATTATTGCAAACATATAGATAGTTTAATTATCTTTGATTATGATGGTTTATATTTAATATAACTTTCTTTTAGAAGGATGAGTTCTTGAAGAATACATCAGTTCCAGATGGCATTTTAAGCAATTTTGGCAAAATTACCAAAAAAGGCAATAGTATTTTTTTGTGGAAAGGAAAATGCCAATTGTTTTATCAATTTGAAATCTTCACTAAATGGACCATCTTAAACTTAATTGTCAATTTGTCTCTCTCTAATTCGTCGTCAAACAGCGTCATTTTCTATCTCACTCTATCACATCTGTGCATCTTACTTACACTGAAGTCCATTTTTGAGCACACAGAAGTATTTTTTATCATGGTATGAGTTTTTTGAAATGTGGTCCTTTTCCAAGGCAAGTCATTTTTAAAGATTAGTCAATTTGGCCCATTTAGGGCCCATTTAGTGTGGCCCATTTAGTCAATATTTCAAAAAATATAATTGCTTATTTTTTTGCAAAAGGACCACATTTCAACAAACTCATACCACGAGAAATAATAGTTTTGTGTGCTCAAAAATGGACTACACCAGAGTAAGTGAGATGAAAAGATGTGATAGAGTGAGATAGATAGTGACGCTGCTACCTCGTGACTATACACCCAGAATTGATTTGTGCAGCAAACATGCAACAATATGGACGAGAAAACGTGAAAAACCGCAATTTTTAAACAAAATTTTATAGTCTGATGAATCGACATTTAAAAAATACGGTTATTTAAACTTGCATAACTAACAATTTGATCATTTGAGCTGTCTGAAACTTTCAATGACGCCAACTACAACACGCATTTTCTGCTATGTTCTGACAAATGTTTTTACGGATATGAAATGTAGCGATTGTTTTTCGGATATCCCGTATTAGCTGAATGTCCACTGGTGAACTATTTCACTGACGTTTCGAATCTCATCCATCTTTTTCAAAGCGTCTACTCGACGGTGCTTCGGCGACTAAGCATTAGCTAAGCGACTAAACATTAGTCGCCGAAACGCCACCGAGTAAACGCTTTGAAGAAGATGGATGAGATTCCATCGAAACGCCCGCGAAACCGTCCACCAGTGGACATTCAGCTTACACGGAATACCCCAGAAACTATCGTTACATCAAGTTGTGACAGATGATGAAAAGTGAATCTATTTTAAAACCCCAAAGAGTAAAAAATAATGAGTAAACTCAGGCCAGCGTTCGACATCTCAACCAGTGCATATATTTGGAAAGAAGGTTTTGCTGGGTATTTGCTTAAATAGTAGAAAAACAAAAACATCAATAAATACAAAAATCCAACATAAATGACAAAAATGAAGTAGTAGACGAAATATTAAATTATATAATCCAATTTCTCCACAATTCCAGCTGGATACGGAAGTCTGAAACAAGACAGGTCTTTTCGTTTCGTCGGAATTCCACCTGATGCAATTTATCTGTATTCGAAATAGAAGTTGTTTTATTTTCGGTTGTGTTTTGTGACCCGATACGATGTGCTTTACGTGTATTACGTACGTTGATGTTATGCTCCAAAGTCAATAACTCGAAAAGTTTTATTTATGCTTGCTCTCTAACATATATAACCGTATGATCTCGTTGAATTGCGTTTGCAAATTTTCGAGTTCATGAACGTACAGTTGAAATCTTCTTTCAGGAAAATTCAATTCCAGTATAAAATTAGTTTTATATAATGCACAAAAAAACATAACTTTTCATAGCTTTGAATATGACGAATTATATAAAAAAAAAATACGTTTTACGGAGAAGTTTAATAACTTTTCATCTGAAGAAAACTACTGGTGAAAGTTATCGAGAGTTGGTTGAAGCTTATGGTTAACATGCTCTAGTACACACTTCTGTTTTGTCGATTGAAGACCACTTCGTCAGCATTATTTTGGGTCCACAGAAGTCATTTAAGACACTTCGATAGTCGCTTTGAAGAAAATATCAGAAGTACAATATAAAAACTCTATTTCCATCTGTAAAATACCGTGGACTATGGTCAAGCCAGACGCAATAAAAATAAATTACAGATATTTTGAGTGTCATAAAACAATAAAATATTTTAAGGAATATTATAACCACAATTAGAAGTAATTTACACCGGATCGATATTTTCTGGCACAATCCTTGGCATCTGGCACAATCCTTTCTGGATTTTTGGACGACCATCTTTAAATTTGTCCGTGAGTAAACGACAGTCACGACTGAATTTACTAAACCAGTGATATACGAGATGTAGCCGTTAAATAACGAGATTGACGCTCTAAAATTTTCGCTCTACGATTGACGCTCTAAAGTCGTCTTTCTCTTTTCCAGCTTCAACGGACTCAAATCTTGTTGCTTTTAATGCAGATTTCACTTGAAGAAACAGATAGTTGCACGGCATAAGATCTGGCGAATAAGGCAGATGGTCTAACACTGGGAAGCTGTACTTGGCTAGAGACCTTCTGACAGACAATGTGGAATGAACTGGCGTATTGTCTTGGGAGAGAACCTATGATTTGTTCTTCCACAATTCGAGTCGTTTTTTCATTATTCTTTCACGGAGTTCAGCAAAAACGAGAAGGTAGTATATTGATTAATAGTTTAACCTTCAGGAACGCAGTGAACATGCACAATCCCATAGATATTGAAAAAAAAATCATCATTACTTTGAATTTTGATTTGATCATTCGAGTTTGTTTGGCTGTCGGTGAATTTGGGCTCCTCCAGTACATGAATTTGTGCTTCGTTTCAGGATCATAAGTAAAAAATCACGATTCGTTACATGTCATTATCATTTCCAGTAAGTTTGGGTCTTTTTTAATGGCATTTAAAGTGTCAGTACAAACATTTGGATCATCTAAACCACTCAAAAACACGTGCATGCGATAAACATTCATTGCCATACATTTCTTGCAATAAATTATAAGTTTCAGTAGTCGTTTTGCCAAGTTTCAAGTGAAACTTCACAACAATTCGTTGCTCTATTGTTACACTCAAGATTTTTCCGGCGAAACAAAAAACAACTCTAATGTGAACGAAGGCTACGTTTGTATGGATTTGTTTACATAAGCGAGAGGTACTGCATTCGAAAGAGAAGACTTCACGCTAAACATCTGTTGGGCGCGGGCATTTGGCGCATGCGTACTTATTTTGTAGCTGCGTCGGTCTTGTTATTTAATAGCTACACACCGTACAGTGGTTCAGATCGCGCTTAGCAAGACCATTGTTGTCAATTCCGGGTACATAAATCATATAAAACTTTAATTATATTTTAAAATCATTTATAATGGATTTTCATCAAGTAAAAGTTGAAACCATCAAGTAAAAACTTTTTCCAAGAACTGGAAAGCACTCAGAAATAACTGTATTGCAAAGAACGGGAATTACATTGAATTTGATATTCTATAAATGTTAACATGTAGGATTTTTACGGATGGAGTAAAAATTAGTGCTATGAGGAATTTTTCATCCTTGATGACGTTTCGCTGGTATCTCATTTGACATTTTCAAGTCTTTGCTCTTTGGCAGGCAATCGCAAGCACAAAACAGTGTACCAAGAGCGCAAATACTTTAAAATACCAAATGGTATTTTGGCGAAACGTCTTCAAGAAGGAAATATTTCTTAAACGAACCGATTGACATCAGGAAAAATAATCCTAACAAATTTATCTAATCCTAACGGATTTTTTAAATTCCAATAGTTCCCTCCAAAAATACAACGGCAAATTATTTTGCAATAAAAAGATGCAACCTAAACTATGTCAGCCAACACATATCCAAGATGCATCTCACGGAAAACAGGACTTAAAAATAACTATTTCTATTGGCGTCATCTTTTAATGGGGGTAAGCGTTGGAAAGATGCATCCTTCACCGACGTTCTGATAAAATTTTATGACATTCAGATCCATTAGAAGCCAAGTTATCGCGCTGTCAGTCATCGATCGAAAAATAAACATCGAACAAAGAGCGAATATTAAATTTTATTTTAAACTTAATTAAACATTCACTAAAATTATGTATTGTGAGGATTGTTGATGCCCTAGCAGAGTTCACAAGTAGTTTAAACGATTCAAAGATCGTGAGGACATCAAGGACGACGAACATCCTGGTCCGAAAAATTCCGTGGATACTCAAAGTAACATTGAAATTGTGCGTGAATTTATAAAAAATCTGCCAAAAATTTTTTGACCGATCATTTCGGACTTCAGGACTTCTTTTTTTAAAAAAGTCCTGTGTTCCTTGAGACGCACCCTGTATATAACAATACATACAATTAACGACATGTATATTCACAAACAACATTACATTCTTTTTTTTTTCTCCTTTATTTGGGTTTTTCTCCACTGTCTAAAACTCAAAAAATATCAAAAATACCTGTTCTTATTTAAACAAAGAATCACTGGGTAAAAACAAAAAACCAAACGGAGACAAATTTCTCAGTGATTCTTTTTTGTAATAAATTTGCCTAACGAACAAAATTATACTTTATAGATACTTTATAGATATATACTTTATAGATACCTCGATACTTTAATAATAAAACAAAACAACAAATTAAAAGCTACAGTTTACAGAAAACCGACAAACACAGATAGGTATCTCAATTTATTTTCAAATCACTCAAAATCGGTTAAAATAGGAGTTATTAAAAGTCTATATGACAGAGCAAAACTTGTTTGTACCGACAGTGATACACTATAAAAAGAAACAAAAAAAATAAAAGACTTCATTAATAAATAAAACTAAATCATTAATATAAACTTTATATATTAATATAAACTAAATATAAACTATAAACTAAATCATTAATAAAAAACAATTACCCAAAAAATTTTATAGATAAATCGCTTAAAAATTTTGATACTAGACAAAACAGACAAGTTATTAATAACAATAATAATAACTCTCAAACAATCAACCTCACAATCCCTTATATCCGCGGTATTTCTGACACAATTAAAAGAGTAGGAAATAAATACAACATAAGAACGACATTTAAAACAAAAAATACTCTTAGATCTCTATTAACAAAGACTAAACCAAACAAAATACCAAAAATGTGGTTTTTAAAATTCCCTGCGAATGTGGCAAATTCTATATAGGTGAGACATCTAGACCGTTAGATGTTAGATTAAAAGAGTATAAAAACCTTCTTAGAAAGGGCGATTTTAATAAATCTAGAATTTGTCAACACGCATGGGAATCGGGTCATAAAATCAATTGGAATAATTCCAAAACGGTATTAAAAGAATCGGTAACAAAATACAGAAGATTAAAAGAAACCGCTATAATTAATTTAAATAAAAATAACTGTATTGCTATGCCTTCGGTAGATTTAAATTCAATATGGTTCCCGATTCTAAAGAATACAATTAAAAACATTTAAATATTTGAATACACAATCAGTACAATAAACAATCACACAGTAAACATTACCTATATATATATTTTTTGGTAGTATGTCACTGTCATGAAAATCCATTGTTGTCAATGTAAGTATCGTTGACATAGAAAAAAATATTTACTTTCACTCGTTACTTTATATATTACAAATTAATATAATTTATTTTTTAGTTCAGTTTTGAAAACGGGGGGAGATTACCCTCCGAAACGTTAACGTTAAAAGTTTGTAAATTTTTTATAACATTTTTATATCTTTAAAATGTTGTTCGTTAGGCAAATTTATTACAAAAAAGAATCACTGAGAAATTTGTCTCCGTTTGGTTTTTTGTTTTTACTCAGTAATTCTTTCTTAAAATAAGAACAGGTATTTTTGATATTTTTTGAGTTTTAGATAGTGGCGAAAAACCCAAATAAAGCGGAAAAAAATATATGAACACGCCACAATCATTCAGACATTACTTAGCATTACATTCTGAACGACCCAATATATATTTGTTTGAAAATCATAAATTTGGAATTTATCGTGACGATATAACATTTAAAAACGAAATATTCCGCAACAATTATGAAGTTTAAATTGGAAAAATGACTTCGGAAATGTTTCATTTAAATGATTAATTAATCAGGTTTTTATTATTCAGGGAAAATTTTAGAGGAAATTTATGGTCATATAAATTTATGTTTTTCGCAATATTTCATATCTTCGTCATTGTGAATCTTTATATGTTATAAATTTGTTACAGGTTTGGGTACAGTACGGGCTCTGAATATTCAGTAAAAATATTAATTTTTTATTATGGTTCCCTTCGAGGCAGTGGTATTATGAGATATTTTTGTTAAAGAGTTTTGTATAGGGTCTTCTTTTTAATTTAATTTGAAATTTGAATCATTTTCCGCCAATACCACAACACTGTTCTACTATAATCAAAAAATAAAGTGCCTTTAAATAAAACACAAATTAATTATTTATTCATCCAAATTTATTTTCATTCTTTCACTTATTCCATTCCTAGGAAGCGAGTTCTTCAATCAAGGGAATAGAAAAACGTCAGTCGGTATCATATTTGGTTAATATGGTAGTTGTGGTCCTACGTGGAAATGTTGTGAGATAAACTGCGAGACAGTGCTGTGAAATAAAAGCTGTATATGATTTTTTATTTCTAACCATTCCATTAATTCCATTCCAATAATGTCTACAACGTTTCGGTCTTGCGACCATTCTGAAAAAGAATTATGTATAAATTAAACTCAAGCTTCAAAGTTCTATCGAATGGAGGTCGTTTTTTTTCTTGATTGTCTCATTAAATTTGACTCTTTCAATAATTGGGCAATTTCCATCTAGTCTAGGTAGGTGTTTGTTAGATTTTTACCGTCGTATATGGTTTTTTTAATTTCGAAACATTCCAAGTAATTTAAGGGTCTACAATCAATTTCATATTATCGATATTAAAAAATAATTCTTGGTCTTTCCCGTCTTTTTGTGGTTATGATCTCATTGAGAGATCTGCCCAACACAAAAAAATTTAAGGATATTTTTATGCAACAATAATAACATTTTCCGTATCCGTATCCGTTAAATTATACATCGAAGTTATGTATACGTTCCTATGTTAAAATAACAGTCGAATAGTTTTTACTAGCAGTGATAGTTTTAAATAGGGATATAAACTTCAGACAAAAAGAGAGATGCCAAAAAATTGAATTCGTTTTATTCCGTTGAATCTTTATATTTTACTGATTTTGTTATTCTTTTCCTGCCGTTCTTCCAAATAAACTACGTGGCAAATATTGTATTCAATATTGCAAATGTAGCAATAAATAGAAAGAGTATATACATGAAAAAAACAGCCATACTTTGTAAACTCCCCCATGAAGTCCTAGCAATATATACCTATCACTTTTAAATCCCCACAAATATCCCATTGATTCTGTTCATATTTAACGCGATTTAGTATGGTAGTTAAGTTGTTATAGGTTTATTTCATTGTCACTGAATGGGCTAAAGGAATAGATGGGTTTTTGTTTCCATTAAGAAGCAAGACTGCTTTTAGGCTGTATTTCAACAAATATATGAAAATACGTCACTCGGAAGGTACACGTTCCATATTAAGTTCATTCTTTAAACCAGGAGTCTCCAAACTTTCCGGCCTTAGGGCCATACTGATTACTCCAGTAAGTTCCAAGGGCCAAAACCGTTTTAATTTTTTCGTCATTATCTATAATTTCTAAACTAGTCGCTGAGTACGCGCCCTAAACGAGCATACGTTTAATTTCGCTAGTTTAATTACTATTGTGTATTGTTATGACCGTTACCCTTGATGAACTCTGGTGGTCAAAAGCGAAAATAGGTAGTGGTAGCACCCTCTATCGCTAACAGATGGCGCTGGTAGTACTTTCGAAAGCGAATAACCTTGTCGGTTCGAGAAAGTTCTGGTGTATTCTACTCACTTCGAGTATGGAGTATAAAAAGATTAGCGGCGCGACCACGAATCAGTTGCCTAAGGAAGGTGAAGGAGCGAAACTGTCTGTTGTAGTACAGTATTTTGATTTGATTTGTTGCTTTTGTCTGTGATTTACTAGTATGGAAAAGAGGCGAAAAATATACAGCCAATGCAGAACTTTTAAAGATCCATGGAATTTACAATATTTCGTGATTGTGTCCAGTAATAAGGCGCTATGTTTGATTTGCAATAAAGCAATAGCCGTTCTCAAAGAATATAACATTAAATGTCATTATGAAACAAAACATTTTCAAAATATAAAAAAAGTTTGCGGACGGAAAAATTTGAAGCTTTGAAGCGCGGACTGAAATCGCAGCAATCTTTGTTTATGAAACTAAAACTGAACAAAAGGCTGCAACTTATGTCAGCTTTCGCGTGGCTCCTGAAATCGCAAAACGTAGAAAACCATTCAACCATGAAGAAATCATCAAAGAATGCGTAATTGCAGTAGCTGAAGAAATGTGCCATGAAAAGGTAAATGTATTTAAAACTGTCAGTTTGACCAGCAAACACCGTGGCTCGGAGACTACAAGACATAGCAGCAAATATATCATCTCAACTGTCTGATAAAAATGGATACCTTGAGTGGTTTTCTCTGGCCTTCCATGAGTCAACGGATGTGTCAGATACTGCTCAGGAGTTAATTTGTATTCGAGGAGTAGATAAAAACTATGAAGTGTATGAAAAACCTCTTGATATTGATAGAATTCACGACACGATTACTGGGAAACATATTTTTAAGGGAGTTGAAAATGTCATTAATGAAAAGAACTTTCGATGGAAAAACTTGAAATCTATTACAACTGATGGAGGCAAAAACATGCGTGGTAAAAATAAAGGAGTGGTTGCACTTGTATCAAAGGCTGTAGAAAATAATGGTGTTTGAAAACCATTAGTCTAACATTGTATCATTCATCAACAGTCCTCGTGCAGAAAATTCTGCACAAAATTCGAGAGCGTAGCAGGTATGGCGAACGCGTGTGCTTCTGGTCCCGTGTTTAATCTATTGTTGTTGCGTCAAAATTAATTGATAACTTTGCTGCAGCATGTTTAATGTTGTGTTTACTAAAGTATTAATCGTAGCAGCGTATTGATTTGTCTTGTTAACCTCTTGAATTTTGTACATCGTGAACACTGACTTTTTTGCGATGCCGGCTTGTTGTGCTGCGTGTTCAACTTCTGTTAGCCACGCTAACCCAGGCATTTGTTGTAGTGGACACTGCCGTCGCGATTTTCACTTAAAGTGCATTAAATTGCCAGTGGTTTTGGGCCCGATGACTCGGAGGTGATTTGGTCCTGTAATGAATGCAGAAAATCGGACACTATTGAATTATTGCGGGAGCTTCTCGCAAAGGTGAACTCAATTGTAAGAGATGTTTCGTCTCTGCAACAACAATCTGGTCTGACAAACTCAGTTAAGTTCTACGGTGATAAGATAGATGACTTCAACAAGCAGATGGAGCACTTTAAAAAGGTATCGAAAGGGTTTGATAATATTCAGAGTGAGCTGGTAGCTGTTAGGAAGGAGTGCGCCGACTTGCGAGCCAGGGTGGGGTTTGCGGAGCAGCAGACACGGGAAAACAACATAGAGGTTTGCGGTGTCACGGAGGGGCGCGGGGAAAACGTCCAGAACTGGTAATAAAAATCGCTGACACCATAAATGTAGAGATTGACAAAACTGATGTAGTAACATGTCATAGAGTAATGCGTTTTCCGCACAAAGGCCCTGGAAGACCTTTACCTAAAAATATTGTGGTAAAGTTTGTATCCCTAGAAAAGAGAAACCAACTACTCAAAGCTGCCAAAGTTTTGAAAAATTCTAATATTGCATCGGAGAAATTGGGATTTGACGCAAATACCAGAATATAAATAAATGAACACCTGTCACCGTACTACAAGTCAATCTTTGCTAAGTCTCGGAAACGCTGTAGGGATCTCCAATTCAAGTATTGCTGGGTGAAGGACTCCAAGATATTTGTCAAGAAAGAGGAGAACTCTGGTCCATTCCGCATCCTATCCGAAATTGACCTTAACAATCTTCATCTCTAACTCGTCTCATTAAATATATATCAGAATACCAGAGGCCTAAAAACAAAATCCGTTGACTTCTTCCAAGCAATTTGTGACGCCGATTATGATATTATTTGCATAACAGAAACGTGGTTAAAACCAGAAATTTCGTACAGTGAGTTATTTCCTCAGGGATATTCGGTCTTTCGATTGGACAGAAATCCCATAACGACGGGCAAGCGGGACGGTGGTGGAGTCTTGTTGGGAATTCGTGAATCATTCAAAGGTAGCACCTTAACATATCTGTGCGGCAACGATAATATTGTGGAGGACTTATGGATCTCTATCGCTTTGAGGGGAGAGAGGAGGCTCTTGATATGTACTGTTTATATTCCACCGTATGCCTCTTTAAATAATTATACAGCTTTCTTTACCAAATTGGAAGGAGTATTGGAGAAATATCACAAAAGTGATATACTTGTGGTCGGTAACTTCAATTTGCCTCATATCGGATGGACGCAAGCTTCCAGTGACTTGCCTCTACTACCAAGCAGCGCGACGGACCCAGCAAGTTTAAGTTTTCTTGACTTCTACTCTAGTAATTTAAAACAGTTTAATAATATTCTTAATGTATGTATTAATCTTAATGTATTATGACCTGCATACTGTGTCTTGCAATTATTTAGGAATTAAATGGTTTAGTTTTTAGATTTAAGTGATAAATACTTGCTATGTTTTGTAGGTTAAGTTAAGCTTTGTTAAATTGTGTTATCCTGTAATAGGACAGGTTACCTGTCTGCTGGATAAGCCTATTATTTAAATAAATAAATAAATAAAATGTTTGGATATGTCTGAAGTTCTAAAACTAGTCATATCAGTTGTTAATTTCATCAGATCCACTGGACTAAATTACGGGCAGTTCCGCGAGATTATTGAAGGGATTCCGAAAAGTCCTTCAGCGGTTTTTTGAACTTCTAGTAGAAATCGAAATTTTAAGAACGAAAAATGTTTCATACATTTTAAAACATGTGAAATAGTCAACCACACTACTAAGACTGAGTTTCCCGTGGATTTTGCAATCGAAGCTTTGAGTACTTTGAAGATAAATTTTGATATTCGTTTCTCAGACTTTGATGTCATTGCGAATGAAATTAAGATTTTTCAAAAATCCTTTTGATACTGATATTGAAACCTTAGCATCGGAACTTCAAATGGAAATTATTGATTTACAATGCAGTGCTATAATTAAGAACAAATATCAAAACCGCTCTTTGTTGGAATTTTATAAGAGTCATCCACTGGTACAAGTTGATAATTTGCTTAAATTTGCTCGTGGGCTGTTTTGAACTTTTGGTACTACTTACTTGTGTGAGAAAACATTCTCCAAATTGAAGTACAAAAGGTATGTTTATAGATCTAAGTTAACCGATGAGCAAGTTAACCGAACTACAACTATTGTCAGTGGAAAATCACAATTACATAAATCTCATTAGTATTTTTTACAAGGAGAGTTTTACAAATTTAGCTTTTCAGTTCCTGAGGGATTTTCAGGATAAAAATAATATGTGTGATTCAGGTTATGTACATTCGAAACATCGATATACATACCAGGTGTCCCATTAAGGATGGATCGCGGCCGTATCTTGAAAACTATTTATCCCACAGCTTTGGAGAAAAAAAAATTGTACTAAAAATGATCATGAAAAATTCACCAAAAATATTTTTAAGCTTGTAAAACGATCGCAAGAGGGCGTGACGAGCTAAACATTTTTAAAAATAATTTTTTTTGTGTATTTTCAAGTGTTAACCGAGTAAGAAAAATTCTCAGTTATAATTAGCAAACTATCTCCTACAACTTTGTTTTTTGACATTTTGTCGTAATTTCACGAATAGAGGGGCGGGGTGGAGTTTTACCTATTGAGATAAAAAGTCGTCTAATGTTCGTTTGCCTTAACCGATTTTCCTCAATTTGGAGTCATTTAAAAGGTAATTGCTGGGACAATCAAATAATCTGGGAGATAAATTATTTAGTTTATAAATGAAACCGCGAGGTGGCGTTACATTCAACAATAGTTTTTTTGAAGTTTTGTTCAGTTTTTTTCAAGTGGAATGGTACAGCTTTTATTACATGGCTAGAAAGGTAATTTAAAGAGGAATCATACAGTTAGAAACGCGTTAAAGTTCAGAATCTGTTAATTATTAGACTGTTGTGCTGTTTATTTGACGGTTGTTATTATTATCTTCGTTGTTGGCCCGTTGGCCTTTAAACACGCTCCAAATTAATATGGCACGAAGAATTTGGACTAGTCCTAAGCCTGGGTAAAGTGTGAAGGAAGGCAAACATTAGGTTAATATTTTTTTAACTTAATGCAGGTAGTAGTGAAATAATAACTGATTTTTTCAGAAAAATCGAAATATCTCTTGACATGTCAGAGATATCAATTTCGGGTTTTCACTAGATGATTCCTCTTTAAATTACATTTCCAGCCATGTAATAAAAGCTGTACCATTCCATTTGAAAAAACTGAACAAAACTTCAAAAAAACTATTGTTGAATGTAACGCCACCTCGCGGTTTCATTTATAAACTAAATAATTTATCTCCCAGATTATCTGATTGTCCCAGCAATTGTCTTTTAAATGAATCCAAATTGAGGAAAATCGATTAAGGCAAACGGACATTAGACGACTTTTTATCTCAATAGGTAAAACTCCCCCCGCCCCTCTATTCGTGAAATTACGACAAAATGTCATAAAACAAAGTTGTAGGAGACAGTTTGCTAATTATAACTGAGAATTTTTCTTACTCGGTTAACACTTGAAAATACACAAAAAAAAGATTTTTAAAAATGTTTAGCTCGTCACGCCCTCTTGCGGTCGTTTTAGAAGCTTAAAAATATTGTCGCGGGCCGGATTGATGTAACTTGCAGGCCGGATTTGGCCCGGGAGCGGTAGTTTCGAGACCTTTGCTTTAAACCATCAATATCACAACAGACACATGGCGATCCTTCCATTTTATAAAAACTTGAAAATGTTACAGTCCGTTTTCGGTAAAGTGAAACACATGTATTTACCTAACAAGTTCCACTGTTAGAGTCTGGAACCAAAAAGTTCCGATTTTTGTTTCGGAAATCCCAGGTCACGTACCAAATCATTTAATTCATTCTCAGTTATTTGATAAAAATGTTGAGTCATAACTGGTGTTCTCAGGAAGTTGTGGATCAGATTCTGATGAAGAATTAGAATCACCTGGAAACATGTTGTCCATGTTTAAAGGCGCAATCGGTAAAGGTAGTTCCTGGCTATGTGGAACTGGTCTAAGTTTAGAAGACAAATTTGGATACTAAATTGTGTCCCTTTGCTTTTTTAAAATCCGTTCTGGTTTAGTGATACAAAAGTTGAAATCAGTTACAAGGTCAGTAGTCTTGTGGTCTTGTGGAGTCTTGTGGAGAGGGGAAGTAGTAGAAGTAGGTAGAGAGGGAAGGGAGTAGTCTTGTGGAGAGTCTTCTGGTCAGTTCTCTCCACACCATAGGAACAGTAAACGGCACAGAATTTTTCTTGCGATGCATACACTGCACTAAATTTACGTGACAACTCACACAGCAAACATGAGCAGCCCAATTTTTATCTTGAACTCCAATTTGGCACCTAAAATATAAAATATTTGACTTTCTAGGATATAGATTTATCTTGTGACTTTAAAATAATTCGTTCGCATAGATAACAAGACTTATCCGCTGGATTTTTGCAAAATCGACAACTAGAACTCGCCATTTTATATAAAATCGACTTAAACACTTGACTGTACTGTAAACGAGACATAAATAAACTAAACTATAGAAAACAATAAAACGATCCTTAAATGGTCATAGGATACTGCGGAAATACCCCCTCTACGGTCTTGTGGTAATTCCTACATTGTCTAATCCAAAGTCAGGTACAAACAATTTCAAATACCCTATGAAATTAAGGAGAAGCAGGTACTTGAAAATGGGACGTGCTAGGCCATTTCTGTGAAAAGATGTTTTAATAACTAGCTAAAATGAAATGAAAATAGAGCATTCTCATCAATGTTATAAAAATCATATCGACATATGTTTTACAAAATAATTTAAATATTCTGAAATATACTGGGTGTTATTTCTTTGTCGGTTAGTATGTATTCATAATTATTTTTTCAACATAAAGTCTTATAGGGTTGAATATTGAAAGTAATATTATCATTAAAAAACAATCAATATCAGATTCCTATTTAGGCAGATGTTCACCAATTGCCTCCACCTATAAACCCCTCCCGTCCTCCTTCACTCTAACAATTCCCTGAGACAATGGGTCCATTTATTGATAAATAAATCAGCTGCAAAACACAAAACAAGTTAAAAGCACGACGGGATAAATTAAGGGATGCTGTAAAATCGCGCCTTTGTATTGTAGCCCCGGGAAGGCTTTTAAATTTTCAGGGACGTGAAAAGGGACGAATCTGGCGTTTTATCACTTTATTTTCAGTATATGGTCGCGGATGTGGGCGTAGACCAGGAATGTAGGAATGGGAAATTGGAAAATAAGTGGATGGCGCAACGTATAAAATATTCACACAGGTGATTTATAATTTTTAAAGCTACACTATCAGAAAGTTCTGAGAGCTTACTACTTATAAGTGGATCTGACCCACTTATGACTATCTATCTACGCCGTAAAACACGATAGGTATGTCAACTCTTGTTCAACTTCTGGTCGTTAAGACTCATGCATCTGTTGAAAGGTTAGGCGCATGCGGTGTTGAACAAGAGGCATGTAAGGACGCAAAGTAGTGCACCAACTCCCACAGAAGTTGAGTATATTACGCTTTCGCTTTCAACTTCTTGATATAATCCGTAAGTGTGTTACGAATTTAAGTTAAAGTAAAATAGTTCAATTTTATTAAATTAAATAAATATATTACATTTTATATTTAAGAACAAAAAATAAATATTCAAAAGTAACACATTGTTTTGCAATCTCCAAGGTAAGATAAAATCACATTAAAAATGCTGAAATATAGAAGAGATATAGCAAAGGAAATTTTTTTATTACTACTAAACGATAAAATAATAGAAAAGAAAGTACCCACAGACTGGAATATGAGTATAATCTTGCCCTTGTTTAAAAAAGACGATATAAAGAATGTAAACATTATAGAGGGATCACCTAATAAGTTTACCTGGAAAATATTTACCAGATTATTAAAACATAAGCTGAAAAAACAATTAGAAGCAACATTAGAGTTACTGTTCGCTGATGATATGGTCCTAATGGCAGATTCTGAAGAAAAACTACAACATAACTTAGCGATATATAACGAAGAGCTAAGAAAAGTAAACATAGAAATAAATATCAACAAAAGCAAAACAATGGTAATTGCAGGCACAAAAATAAAACATAAAATTGTACTCGATGGGAAATGGAGCAGTGAAAAAATATAAGTATTTAGGCACAATTATAGACGGACAAAAATAGACGCTGAAATGCCAGCGAATCTTGGACCTTAACAAAGAAAAATAAAAGTTGAATTACAGCTGCAGAAATGTGATTTCTACGCAAAATAGAGGTAATTGCAAGAAGGAATAGAGTAAGAAAACGACAGTAATGGAACAACAGGAAACGAAACCAATAAAAAGAGCTATAGAGAATAAAGAGCGATTACCAAAAGAAATATGTAAACTGAAAACTCGAGGAAAAAATTAAGTGGACGTCCAAGACTAACGGGAAGAACAAGTTCGACAAGCTGCAGAAAACGAGGAATTCATTGGAATGAGGTTAGAAAATTAGCAGTGGACAGGAACTCAGAGAGTAAAAATTCATAAAATTACATCATGCTGAAATGTAAACTGTAAGTCTTACACGGTAAGTCTTAACGGTACAACGAACTTTTAGATCAAATAAAATAAAAAGAAATAAAATTGTAAATTGAGCGTGTAAGGAATATTTCTTTAGTATATATTTTCCTGTAGCAATTATTCTAAATATTCCTTTGTCCATACAGATTTTTCGTATTTTTCCTTTATTTCCCAAGCCTTATAACACAAGCACAGCAGGACTCATACCAGCTAAAATGACAATGTAAGATGCATTCATGAAACTGAAATTACATAGTTAACACTAGGTACTTACAAAATAAAATGTTTTTAAAAACCCGTCTTTACTAAACTCACCAGAAATGTTGAACTGACGCAAACAACAGTCTACGTCTTACCATGCACTAGCATACATGCGCTAACGCATACAATAATGCAAGTTAAAAGGCACGTTGAAACGTATGTTGAACGGGAAAGTTGAACAGATGTGGATATTCTAAGTAAACTTTTTTTGAAAATATAGTTTTTAATATATATACTATGTCGGAAAAATAACGAAACTTTTTCAATTTAACGAAAACTACTATTGAAACAACACATAATTTGAAAGCTGTGTATCTCCTCTATAACAAGAAACCACCATCATTACAATCGTTCAACGAATTGTCAAGTTATAGTGCTGAATGTGACAGCACCTCTTCACAAAAAAGCTAAAATTAAATATTGTTTCAAGCGTGGTAAAACTTTTACTGAAAATGATTATGGGGATGATAAAAAGTTGCGATGAAAGTGATTTGGTGTTTAGTGAATAGTTAAGAAATAAACACGACAATAACAATTGGCTATGTTGCTAATTGCTAGGAAAATTTTACTCCATCCTTATCATGTATAAAGTTCTCTTAACCGCTAATTTTTAACACAGCAAAAATATTGTGAATGGTGTATGGACTAAAATCAAAGAAATCCAAATTTATTGTTCAATATTTTATACGAAGCTTCTTTCATCAGGAATGGGATGGTAAATACTTTGAACAGTTAATTTAATACAACAATTAATATGTTTCTTAATATCACATAAACTGTTTAAAACGTCTTATAGTGAAAAATGAGTACTGGTAATTTCAACTTTGACATTAAACCACAATAATGTGTAAATGATTGATTTCTCCGTTACTTCGTGATAGTTTATTTTTCAAATTAAATAAAACAAATTTTTCCTTTTATATTTATCACTTATTTTATTTTTTAATTTAGTGACTATAGTTTTGTAAACAATGTTACATTATCAAACTGGCTTTAAAACTAAGGTACTGTCTATCATATATATATATATATATATGTTTTACAGTTTTTATATCTGTAAATTTCTATTGCTTCTAAAATGTTTAGTTTTCTGCTTCTTGGGGCTGTATGCAAAAAACATTAAATTTGTTATCTCTGGAACTCTTGGATAAATGTTACAAGGATTTATTAAAAAATGTACAGAATTATACGAAAGTACTTTAAGAAGTTTACGAAAGTACTTTCCCTAACACCAGACAATCCAGTCCATCCATTTCCATCCAATCCTATTCAATCCAGTTCCCGACAATCCAGTTATATCAATTCTATCGTTTCGTCTGTATTTTAATTTCGGGAATGACAATTTTCTCCGCATCAAAACTCGAGAAAGTTTCCGATGCACCAAATCCGACATTTTTTTATTCGTTCTTTCATCTCGAAACAGACACGTCTCTTGTCGCGAATAAGACAACATAAAGTCTCGTTTGTTTCATTCCGGGTGACGGCACATTTTCCGCGCAGTCCAATGTTTTAAAATGAAAATTTCCACCGCGTCTTCGCAACTATTTTCGTCACCGAGCTGTAGCAAAAAAGAAAATGTCGTTTTTAACGGTTTAGCCCATAAACCATCACGCCTAAATTAAGTATTGTTTGGAGCGCTTGACTGTTGAGGGTTTGACGTCTTGAAAACCGTTTTGCCGCTGATTGAAATGTATTTAAAGGTTTTGCTTTATTGTTTCATTCCAAGAAACGACAGTTTCAAAGTTTTATCAGGTTGTCTAATCTGAAATGTGTTTTTTTTATTTGAATTGCAGATTTAATCTTACTTTAATTAATCCACAATTCCCTTAATTTACATTTTTAGAATTACTCTGTGAATAATAAAATTACTAATACGTGGATAGTACTCAGTAATTGACAGAGAGGTTATGTGAAACCTTCCATTCAGAGGAGCAATTAAGTTGCGCTGTGTTACTGAGAAAAACTAGAGCAAAACTTATTTGCCAACATGAACTATCTATGATAGATTTTGTTTACATTAAGTTTTTGTGAAGATAAGAAAAATATGTTAACGAATATTGCATAGGCATCATGAAAAGAAACTTCTATTCAATATGAGGCTACAATAGAAATTGAAAAGATTTTCTAAAATGTTGTAAAGTTTAATTTCAACCATACAGAAAGTTTATACTTTGTAATAAAGGTGAATTGGCTATTCCAAAGTTCCATCACAGATATAAAACTAGAGAATATTGTAAGGGAATGCGAGTGGTTCAGTAGCTACTCTCAATATTTATTGCGTAATTAGAGTTGTATTTTTAGTCGATTTAGCTCGGTTGAATGCCAAATGTAATTGAAAAGTTGACCCCGCTATATGACACTGCATCGCAAAATCGAAGTATTTTCTACTTCACCCGCGTAAAGGTTTGATGGTGTCTGGCAGAATGAGTTTCAGTGAGAGCTTTGGGAAAAAATAATGTCACTGGTATTAAAAATGGACGTTAAAAATGGTTGTGTTTTTGACATTTTATAAACCATATAAAATATCGGAAAATAACGAGCACATATTTTTTTATTTCAAAAAACACAATTGGCTTTGTTTCAAAGTAAAGTAAAGTAAAGTGTTTGGGTTAGAGGCGCATCAGCAACTAGGCTATTTAGCGACTGGACCTACAGCTTAACGTGGGTTCCGAACCACGGTCATCAGCTTCCGACAAACCCAGGCCAGCACCCCCCTTGGTTATGTGCCTACCCATAAGTCTATCAGGAAACCTACCGACTGGCGAGTGACCAACGTAGAACACTTCTCAGAAGGCATCCGGCCTTACCCAGCCTTTAACTGGCGTGACTGAGGGGTAATTCGTAGTCGGATTTTACACTCTTGCCTAGAAACAATCACAAACATTTAGGAAAGATAAACGGACAGAAGAAAGAAAAATAACCATCCGAGCGCTGGAATCGAACCAGCTATCGCTTCAGCGCGGATTCGGCCAAGCAGGCGCTCTTACCGCCGCACCAACGCGCCCGGCGGCTTTGTTTCGTAGACGCAAAAGAGGATATGTGCTCTGTACAGTAAGGGTGTCGTGGAGGATTCCAAGTGCCGTAGCGATGCACCACGTTCTGGACGATCAACCTACGCAAATGGCAACAAAGTACTGGTGCTAACTGAAAGTGATAGGTAAAAACTAACTTAAGAAACCGGTGTATCAACACTGTCAAGGCAATTACGTCAACTTGGAATGGTTAACAAGGTCGATGAATAGGAGTGGCATCAGTTACCAGAGAAAAATTTGATAGACCTATTTTCTGCTTGCGATTTTCTATTAAAGCCGAACGAATTCTTACAGGTGGTGACAAATGGATTGTGTAAAATAATATTAAGCCTAAATCGTGGTATAAGGGTAGAGATGCTCGTTGGATAAGTGCAAAAGCCAGTTTACATCTGAAGAAGGTTCTGTTATTCATTTAGTGGAATTGGAAGGAAACAGAAATTTGGTGGAAACTAAGTGGATTAAAGCGAGCAATCTACAAGAAGCAAACTGAATTAGTCAACACAAAGGGCTCGTGGGTAAGATAAATGGTAATAAGCTGGTTAGTTTAAATTTTATGATAAACAGATGAATGCATTTTTATTTAAACAAAGATAATTTTAGTACATTTATTGAAGAAACTTGCGGTGCGACACCTATAAAGCAGAGTAAAATAACTATATAATTACTACAATTTGAAGTTTCATCCTTCATATGAACACATGTGAAGTTTCAAGACGATCTGTCAATTCATTCGTACAAAAACAGCAGCTTAAAGTAAACGTATCAGTGTTATTTTTTAAATGGAAAATATTGAAAATCGCGTACAGTGATAAAATTCTGTGTAAAAAAACGTTTAAAGGCAATGGAAATTCATAATGAAATGGTAAATGTATCAGAAGAGTCTGCTCCTCAAATTTTCTACGTGGTCGTATAAGCCTGAATGGTGATCCTCGTTTTGGACATCCAATAAATAACACTGGGGAACAGCAATTTTGTTGACTTGAATCTGTGACTCATTTTTGAATAATTTTCAATCTCTGAATTCAAAAATATTCACAGTTTTTCTCTATCAGGTCAAGTTCTTAAGCTACAGCGTACCCCTCATTTTACCTTAAAAGTGTAGATACGAAAGGAAATAAGGTGAGATCGGACCAAATAGATTAGAATATTTTATTCATACAGAGGTTAACATATTATTAAAAGTTAAATTGTGTTTATACAAAAAATAAATGAAATATATTATGGTAAAAATTTCTTCTTATAGCTTATCCTGGAGTGTTCAGTTTGTGGACATTCTCGCTTGATGCTCCAACAGTAGTCAGCCATCATACTGACATCCCATCTACCTTGATACCGCGATTCCATAACCTTTAGATCTTGGTGGAATCGCTCTCCCTGTTCATCACTAACAGCACCAAGATTTTCTGGGAAGTCAGCAAGATGACTATGTAAGAAATGCAGTTTGGTACTCATGTTGCAACCAAGCTTTTTAAAGCTCTCCAAGAGTTGTTGAACAATTTCAATGTAATTCGTGGCTCGTGTATTTCCAAGAAAATCTTTAACAATATTTTTAAAAGCCAACCAAGCATTCCTTTCAAGTTCGGTCATTGTTTCAGTGAAATTTTCATCTTTAACGAGTTGCTGAATTTGTGGACCATCAAACACACCAGGCTTTATCTTTTCATATGAAAGGCTAGGGAATGCCGAAATGATATACTTAAAGCAGTCTCCTTCAATTGACAAAGCCTTAACAAATTGCTTCATGAGACCTAGTTTTATATGCAAAGGGGGAAATACAATGTTTTTTCTGTCGACAAGTGGCTGATTTAAAATGTTTGGATCACTAGGTCTTAGGTCAGATTTTGGCGGCGAGTTCGATTGCACCCAATACTTCTCATGAGCTCTGCTGTCCCACATGCACAAAAAATAGGATTACATGGTATACCCGTGTTGCTGGCCAAGAAGGAAACAGATCATTTTAATGTTGACACAGATGATCCATTGGTGCATGTTATATTGCAACAAGTCAATGACTTTCTTTATGTCGCCATATTCTTCACGCTATGAAACTGAATGACCTATTGGGACTGAACCGTATAAATTTCCATTATGTAGGAGAACACACTTCAAGCTACGCTTTGAGCTATCTATAAACAATCGCCATTCAGTTGCGTTATAGTTAAAAATGGCAAATTCTTTCATTAAACCTTCTACGTTCTGGCAATATACAAATCCGTCATTATTTCTGAAGTACTGCCTAAATTCACTTTCTCTCGATCGATAGTAAGTGACTTTAGTTCCTTTGTCAAGCATTTTTTTTTTTCGTGCAGTCTTGATGCTAATAATTCCGATGCTTTTTTGGATAGTCCCAAATCTCGTGCTAAATCGTTTAATTCATGTTGATTGAATCCTTTATGAACATAATTATTGGAAACTTTGAATTCTTCGTCGGTGGAGTCACTTCGATCTTCACTTGATTCACATTCTTGTATTTCTAAAGAAGGCAATTCTGGAAAAACTGGCACTGGAATTTCAGTTGAATGAGACACAGTGCCGTTTAGCTGACAGTAAACTAGGGTACTCAATTTTATGTTTGTTTTTCTTGTTGAATCCTGATGTTTTCTCTATGCAAAAGTAGCAATCACTTAAGTGATCTTTGGGCTCTCGCCAAACCATTGGTATACCAAACGAAAGTTTATTACGTGTTCTCTTCGTCCACATTCGTAAACTCTCTACACACTGCTTGCACACTTTATGAGAGGCCCATGATTTATCTTGGTCACCTATTTTTACATTAAAATAAGCAAAATAGGCTTGCCTGACAAATGTACTAATATTAGTCCGTTGAATGGGGATGGTAAAACTGCCACATATATAACAAAATGAATCAGGGCTGTTTAAGCACTTACGACGAGAACTACCAGAGGCAGACATAACGAAAATCTGTAGTTGTGAATGTATACATTGACTTCACTATATCAGAGCGACACAGACCCGCGTACTTTAGCATCTCATGCGTAACTGACAGAACTAGTTTTGGATGACGCAATGTCATTCACGCCCCCACTACTAGGTCGAAGAAGGTTCACCGGTAGGAGAGCAGTAGTAACTTCTGTGTTTCGCCAAGCTTAGTCGGATGCGCAACAACTGTAGAGAAAAAACTTGACGTGATAGAAAAAAACTAAATAAAGTTTTGGAATTAGCATGGCAATTTACGTATAAAACAGCTTATATATCGAACTCAATAAAAATTATTTTTCAAATTGTTCCCCAGTGTAATGAATTGCATTCATGATATAGTTATGGATGACAGACAACATGAACATCTCAACTGAGCGGGTGTATTTTAAAGGAAGGAAAGGAATTGGGTTTGAGAAAGCTATGTGCAAGATGGATGCCGCATTTGTTAAATTCTGATCAAAAACGACTTCGAGTAAAACTTTTTAACCAATATTTGAATATTTTTTGAAAGAATAAAAGTTATTTTAAAAGTCTTTTTGTAACTATGGATGAGACTTGGATTTATCGTTATGATCCTAAACTATGACAACAAACCGCAGAGTGGACTGGGCTCGGTTGTTCAGCTCCCAAGCAGCCAAAGTAGTCAAAATCGACCAAAAAGGTTATAAACTATGACAACAAACCGCAGAGTGGACTGGGCTCGGTTGTTCAGCTCCCAAGCAGCCAAAGTAGTCGAAATCGACCAAAAAGGTTATAAACTATGACAACAAACCGCAGAGTGGACTGGGCTCGGTTGTTCAGCTCCCAAGCAGCCAAAGTAGTCAAAATCGACCAAAAAGGTTATAAACTATGACAACAAACCGCAGAGTGGACTGGGCTCGGTTGTTCAGCTCCTAAGCAGCCAAAGTAGTCAAAATCGACCAAAAAGGTTATAAACTATGACAACAAACCGCAGAGTGGACTGGGCTCGGTTGTTCAGCTCCCAAGCAGCCAAAGTAGTCAAAATCGACCAAAAAGGTTATGACAGCAATTTCTTGGGATGCGAAAGGCATTTTGTTCATTGATTAACTTCAAACCGGTAAAGCAATAACAGGACAGTTTTACTCAATCACTCAATTACCTTTTGGACAAACTGGATGTAAAAATTCGTTAGAAAAGATTTCCTTCGTGGCAAGAGTTTTTCATGAAATGAAGAAGTTATAGCAGTGGCAGATGAGTATTTTAAAGGACCTCCAGAAAATCATTTGAGAGATGGAATAAATGAATAGGAAAACCACTGGAAAAACTGTATTGAGCTTAAGGAGAATATACGGAAGAATACAGTCACTTCTTCAACTTTAAAATGGTTTTATCATTTCCGCTCCGCGAACTTTTTAAGTTCTACAAGCCTAGTATACCTATTTCAAAACCAAAAATATTTATTTCCGAGATTAGTGTAATAAAAGTGATAACAAAGCGGAACTTTTGACAAAAAGTCTTTTATTAAACATTTCTAATGAAATTTATTAAGTAGAAGATGACATAATTCTAAAATTGATAAAAATATACTATAGCTAGTTTTAGAATTCGATTAATCATCGATATTGCTATCATTCGATAGCATTATCCTGAAGATGTTAACATACGCAGTCCACTGTAAAATTCGCGTCGAGAAATAAAAGCAAAACAAGTTATATTATTTACTGTTGTGGCAGATTTCGTTTAGGTCAAATTACGTTTCATTACAGTTTATAAAATCGAGCGAATGTATTGTTCAACTTGGTATTAAAGAAAAAATTAATTGATCAAGCCAACATTGCGGTTCAATATCAATTAACAGTTTCATCTCCAAGATTATCTGTCGGTTCCTCCTTATTCAAATAGGGTAAGTTGTACCGCCCGTGGACTTATTTGTCTCGTAACTGTTCCCCTAAAATCTTGTAAATCCTTCATGTTACTGCAAAAGCTATCCTTTTACCAATTTCAAGTTGTTTAATTGAGATGGAAACTTAGGTAGATGGTTGAATAATCTTTAAGGATATAGGTTCAGCTGCGCCTTCTTAAAACAGAATATATAATAGGGAACAAAAAATGGACAACAAAGAGTATGCATATTTAAATTAAAATTAACTCTTTTTTGTTGATATTTTTTTTTGCAAAAGGGTCATGATATATGAAAACTCATTTCATTTGCCTACTTTTCCATTTTTTCTCCATTTCTAGGTTAGGTCTTTAATTTGGTCCATTCTTTTGGAGGTCTGCGTGATCTAGAACTCTCCATCCGTGTGTGTACTACCAGTTTTTCTAGGTTATTGTCGTCTCTGTGATCAATGTCGTCGAAGAATTGTAGTATTCGTCTATGAATAATTTGGGATAGTCTTGTGGGTTCAATAATTTCTTGAAACTCCATATGCCTTTGTTTCAAAACCAAAATTCAACAGAATCAATGCGCTTAGGACATTGTTAAGAGTCCGTTTTTCTAGCGGAATATTGCAATACAGGAAACATTTAGGTTTTCACTATTTGATTCTTTGTTTTCTGTATTATGTCCCTATCCCTCCGGTTTTTATGCAGATTTCGCAATAAATTTCTTGCCATTTCGCATCTTCTCACCTCATTAGTTTTACAGCCTTCGTCCTAAATTAAAGCCCTAAGATAAACGAATTGGCCCACCGCTTGAAAAAAACCTATTTAACTGATGTAGAGAATGTTACTGTTTTCATCAACATACATACACAACTTCAACATATATATATATATATATATATATATATATATATATATATATATATATATATATATATATATATATATATATATATATATATATATGTTGAAGGTATACAGTCCACCTCAACGATCTTGAGGTTGGAATAAATGTAGAGCGGGGCGTACGGCAGGGTGACGCAATATCGCCTCTTCTTTTCTCAGCCTGCCTGGCAGAAGTTTTCCGTAATCTCGATTGGGAACAGGATGGAATAAGGATTAATGGTGCATACTTAAATCATCTTAGATTCGCAGATGATATCGTTTTTTTTTCACAAGAGCCAGACGAGTTGCAAAGACATGTACAAGAGCTGCAAAGGGCTGGGGAACCATTTGGCTTGAAAATAAACCAGAAGAAGAGTCAGGTCATGTTCAATAAATTTGCTGAAGGAAGTTGAGGATCACTATATATATCTTGGGCAGAGGGTTTTAATGGAAGGAGATACCGTCCGGGAGGTAGAAAGACGCGTTAAATTTTGACTGGCAGGCATTTGGCAGGATCAACATAGTGTTTAAGAGCAAACTACCACTTTGCCTGAAAAGAAAAGTCTTTGATCAGTGTGTCCTGCCCGTTATGACATACGGAAGTGAGACCTGGACTCTCACATCACAGTCAGTTCAAAAACTTCGAGTAGCACAGAGGGCAATGGAAATATGTATGCTTGGCATTACTAGACAGAATAGAAAGACCTGCACATGAATCAGAGAGCAAACGAAAGTGAGTAACATCATTGGAAGAATAAAGCAATTGAAATGGAAGATGGGCAGGTCATGTAGCGAGGCAGTGGGACGAAAGATGGACCAGGGCGGTCCTGGACTGGATACCGCTTGATCGCAAACGTCCACGGAAAAGACCGAAAACACGAGATTATATATATATATATATATATATATATATATATATATATATATATATATATATATATATATATATATATATATATATATATATATGACAATTTTTTCGATACGCAGTGCTAGTTTTCTAGGAGGGCAATATAAGATAATAACAGTGAACCATTCAAGTCTAGCTGGTCATTTAGCAAAATATGCCAAGTTTTTGTTTTATTAATTTCTAAGCTCCCTACAAGATTCATTTTTTTGTATTGATTCTCATTATGTAACATTTTAAAATTGACATTGAACGTATGCTTTTCTAACATTAAGTAGTTAGCGTAATAGTGGTAGTGGTTAGCATCATGAAAATAGTGGATATTAAGGTTGTGTACAAATTATAATATATTGTAAGTATATAATACTACCATATAATAAATTATGAGAAGTTCTGGGTAATCCAATAATCCAATAATATCCTGGGATAAAGTAGATCAACAGGAAAAGTCGGAGATTTACGAATTTAGTTGTCAAGATTGTGATAAAAGGTATATTGGGCAAACAAAAAGATCCATATTAACGAGATATAAAGAACACATTGCTCACATTATATATAGGAGAAATGAAAAATCTGGTGTTGCCCAATATGCAATCGAACATGACCATAATATAGATAGTAGTAATTTAAGACTTGTTAAAAGTGTAAATAACAATTGGGCTTTGGATACTTATGACAGCATTCAAATAGAAAAATGTAAGAAAACCATGAATCGGGGTAAAGGACCTATTCGATTCAGACAACTTTTTCATTTTTTAATGTAACGATCAGTAAACTAGAAGTATGATTTTTACACACTTCATTAGGTAGGGTTATAAAGAGAACATAGTTTAGTTTTAGAATCAGATTAAATAATCTCCTGATGATGCTAACATGGTTAGCGAATTTGGTGTTTAGTGGTAAATCTCTTCCAGTTATTCCAGGTTCTTTCAAGGTTCCAATAGAAGAATTGAAACTGATGAGGCTTTAACACAATTCGGTTCCCTGTAAATAGTAGAGTGGAAGAAAATCCGTGGCCTCGTTAAAGAAGAGCACATACTTGTATATACGTAATAAACAACCATGTGATTATAATACTGATGAATGGTAATGCTAAAAAATTAGTTATAATGAAGTTAAATCAAAAGATTAATCAAAGTTAATTGAATTGTGTCAATTTATTATTACTTTTATTATTATTTTGTAAAGGTTGGGGCAAGGATTACACTACCATTTTGGTTTGACGCCAATTTTTTGTGATATTTGGGACAATTTGGGTATGGTAGTTGATAGCATGGCAGTTTGGATTTTTTTTATGCCAAATTTTCAAAAATGACTGGTTTCCGTATAAATTTTAAACCCTTAAAAGCTGTTGTCTATTGCATTACATCTCCTTATTCCATCTGTGGGTTATTGTTTATCAAGCTTTATGAAGAAAAAGTTTTACACAAATAAATCTAAAATTATACAGCAACAAAAAGGTAGCATCCGTGTCAAAATCGCTATAATTATACTAAAAATGTCCAAATTCATGGAAAAAGTGTTAAAAAATAGCACTAAGTTGCATTGCTCCTAATAGCTCACAGTTGGTTGATAATTATCGAAAATAAATTAACACAAAATTTAAAGATGAACATAATATAAAAAAATGATTATTTTTATATACGAGAGTAGTCTGAAAAGTTGCCAGTCTCAACATGAAGATGGCCTTACTCGTCAAAAATATTCTGGTAATATAATTGGATACGCGTTCAAAGATAACCTTAAAAATTTCAGCCATAGCAGATGCTCACTTGTTGTTTAACAAACATTTATGTCAGTCGATGTTAGTGTTTCTGTAAAGGTGCAAAAATCGAATATCGAGCCCTCATTAAATTGTTAGGCAATACCCCGACGCAAATTAACCTTCGGCTTTAATGCCATGACACTTGCTCTATCCGTTAAAAGATTTATTTCGTCAAATTAAGTTAAATGTAAAGTTGTCTGTGATGTTCGACTACTCTCGTACCTTTAAATTAAAGCCTCAAGCTGAAATAAATTCAATTAGAAGTTTCCAGAAATGAAACTGTTCATTTAGAACATACGCAGGTAGGAGGAAAAATGTCGGTCAAACATAATAACCGTCCATGCTAAACCCATCTCAATCTCTCCCACATCTTCCTGGATAAATTAATGAATCTATAGAACCTGGTCTCCTGATGGAAAGTCGAGAATTTAAAAGGTGGACAAAGCTAATGAGATTAGTTGCTTTATATAGTGTGTAGTGATACTTTTCGCGAAATGTTCACAAATTATTATTCTAGATCAAAAGAGTTCGCTCCATTTCGCTGGAACTTTTATTAAAGAATACTCGTTTTTTAGGCCTATTTTTGCCTACAAATGATACTAATAAATACAGTACAGTTCATTTTTTTGTAGTGCCAGTAATTATGCAGAACAAACAATATGTAACAATATGTATTGTTCAAGGCAGTAAATATTGATAATAATACGCAAAATAGGAATTATAATATATATATATATATATATATATATATATATATATATATATATATATATATATATATATATATATATATATATATATATATATATATATATATATATATATATATATATATATATATATATATATATATATATATATATATATATATCATCAACCCGTATCAATCCACTGCAGGATGAAGGCCTCTTCAGCACGCTTCCAACTCTCGCGGTGCTGAGCTCTCCTGTACCATTCGGGTTCAATATACTTAATAATGTCATCAGTCCATCGTGTTTTCGGTCGCCTCCGTGGACGTTTGCGATCAAGCAGTATCCAGTCCAGGACCGCCCTGGTCCATCTTTCGTCCCATCGCCTCGCCACATGGCCTACCCACTTCAATTTCAATTGCTTTATTCTTCCAATGATGTCACTCACTTTCGTTTGTTCTCTGATCCATGTGCAGGACTTTCTATCCCATCTAGTAATGCCAAGCATACATTTTTCCATTCCCCTCTATGCTACTCGAAGTTTTTGAACTGACTGTGATGTGAGTGTCCAGGTCTCACTCCTGTATGTCATAACGGGCAGGACACACTAATCAATGACTTTCCTTTTCAGGCAAAGTGGTAGTTTGCTCTTAAACACTATGTTCAGCCCGCCAAATACCTGCCAGCCACATTTAACGCGTCGTTCCACCTCCCGGGCGGTATCTCTTTCCATTGAAACCCTCTGCCCAAGATATATATAGTGATCCACAACTTTCAAATCCGTTCCTAAAATAGAAATCCTTTTGTCCTCAGCCTCCTCAATTTATTGAAAATGACCTGGCTCTTCTTCAGGTTTATTCTTAAGCTAGATGGTTCCCTAGCCCTTTGCAGCTCTTGTACGTATCTTTGCAACTCCTCTGGGTCTTGTTAAAGAAGAACGATATCATCTGCCAATCTAAGATGATTTAAATATGCACTATTAATCCTTATTCCATCCTGTTCCCAATCCAGATTACGGAACACTTCTTCCAGACAGGCTGAGAAAAGAAGAGACAATATTGCGTCACCCTGCCTTACGCCCCGCTCTACATATATCCCAAGCTCAAGATCGTCAAGGTGGACTGTAGCTGAAGCTTCATCATATATCGATCTTGGTAGATTTACATAGGCTTTCTCTACACCTTGATTAAGCAATGCACCCCTTTTTGAGATTGAATCAAATGCCTTTTCATAATCGAGAAAAGCCAAGCACAGTGTCCAAGCCACAATCCAGTTCTGAATCCTGCTTGGTCCCTTGGTTGTGCGTCATTAAGTTTTCGTTCATTTAAGATCATTAGGCTTATTGGACGGTAGTTCTTTAAATCTTCCCGTGCTCCTTTCTTAAGTAAAATAATCACTTCTGCATTTTTCCATAAGCTGAGAACTTCTTGTTGTTTGACACATTTTGAGTTTCATTTTGCTAGTGCTTCATGTAAAGTCCGACCACCAGCTTTTAATATTTCCACAGTTATACTATCCTTTCCTGGAGCCTTGCCATTTTTCATCGAGTCTATAGCCTTTGTCACTTTCTTTACCAGGATAACGGCATAACCGTTCCTCAGTGGGCATTGTTGTTCTTATTTGATTCTGGTCCTCATATAACTTTGAATAAAACCTTCGGACAGCCTCTAACATTTCCGTCCGTTCCATGCACATTGTACCATCCTCACTTATTAAGGAAAACATTTGTGTCCTTTGATAACTATAAAAGTAAAAGTTTTGAGGTTAGAGGGGCATCAACAACTGAGAAGACTATTTAGCGACTGGACCTACAGCTTAACGTGGGTTCCGAACCACGGTCATCAGCTACCGAAAACCCCGGTCAGCACCCCCCTCGGGGTATCAACCCTTGGTATAGTGTAGGTGGTGTAACCGAAAGCATCTCGAGAAACGTACCGACTGGCGAGTGACCAACGTAGAAAACCTCTCAGAAAGCATTCGGCCTTACCCACCCTCGAACTTACCTAGAAAAATGAACAAGAATGTTACAAAAACATTTTTGCCTAGTTCGGGAATCGAACCCCCTCAACATTAACTGCCGTATTGTAAGGCTGACGCCTTAGACACCACAGCTAATGTGGCTCCATATATATATATATATATATATATATATATATATATATATATATATATATATATATATATATATATATATATATATATATATATATATATATGTATACTAGTTCAAGAAGCTACAAACGGTTTAATTTCTTAAGTTTTAACCTTTTTAATCATAATCATTTTTTGATCAGATGATTATTTTGTTTGCAGTTATAACAAGAGTTTAACAGTCACTACAAATATACGCGACTACTACAAACATTTATATCATTTGTAGTTTCTGGGGTAGGGTTTCTGCTCTAGGATTTTATCCGATATTTATTTACATGAATAAAGTAAAAAAAAATCTTATGAATACAATAAACTACACACAATTTAGCAGTAATTTAATTCCTATTTTTCGTATTATTATCAATATTTACTGCCTTGAAGAATATCTACTGTTTTTCATGCATTATTACTGACACTACAAAAAATTAAATACACCACATTTATTAGCATCGCTTGTAGGCAAAAATAAGCAAAAAAAATCGAATATTCAGTTCGATAAAACAGTTTTGATCTACGTTGTTTTTAAGTTCCAAATTAGTAAAGTCAAATACATGTATAAAAATGATCTTTGCCCAGAGACTTATTCAAAAAATTAAGCTGCCAATATAATATAATACTTTCAATTAAAATAATACTTTCAACCATATGTTCCCGATAAAAATGAAAGTGGAAAAATTCATCCATAAAACAGAAATTTTTGAGGCATGCCTACTGTCTGTACATACATACTGTCAAACCTTCATAATCCCTGATGATAATTTCAAGTTAACTAAATCTAAAATCAAAGAGATTTTTCACATCACTTTTGTATCATAAATGAATCATCTGCTGATGATGTTGACATGGTTAGCGAAACTCGCATCATGAAATCAAGAAGTGATTTGTTGTTTAGTATTTCTCATCGAAAGTTCTAACAGAGTTATTGATCTAAGTAAACAAGTTGATCTTCCCGCTGACTTGAAACTAACAATTATAAGTAGAAGCGGCATTCAGAAGATTAAAAAATGAAAATCGTGAAAGCATTGTGACATAAATGATAAATGCTTCAAGCGAACATGAAGTAGCAAGAATTCATATGAAATAAAAAAGATTTGGGATGAAGGAGGTGCGACAAATAGAACGCCTCTACAACTATAGAACCATTGTTCTCATTACTCATGCCAGAAGATCATGCTCTATAAACGGTCTTTCAAATTAAGCAGTTTTTCTTACTTGAGCAGCACGTCACCAATTGTACGAATAATTTTACCTTTTAGTTCAGGAATCGATTGTGGATTGTAACTCCAAAGAAAATAGTTCCACGATGTCAAATCACATGATCGCGGTGGCCAATTAAAATCACCGTAACTCGTCCAGGAAAATTTTCTCTCAATAAATCAATAGTTTCAATACCAGAGTGAATCTTGGTGGATATATTCTCTAGATCAGAGGTCTCCAAATTTTCCAGCCTTAGGGCCAGACTGATTACTCCAGTAAGTCCCAATGGCCAAAACCGTTTTAATTTTTCTGCCATTATCTATAATTTCTAAAGTAGTCGTCGATTATGCGCCCTAAACGAGCATACTATTCAGTTCAGTTACTATTGTGTATTACTATGACCGTGACAGTTGACGAAACCTGGTGGTCAAAAACGGAAATAAGTAGTGGTAGTACCCTCTATCGCTAACGGAGGTGGCGCTGTTTGTCAAGTTATTAAGAAATTTTATATTTATAAAATGAAATGATTCATATTTACTTAATATGACATATGAACATCAATTTTGTGTTATTGCGTTAATCAACTCAACCTTTATAATTTTTATTTTATTATTATTTTAGTATTTATTATATTTTATTATTATTATTATTATTCACGTATGGTGGCCCACGCGAAGCACAGTTAGATGCATTTGTTGTTGTTAGCCTTCCTATGCGTCCATACTGATTTCATTCTTTCGCTATGAGCTTTTTTCCTTTCGTCAAACCAAGTTGTTCCAGTCTTCCTGCATTTTTATGTCTGGCCAACCTCCCAAATGTTAACCTTGTGTATGAAACAGCCTCTATCCTGAATTTCACTTTGTGTAATATTTGCTGATCTTAGGTCCTCTTTAATTGTAGCAATCCATTTAATTATTTCTACTTTAGCTCTACTCCTATTTTCATAAAATTCGACTATTTGTCTAGTTAACCTACTCGGATTCATCCGTTTTATGTGTCCGTAAAACTTAAGTCTTCTTTTTCTCATATCGCTATGTATATGTGTATTGTTTGATTTCTTGGTTTTCTCAAAGTTGGTATGATGTGCTATTTATTTTGTTTGGGGCCTAAGACTTTTCTTATGATTTTTCTTTCCTTCTTTTCAATCTTCTCGATATTTCTCTTTCTATTCAAAATGAGACATATAGTCATTCTGTCTTAATAACTGTATTGTGATGTCTCAATTTTGTGTTTTTAGGTATGCATTTTTTGTTCTAAATATTTTGTATCAGGCTCAATGCAGTTTCTATTTTTTGACATCTACCCTTATTGGCTGTTTTTTCCAACCCGTTTTCCGTAATTATTCCCCCAAATATTTGAATTGAGAGACTCGTCTGATGTTACCATATTTTGTTTTTAGAAATGCTGTTCTTAGTCTGTTGCAGGTCATGTATTGTATTTTTTCAAAGGAAATTTGGAGTCCTACCTTTACTGCTGTTTCTTTTAGTATTTCAATCTCTTTTTGTGCCGTTAATATATTTTGTGTCAAAATTGCTAGATCTAAAAGCTAAAATTGATAGAGAGGCAATTTTGGTGTTGAGTCTCCCCAGTTTAATGGGCTGGTCAATATTCAGGGCCGACTTTTTTAATGCCACTCCAGTATTACTTTTTCTAGAACACAGTTAAATAAAAGTGGCGAGAGTCCATCCCCTTGTCTCACCTTAGTTTTAATTTTGAAGTACTCTGAGATGTCACCCATGATCTTACCTTTTGACCTAGTGTTGATTTAATCATTATCAGCGTTTTCAGATTTAGTCCTTGTTCTTTCACGATATGGAATAAAAATTCGCGGTCAATAGAATCATATGTTTTTTTTGAAATCCACAAATGCACAGATGAGAGTTTGGTTGTATAGTTTTTGATGTCTTAGGATCAACTTTGGATTCAAGATCTGTTCAGGGCAGGATCGGCCCGGTCGAAAACCTGCTTGATATTCACCAATTTTAGGTTCTAACTGTCCCTATGCTCTGTCTAGTAGACACTGATATAGAATCTTGTAAGAAACTTGGAGAAGAAAAATCCCTCTGTAGTTGTTTAAATCCATTATATCTCCTTTCTTATGTAGTGGATGGATTAGAGCATGTTTCCAATATTCCGGAATCCGTTCAGGTCGCCAAACTTTTTGTAGAATTTTAGTTATTTCCTTAATTGTACTTGGACCAACGGATTTCAAAAGTTCAGCAGTGATTCCATCTTCACCAGAAGCTGTGCTATTTTTAAGTCGTTTGATTTGTCTAATTATTTCATCTTCATTTGGTGGTAATGAATCTGGATTTGTTTAGGGTTTAGTGTTGGAAATCTTTTTAAGGGTTCAGGACAGTTTAGTAATTGTTCAAAATATTTCGCTATATGTTCTTTGCAATTATCTTGGTTATTTAGAGCTAATAAATAAAATTTCATTGATTGTTTTCATATTTTCTTTTGGTTTGGTTTAAAATAGGGCAGAACGTCTACCGGGTCAGCTAGTTCAACTTATAGTTTCCAGAAATGAAACTGTTCATGAAAACATACGATGAAATCAGGAGGTAAAACGTCGGTCAAACATAATAACCGTCCATCCTAAACCCATCTCGGCTCCGCCCACACCTTTCCAGAGAAATTAATGAATTCGGGGAAACGAAAACTGCCTGATCTCCTAAGGGAAAGTCGAAGATTTAAACGGCAGCCTGGGCCAATAATGGGATTTGAAGTCTGACTTCTATACGGAGCGCGGTGATATTTTATTTCTCTTGGAGAGCCGGAGATGCGGCTCGTGATAACGAAGATGACTGATTCTGTTGCATAAATAACGAAAATAAAGAAGGAAAAATAGATTGTGGAGGAATAAATATACTCGACAAAAAAGGTGAAATTAATCAACGATTTTTCAGATCATTTTAAAGAAATAAGTTTCTTAGTAATGTCTGAATGATTGTGGCGTGTTCATATATTTTTTTTCCTTTATTTGGGTTTTTCGCCACTATCTAAAACTCAAAAAATACATAAACAAGGCAAAGTTGTTTGTTGGAAAAGTGTTGAAGGCAAACAAAACCTTGTATGCCTTCAGAGCTAAATCCTTTCGTAAAATACGTCATGTTGTGGATTCACTGAGTCCAAATTGTTGTGAATATCGACTAATGGAAATTTCTGGGTGATCAGCAACACTTTCACGCACCAAATCAACATGCTCCTGTGAACGACCGCTACGACTATATATTGCTCTTATTTTATTTTCCACCGAAGCAGTTTCTTAAAATGTTTGAACAATTCGATTGATAGTGGTTGGAGATAGACGATTATTGAAAAGTGAAAAACATTTTTCATTGAACCCCCATTTTTATGATATAATTCAACAATTTTAACGCGTTGTTGTATTGTGTACGGCTCCATTTTTATAAAAGTCATACATTACACTTCTAAAATGAGATTGGACAAATTCACAACGCCATTTGTGTTTTATTCAGAAATCAAAACCATTATATATGATATATGAAAGACGTAATGTGTAAAAGCATATTTGCCAAATACTAATTGGTTTTACTTAACGAATAAAGTATAAATAAACTAATGAACATCATAAAAACTTTTTTTTAATTAATGTTATTTTAACATTGCGAAAAAAATTATTTTAGTGCAGGTTTGTGTGAGTATTTGAGTTTGATTTAAAATAAAAAATATATTCTGTACGTGAATATCGTAATAAGCTTCGAATTTACGGAAAAGCTTTACAAAAAAGGCTAGGCTAGGTGTATATACGGGCAACAATAGCCAAAAAGACCGCTCTGAATCCTCACTCAGAGCACAGAGTATTCAGTGATGAGTATATTTCGATTAGGAGACTTGACTATTTGAAAATGACGAATGCGATCCCTTTGAAACGCCGTACTTATAAATACTTACAAAAAATCATAGAAAGAAACGCAAGAACGCATGTACATCAAAAAATTCTTCAGGTGGTCGGGTGTAGGAAATACCTTTTGTAAATTTAACCAACGATTCTTCACATTATTTAAAAAAAAAGTTTTTTACAACAAGGATTAAAAAGCTAAGTGTTTCCGCGAAAAAAATTGCAAAATTACCCGAAAAGCTATAAACTTGAAGAGATTTACCACTAAACATCAAATCATTCAATAATAATAATCAATCAATCAATTAGATTAATCAGATTAAATCTAAATCTAATAGATTAATCACCTCCTGATGATGCTAACATGGTTAGCGAAACGTGCGACGAGTAGTTAAAAAAAATTATTTGGTGTTTAGTGGTAAATCTCTTCAAGTTTAGTGTTTCACACCAAAAGCTCCAATAGAAGAATTGATCTACGAAAAGCTATGATAAAAATTATATTTGACAAATATAAAATGATTATTATTTAACGAATAAACTAATGACGGTTGTCAAAATAATTTCTTAAAAATAGGAATCATGCTATATATCCGAAGTGGCAACGTCGCATTAACTAATTGAGGTGATCCCTATGACAAAGAGTGTCTTCTTCATTCTTTCAGTGTATGTCAGTAGTTGTATTTAGGTTCTATTTAAAATTAATAAAAATGTCTACAGTACGCGAATATCACGATATGGTTCTTATTGTCGAAGAAGCTCAAATTAACAAAAATGTATTTTTGCTGCTGCTAACTTAATTAGAAATATGTCAAGACTTTTTCAACGTGTTCGAGAAAACTGGATAAAACGGTGCCAGAATTGCATAAACCCAAATAGTGAATATTTTGTACATTTAATTTAATAGAACAATTAATCGTGCATTTCTTAATGTGACATGAATCGTTTAAAATGTGTTGGGGTATGAAAAATTAGTGCTAGTAATTGTAATTTTTACATTAAATGACAATAATGTGTCAGTTTTCCTTTTTTATAACAAAACAAACTAAATTTATGCTAAAACCTTTTCCAATTTTTCATATTTTTCGCCTTTTTGATATCCTTATTATTTTTCATAATTATTTAAACTCCTGCCTCCATGTCTTATTGGGCGACTCTCTCTGTCTCTCTTCCTCCCATTTCATCTCTAAGATCTCAAATACATTATTTTGCCCCATGGGTACCCATGAGGTGTCCAAACTATGTTAGATGCCTCTCTTCCATTTTTTTCAATGATAGCCTCAAATTTTAATATCTATCTTATTTTGATATTCCTTATTTCGTCTAACCTAATATCTCTCCTTTGTTGTAATCCAGTATCCTCATTTATATTTGATACAAAAAACAACAATAATGAGTAGGTCCTCCGAATTAGGTGGTCTATGTGTGTTCTTGTGAAAAGATATTCCAGACACCTTATATACATGTTTCAAGTTTGTTTAAAGTTACTGAGGATTGCCCTGGAATCGTTCAAGAGTTCAACCAATGCTTGGTGGAATGCATCCGATAGAGTCGAGCTGATCAGTCGAGCATTTTTTGACGAGATGCATTGTTTGACGAGCTGTATAAAGTCTGCCGTTACGGCCTATTACGGCAAAATTGAAGAATTGAAGCTTTTTCTGATGGCTAATGATGGTGATAATATCCTATTTCCTAAGTATAAAGCTTTTTATGGTATAATTTCTGGAGTGGTGGATATTACATTTCGCTTTTCATCCCAAAAACCCCCTACCTTTCTGTGTCCTTCCTGTCCAGCTAAACAAAATATAGATTTAAAAAAAAAATCCCGTTTCATTCCACGTTCCATTAAATTCCAGCTCGATACCATTTTAAGCGACGCGTCTTGGGATGCGCTTTAACAGAAACTACCTAATAAGGACGCCTTTAAACAAAAACTTTACACACAGTAGCAGACTTACTCATACAGAAAAATGAATGTGCGTATATTGGGGGAGGGGGATGAGGTGGGATCTGCCGGGAAAAAATCTGAAACCATGATTGTGGATGGTACCGACTGAAATGTAATCTTCTAAGCTAGATACCTATACTGGTAAACCAAATTACCTCGAATCAATTTTCAGCGATGATTTCCCTGATAAGTTAGGCACCCAACGACTGGACGCTCTGGTGAGATCCAGTACTCGTTTTCGATTCTTTTCAGCATTCCTACACTTGCAGCAATCCACAAATGTATTTAAGATTACACTAGAATGTTACGAATTCGTCTATCATATCGATTTAGGTTTCATTATCCGAATTTGAATAGGTTTGAGCTATGAAATATGTAAGTTTTAGACTTAAGATTTTGTGCTCTCTAGTATTCATCGGTCTTGTAAGTATACATTTTCTGTGGCTATAATACCATTACGAAAACGCAAAACTCACCAAGAAATATGAGAAGGGCAATAAGAAGAAATGATCCACCTCACTAAACGGATTTAAAGAGTTCCTTGTATATCGAATAGCTACAATTTCAATTAGAAATGTATTAGTTTATAATAATAATAATAATAATAATACCATTGCAAATTAAAATGAACATACTATGATCGAAACTAGGCAGACAATGGAAAAGTTTAGCGCAAAACGGTTTATAAATAACAAACAAATATTTTTCATTGATGAATTAAAAACCACTAAAGTAATAATTTCTTAATGACCGTAGTGTGTGATAAATTTTCAATTTTATAAAAATAATGATACGAATTATTTCCATTTCTGCTTGAAGGCACTTCTGGTACTTAAGGTATAATATTCTTAAGATACGAGGTGTGTAAATAAAGACATTTTTGGAAATAACATGTTTCCCTCCTGTTGCTTTTTAATCCTTCGAAAGGTTTATCGGAACCATTTTCACTCAGATATTCTTCACCCCAATTCTGACCACCAACCGACGATCAACTTGATTCCGGATTTTGTGCACATTTTCAAGCAGTTCAAGATATGAAGAAAACTTGTAATTAATATAAAGACCTTATACTGAGTAAGATGAATAACAATTCATGTTTTTTTCTTCTCGATAACAGACTATCGCACACCACAATAATTATTCATCAATGTTTTCTAAAAATCAAACAAATACCGTTTCCGAACTACTCTATTTATCAGATATGGCACCGTGTGATATTCACTCTATTGAAGAGAGCACTCCGCGGACGCGGTTTTGAGTCTATAAAAACCATTCAAAAAACTTTGCTGACCACTTTATAATAAATACCAGAAGTCTAGTATAAAAACTATTTCGATAACTAGAAAAAACATCGAAATAGGTGTATTGAAATAAAAGGGAAGAATTAATATATTAATAATATCACCCCATTTTAAGAAGAAAATAACAAAACAAAAGACCTGGAGGTGCGCAAACACGTACATGGGTGAATTTCAAATTGACCATGTTGCCATTTCGTACCCCAATTATAAAGATATTTTGAATGTTCAAGTCAGAAAAGAAGCAAATATAGACACGGATCACTACTTGACTAGAATCAAACTTAGCTTAAAACCTCGAAAACTTATTCAAAAGAGGCTGCTAATACCAAAGTTTGACCCAACGAAAATAAAACCAGCCCTGACATAAGAGCTTGATAAACAACCAGCACAGAACTGGCACGAATTGAAACAAAAAATTATTAAAACAGCCTTAAAGTCGGTCCCTTTGCAAAAACATAGAAAACATCCGTGGTGGGATGAAGTTTGTGAGCAAGCAGTATTAAGCCGAAGTAAAGCATTCAAAGATTGGAACAGTCAAAAAACAGCAATAAATTATAACATCTTTTTGGAAGTAAGAAAAGAAACATCGAAGCTAATTAGACAAACTAAAAGAAAATTTGAAAACAATCAACTTAATGAAATAGAAAAAGATTTCCAAAAAAATAACCCGAAACTTTTACAAAACATTTAAAACTAAATTAACAGGCTATCAACCGCAAAGCTTTTGCTTCCAAGACAATTGCAAAGAACTTGCAATTGAAATATTTTGAACAAATACTAAACTGTCCTGAGCCCTTAAACAAATTAGCAACACTAAACCCTAAACAAACAAACCCAGATTCATTACCATCGAATGAAGATGAAATAATTAGGGAAATCAAGCGGCTTAAAAATGACAAAGCTTCTGTTGAAGATGGAATCACTGCTGAACTTTTGAAATCCGCTGGTCCAGGTACAATCAAGGAAATAATCAAAATTCTACAAGAAGTTTGGCGAACCGAACGGATTCCGGAAGATTGGAAAGATGCTCTAATCCATCCACTACACAAGAAAGGAGATAGAACGGATGTAAACAACTATAGAGGGATATCTCTTCTCCCAGTTTGTTACAAGATTCTATCTCAATGTCTACTAGACAGAACACAGGGACAGTTAGAACCTAACATTGGTGAATATCAAGCAGGTTTTTGACCGGGCAGATCCTGCCCTGAACAGATCCTGAATCTAAAGTTGATTCTAAGACATCAAAAACTGTATAATAAAAATATCGTCTGTACATTTGTAGATTTTAAAAAAAGCATATGGTTTTATTGACCGCGAATCTTTATTCCGAATCTTAAAGGAACAAGGACTAGATCTGAAAAGGCTGGCAATTACTAAAGCAACGTTAACTAACACAAGGTCAAAAGTTAATTCATGGGTGACATCTCAGAGCCCTTCAAAATTAAAACTGGAGTGAGACAAGGGGATGGACTCTCGCCACTCTTATTTAACTGTGTTCTAGAAAAAGTAATACAGGAGTGGCGTGAAAAAAAGTCGGCCCTGAATATTGACCAGCCCATTCAACTGGGGAGAACCAACATCAAAATTGATTGTCTGGCATTTGCTGATGATCTAGCAATTTTAGCTCAAGATGTATTAACGGCACAGAAACAGATTGAAATCCTAAAAGAAACAGCAGAAAAGGTAGGACTCCAAATTTCCTTGGAATAGACACAATACATGACCTGCAACAGACTAAGAACACCATTTCTAAAAACAATATGGTAACATCAGACGAGTCTCTCAATTCAATTTTTTGGGTGAAATAATCATGGAAAATGGGTTGGAAAAAGCGGCCAATAAGGGTAGATGTCAAAAAATGGAAACGGCATTGAGACTTACACAAAATATTTACAACAAAAAATGCCTATCTAAAAACACAAAACTGAGACATTACAACACAGTTATTAAGCCAGAATGTCTATATGCTGCAGAAACGCTCATTTTGAATAGAAAGCGGGACATCGAGGACATTGAAAAGAAGGAATACACAATACACAGATATACATCGCGATATGACAAAAAGAAGACTTAAGTTTTACGGACACATAAAACAGATGAATCCGAGTAGGCTAACTAGACAAATAGTGGAATTTTATGAAAATAGGAGTAGAGTTAAAGTAGAAATAATTAAATGGATTGCTGCAATTAAAGAGGACCTAAGATCAGCAAATATTACACAAAGTGAAATTCAGGATAGAGGCTGTTTCAGACACAAGGTTGACGTTTGGAAGGTTGGCCAGAGAGAAAAATGTAGGAAGACTGGAACAACTTGGTCTGACGAAAGGAAAAAAAGCTCATAGCGAAAGAATGAAATTAGTATGAGCGCAAAGGAAGGCTAACAACAACAAGCGCCTCTAATTGTACTTCGCGTGGTCCACCAGGGCCCATACGTAAATAATAATAATAATAATAATAATAATAATAATAATAATAATAATAATAATAAGGCAGGGGGCAGATAATCCGCTTGGTGAGTGGCGCCACCACCTTCCCGAGCTGAGAGGAGTAAACCTCTGGAAAAAAAAATCCCCAAGCTCAAGGTGGAAATCCATCGTGCCGAGGAGCTGAATGGCACAGGGTTAAAGTGTCTCGAACGATGTCTCCGGATACCTAGCGCCCTCCGGTAGTAAATAGCTTTCCTAGGGTAAATCGGGGCTCTGCCTTGGGTGACCGTTTTTCCCTTGAACCCAAAAATTTTTTTTTTATGGAGACTGAAACAGATAATGGTATTATACAAGGCGGTAGGGTTTTGCGGACAAGAACCCTTCGGAACCGTCGGCAGAATTTGTCCGGGGTTGGTGAATCTGGAGCGAGTGGCAGTTCTCAACTCTATGGCACCACAAGAATGGCAACGAAAAAGGTACCCGAGCAACAATTTGAAAATCAAAGACTCGCACCACCGAGCACTTCATCACAAGATCAGTGCAGAATGCAGATTAATAATGAAATGGAAGACGGAAATGTCCCGGTTCTTGCTGGCTCGCCCCCCATAAGGAGGGCTGCCACTAGAACTGAACGCACTCCACGTATCAGATGGACACGCGAAATGAATATTGAGGTAATGCGTACCTACTATTACGTGAACCAGTGCGGAGATAAGCCGCTTCCTGGATGGAGAAATGCACTCTATCAAGAATATAAGAAGAGGTTCCCTGGAACTCGGCTGTCTGAGCAAAACTTAGCCGACCGTAAAAATATAATTTTAAATAAAAAGTATCTCACCGAAACAGAACTAATGAATGTCAAGAGAGAAGTTGGTAATGAATTACACCAGAACGTTACATATCAGCAACATGAAGAAGAAAATATAGGCGTCCTCACCTTAACCACACAGGCCCAGCCTATAGAACAAACTCCTAATTTTCCACCGGAGGCCTCACCGTCTAGCAATGAGGAAGTGACCTTACAACAGAACTTGTCTAATGTACGAGAGAAGTTTTACAGTAATTTGGCCCATTTTATTGGGTCAAATCCACTAAATAGACCAAAAATTCCAATACTGCGAAATATTACAAAAGCTCGTATTACTCTAATGCAGATCAATAAAGTTCTGGAATCACATCTGGCTGGGATACTAGATCTGTGTGATATACATCTTGCGTTGTACTGTGCAGCAGTGACTGCGATCGAAATTTCAGGCCAAAAAACATACACCCCCAGTGCGAGCAGGCATAATTTCCAGAAAAATACGCCTGCCTGGAAAACACGCCTTGAAAACAATATCGATGATTTCCGAAGGAAGGTCGACGTCATCTCAGAATACCTTTCTGGTAATCGATCAAGTAAAGTAATGAAAAAAATAAAAACAATTGCCAATAAATCTGGCATTGGCTTGGACGATCCAAACTTCTCCGAAAAATTATTGGATCTTAAAGATCGGTTTAGACAGAAAGCTAAATCTAAAGGGGCTAGGCTAGCAAGATATAACGAGCTAAAAAAACGAAAGCACCAAAATTCAGAATTCATAAATAGTCAAAAGAAATTTTATAGAGAGCTCGAACAAGGCAGTAGCAGGTCAGAACTTGAGAATGTGGACATGTCCTCCTTTGCAGAATACTGGCAATCGGTTTGGAAAAGATCAGATGACTATGAAAAAGCGGCACCTTGGATTAAAACAATTGAACAGCACACAACTGCTCTCCCAGAAATGGAGTTTAACGATTTCACGGCGACTGACATTTGCACCGCCGTCAAGAAAACTCATAACTGGAAAGCTCCTGGACCAGATGGACTACATAACTTCTGGATTAAAAACTTTACGGCGGCCCACCGCCCACTTGCTAGTGCATTTAAAGAGGTAATAATAAATCCTGATACTTTCCCGAATTTTTTAATGGAAGGCAATACATATCTTCTGTACAAAAAGGGTGATGCTAAGCAACCCAATAACTACAGACCCATTACGTGTCTGTCAGTATTTTATAAATTGTTGACAGCCCTAATCAATGAAAAAATTTACAAACATTGTGATGAAAACAATATTTTTGAAGAAGAGCAGAAAGGATGTATAAGAGCAAGTATGGGATGCAAGGAACAGCTAACGATCGATGCTGTAGTTCTCGAACAAGCGCGGAAAAGAAAACGCAACCTAAACATCTGCTATATAGACCACAGGAAAGCCTTCGATAGTGTTCCACACGATTGGTTACTAGAAGTCCTGAAAATTTATAAAATAAGCCCTCCCATCATTAACTCCTTAAGGTGCCTAATGGGGAAATGGAAAACAAATCTCTTTATCGACCAACAATGCATTACAACTGCGAATATCGAGAGAGGAATTTTTCAGGGAGATTCCTTTTCTCCAGTTTGGTTTTGTCTAGCCCTAAACCCTATGTCTACTTTACTGAACAACAGTAATATAGGATATAAACTAAACATGAGGAATCCACGAAAGCTCTCGCACCTACTATATATGGATGACCTTAAACTCTATGGAGAAACTAGAGAAAAACTAAACTCCTTAATAAAAATGGTCGAAGAATTTAGTAGGGATATCAAGATGTCATTCGGACTTGATAAATGCTCTACTATTAGCATTCAAAAAGGAATAGTCAACAATCAACATTCAACACACTGTAACATACAACAACTGGCACCAGAAGAATCCTATAAATATTTAGGTATACCTCAAAACGAGAAATTTAACCATAGCCAGTTAAAGAAAGACTTTTCTACTATGTACGAAAAGAGGCTTACAAAACTTTTAAATACCAAACTGAACAGTGGAAACCTGATTAGAGCGATCAATGGATGGGCGGTGCCAACTCTGACCTATTCCTTTGGTATTGTTAAATGGTCAGAAACAGACCTTGATGGACTGGATAGATTAACACGTCGAACATTGACAAAATTCCGATGTCTGCATCCAAATTCATCTATGAAGCGACTGTACATTCCAAGAAAGTTGGGAGGTAGAGGCCTCGTGAACATTAAGAACCTTTGTCTGAACCAGGAGAGTAAGATGAGAGAACGCTTCATTAATTCAAGCAGCACGCTAATGAAGTTGGTTGCTAAGGAGGACCGGGGTTTCACCCCTTTGAACCTAGATAAATTGAATCGTGTTGATGGTAGAACAACACTTACCGATTATGTCCGTGAATGGAAACAACAGACACTGCATGGACGGTATCCAAAGTCACTCGAGGATGATACCATTGATGGACCATTGTCTCTAAAATGGCTGACCGATGGGCTGTTGTACCCAGAAACAGAAGGTTTTGCGACATCTATTCAAGATAAGGTAGTAAGAACACGGAACTATGAAAAGCATATACTACACATGGATGTTGTCGACCGATGTAGGAAGTGCGGTATAGTGGGGGAAACGATTGAACACCTTATCGGTGGGTGTGCAGTTCTAGCCCCTAATGCTTATTTAGGAAGACATAATCAGCTGGCGAAAATTATACATCAGCAAATTGCATTAAAGTATTCGCTATTAGATAACGCACCTGCTCCATATTATAAGTATTCACCTTCTCCCGTATTGGAATCATCTGATGCAATCCTATACTGGGACAGACCAATCACAACAGATCGAACGGTCGATTATAATAGACCAGACATTGTTCTAATTAGTAAAAAGGAGAAAAGGGCTTTTATAATTGACATCGCAGTGCCACTCTCTCATAATATCAGGAAAACCGAGTTGGAGAAAACCACTAAGTATGAAAACCTTGCGTACGATTTGAAAAACCAGTGGAAACTGCATAAGGTAGAGATAGTGCCTTTCGTTATATCCGCCGAAGGCCTAATAAGTAAGAACTTTTCAAAAAATTTGAAGAACCTTGGTATCTCAAAATCGATTGCCATAGTGGGACAACGTGCAGTGCTCTTGCAGACGTGCCACATTGTTCGTAAAATTTTATGCTAAGTGAGAGGAGTTGAATTGCTTTCTCATTTTGGCATTATAATATAGACCAGCTTAGGCTGAGATGCTGAGTTCAGTACGAGGATAATAATAATAATAATAATAATAATAATAATAATAATAATAATAATAATAATAATAATAATAATAATAATAATAATAATAATAATAATAATAATAATAATAATAATAATAATAATAATAATAATAATAATAATAATAATAATAATAATAATAATAAAAGGGCTTTTATAATTGACATCGCAGTGCCAATCTCTCATGATATCAGGAAAACCGAGTTGGAGAAAACCACTAAGTATGAAAACCTTGCGTACGATTTGAAAAACCAGTGGAAACTGCATAAGGTAGAGATAGTGCCTTTCGTTATATCCGCCGAAGGCCTAATAAGTAAGAACTTTTCAAAAAATTTGAAGAACCTTGGTATCTCAAAATCGATTGCCATAGTGGGACAACGTGCAGTACTCTTGCAGACGTGCCACATTGTTCGTAAAATTTTATGCTAAGTGAGAGGAGTTGAATTGCTTTCTCATTTTGGCATTGTAATATAGACCAGCCTAGGCTGAGATGCTGAGTTCAGTACGAGGATAATAATAATAATAATAATAATAATAATAATAATAATAATAGTAATAATAATAATATATGTTATTCCTCTGAATTATAATCCCGGTTTTATTCAGAAGATTTTTCATCACCATCACAAACTTCTTGGATACTCGATCTTTACCAAATACGTCTTTCCGTCATTTATTAACTTCAAAATCAGATCATATCATAGAAAATCATCGTAAAAGAGCATTACGGTTGCTGACTCTTATTTAGTTACAAATATACCAGGTATATTTTTGAAATAAAAAAGTCTGTTTTTTAGTAAGAAGAAAAATCATTACATTTTATTTTCTACATAATTTCCATTTTCAAATGTTCAAATATTTGTCATATCGCTCAACAAGTTTTTGAATTCCAACGCCAAATAAATCTACCGCCTGTGAAGAAGCCCAATCCATGACTGCAGTTTTAACTTCTTCGTCGTCGTTAAATCGTTGACCACTAAGGAACTCATTTAAGTAACGAAACAAGTGAAAATCACTAGATGCAAGGTCTTGACTGATTGGTGGATGATCCAGTTCTTCCCATCCAAAAGACCTGGTTAGACCTTATGTTGGTGCAGAAACATGTGGTTTTGCATTGTCACGGTGCGATATCACACCGGAAGTCAGTACACACCGGAATTTTCTGAAGGTGACACGATACGCATCAAAATTGACTATTGTGCCTCTCCGCATACAATCCCCTTTCCTATCCCTAAAGACAGTTGCCACGATCTTTTGTGCTGAAATTGTCTGTTTGGTTTTCATTCTGGTTGGCGACGATGTGTGTCGCCATTCCATTGACAGTTGCTTGCACTTAGGAGTCATGTGATACACCCAAGTCTCATCTTCTATAACGGATGTAGTCTAGCAATTCCTGTCCTACCTGATTGTATGGAATCAAAAACGATAAATCACAGCCCAATCTCTTGGTAAATCTTGGAAAATTCTGGTCCACGAAAATAACAGCTACTGACCACCAAGATCTCATTATTTTATTTACACCCCTCGTATGTATCTAAACAGGAACGTTCACGTATACGGAAAACGTTTAGAACTTTTTAGACAATCAACAACATTACTAGAAATTTCAATTATTTCTTTCTCACTTCCATCCACGGTTTCATCTTCCGCTGTTAACCCTTTCGTCGTAAAATTCGTGCAAATGGACTAAACGACCCAGAGGTGTTCCTGCATACAAAGTCCCCAATTTAACAGGTTTTAGATGTAGAAATAGCGATTTTCGTCAAGATGTTTGCCCCTCAGTGACCCGGTAAACCCAAATTAAATGCATCAGGCACAAGTAACGAAAACGATATCGCCTGCTTAATCGAGATCACGCTAAAAGAGATCATTTATATTCCTTGAGTAATTTGGATATTGCCAGGATTTTCACCATGTTTTAAGTTATTATTTACGACTCATTAATTTTGGTTATATATATCTTCGTTCAAATGATTATGAGTATAATAAATTTCAATATTCTTAAATATGGGTGAAATCTTAGATGTATAGTATTTATGTTTTTGGAAGGTGATAAATGGTTCTCATATCCTAGAGCAGAGATCCCCAAACTTTTGGATAAATCCCCTTTCCCTGTCTTTCTAATAGTGAATTTTTACAAATTTATCAATTTCAAATGTGTTTTGACAGCTGACACAGTGCTACTCACTTTGATAGCTTTAACTGTAATGCTTTAATAGCAACTTTTCAACATTTGGCTTCAAATTATTTAGCTTTAACGTTAAGTCTCCTCGGTCTAGTTTCAAAGTCTGTGTGAAGGAAATTTAAATGTTGAACATAGGTTAAAACGTCATCATCCTGGCCGTTTGTATACGACAAATTGGGAAACTGGAGAAATTCGAGCTGTCTAATGTTTTGCTTCATTAGTAAATTATTGACTTTATTTTTATCAAATCTAGATAGTCAAAATCCTCCGCGGCAAAACTTTGAGGGGCGTCGAAATTATATTGGTAAGTAATTTCTATTGAATATTTTTATTACTGATTGTGGTTTCGGTCAACTTTTTGTTATTATTTAACGAGCAAAGAGATTTTTTCTGTTGGAGTTTTTTCCAACTTATTTTTACATCAATCTTATACTAAAAATACCGTTGAGCATGTCTAAAAGGGCTAAACAATCTGCGGAAAGTTTAAGCTCCAACGATAAAATTGCCCAGAAGAAGAATAAAGAGAAAATAAAGAAAATAAACAAAATATAGGAAACTAAAACTAGAGGAGAAAAAAAAAGATTTCAAGACAATAAAAAACAAACCAGCTGGTTGCAAGAAAAGCATTGTGAAGAAAAGAGGGTAACCGCAAAAAAAGAAAAAAACCAAAACATATATCGATATTGGCAGCAGTGAAACTGAATCCGATAACACAGATTTTATTAAACTGAGCATAGGAAGAGACTAATACAAATTTTCAGTTCTGACAGTGAAAATGAAGAAAATATTATAAGTTCAAAAGCATCTAAAGGAAAAGCCACCGATGGTCTACCAATCAAAAGGAAAAATGAAAGAATGAAAGACAACAAGAACAAAGAATGAAAGACAAACAAATGAAAAATGAGACAGTGAAAAGATATTAAAACTGAAAAACGCCAATTCAAAAATAGAAAAAACGAATAACAAAAAATTTCAGTTGATAATTACTGCGCAGAAAGTTTTGAGAATTACAATTTTACTAAATCGAAATTAGATTCGATTCAATCTGAAATGTGTCGAATGTGGATACATGAAATTTGAACAACAATTAAAATCCATTGCATGAGATGTGGAAAGTTGAAAACCATGACTTCTGGTGATAATTAGTGCTAATGCCAAAGTTGATTGCCATATTGTTCTATTTTTAGATAAATAATAATACTTTAAGAATACCTCCACTATACCACGCCTATGGTACTGGAGGGGTCACGGGTGGTGGAAAGTGAAAATTCCATTAGATATTAATGGACAGCTGCGAATATCTCAAAATAAGCAGCCCTGAACCAAGGCAAAAAAGACTAAATCAACTTAGCATCTGACTTGTATCAAGCGGTTGAGTGGTCAGCTTCTGTTCACCAGTGATGCGGCTGATATTAAAATTCTAGAACTCACCCCTCCAGTCTTGGTTCTGAACCATTACGGTTCAAATCTTTAATTCAAAGTACAAGATGAAGCGTTCTAGTATTACACAATTACCCCAGGAGGTAGACAATTCTCTGCCAGCTTTGCTGGTACAACCGGACTTTCGGACTCCAGGACCACCGGAAACAGATTGACAGATGATAACACATAGAAATTCAGCAACTACAGACTTTTTAAAAGTAAAACGGGCAAAAGAATACTCAAAAATACACCACATCTCGGTGTTGCGTTCGCCATCTTAAGAAACCTTCTTGGTTCTATAACTAATGTCCAGACAGTAAACAATCGACTTACGACTCTATCCTTCAAGTGTGCTAATAAAAACTATACATTAATCAATGCACATCTCCCAGTTAACGAAGAAAATAAATCTAATACTGAAAAAGTCCTGGGAAATTCTGGAAAAGATTATTTCTAAAATTTCCTCTAACCACGTTAAAATCCTATTGGGTCCTCAACGCCCAACTAGGGAAAGAAAGAAAGTACAGAAAAACAGTCAGCAGTTCTCCCGCTCATCAATGGACTAACCATAATGGTAGAAGATGCGTTCTATGTTCGCAGTTTAATCTAAAAATAATGTCAACCCATTTTAAGAAGAAAATAACAAAACAAAAGACCTGGAGGTGCCCAAACACGTGCATGGGTGAATTTCAAATTGACCATGTTGCCATTTCGTATGCCCAACTATAAAGAGATTTTGAATGTTTAAGTCAGGAAAGGAGCTAACACAGATACGGATCACTACTTGGCTAGAATCAAACTTAGCTTAAAATATCTAAAACTTATTTTAAAGAGACTGCTAATACCAAAGTTCGACCCTACGAAAATAAAACCAATCCTAACAGATTAGCTTGATAAACAACCAGCACAGAACTGGCAAGAATTGAAACAAAAAATTATTTAAACAGCCTTAAAGTTGGTCCCTTTACAAAAACGTAGAAAACATCCGTGTTGGGATGAAGTTTTCGAGCAAACAGTATTAAGCAGAAGTAAAGCATTCAAAAATTTGAACAGTCAAAAAACAGCAATAAATTATAACATCTTTTTGGAAGTAAGAAAATAAACATCGAAGCTAATTAGACAAACTAAAAAAAAATATGAAAACAATCAACTTAATGAAATAGAAAAAGATTTCCAAAAAAATAACACCCGAAACTTTTACAAAACATTTAAAACTAAATTAACAGGTTATCAACCCCAAAGTCTTTGCTTCCAAAAGGAGAACGGACAATTAGCTCTAAATAACCAAGACAATTGCAAAGAACTTAGAAGAATATATATATATATATATATATATATATATATATATATATATATATATATATATATATATATATATATATATATATATATATATATATATATATATATATATATATAACGGATGTAAACAACTATAGCAGGATATCGCTTCTCCCTGTTTGTTAAAAGATTCAATCTCAATGTTTACTAGACAGAGCACATGGACAGTTAGAACCTAAAATTGGTGAATATCAAGAAGGTTTTCGACCGGGCAGAGCCTGCCCTAAATGGATCCTGAATCTAAAGTTGATCCTAATACATCAAAAACTGTACAATAAAAATTTCGTCTGTACATTTGTAGATTTTAAAAAAAGCATATGGTTTTATTGATCGCGAATCTTTATTCCGAATCTTAAAGGAACAAGGACTAGATCTGAAAACACTGGCAATTATTAAAGCGACATTAACTAACACAAGGTCAAAAGTTAAAATTATGGGTTCTCATTCTCAGAGCCCTTCGAAATTAAAACTGGAGTGAGACAAGGAGATGAAATCCCGCCACTCTTATTTAACTGAATTCTTGAAAAAGTAATACAGGAGTGGCGTGAAAAAAGTCGGCCTTGAATGTTGACCAGCCCATTAAACTGGGGAGAACCAACATCAAATTTGATTGTCTAGCGTTTATTTTTATTAACGGCACAAAAACAGATTGAAATCCTAAAAGAAACGGCAGAAAAGGTAGGACTCCAAATTTCCTTTGAAAAGACACAATACATGATCTGCAACAGACTAAGAACACCATTACTAAGAACAAAATATGCTAACATCAGACGAGTCTCTCAATTCAAATATTTAGGGAAACAATCATGGAAAATGGATTAGAAAAAGCGGCCGATAAGGGTAGATGTCAAAAAATTAAAACGGCATTGAGACTTACATAAAATATTTAGAACAAAAACTGCATATCTAAAAACACAAAACTGAGACATTACAACACAGTTATTAAGCCAGAATGTCTATATGGGGCAGAAACGCTCATTTTGAATAGAAAGAGAGACATCGAGGACATTGAAAAGAAGGAAAGAAAAATCATAAGAAAAATCTTAGACTCCAAACAAATAAATGCCACAACATACCGACTTCGAGAAAACCAAGAAATCAAACAATACACGGATATACATAGCGATATGAGAAAAAGAAGACTTAAGTTTTACGGACACATAAAACGGATGAATCCGAGTAGGCTAACTAGACAAATAGTCGAATTTTATGAAAATAGGAGTAGAGCTAAAGTAGAAATAATTAAATGGTTTGCTGCAATTAAAGAGGACCTAAGGTCAGCAAATATTAAACAAAGTGAAATTCAGGATGGAGGCTGTTTCAGACACAAGGTTAACGTTTGGACAGTTGGCCAGAGAGAAACCTGTAGGAAGACTGGAACAACTTGGTCAGATGAAAAGAAAAAAGCTCATAGCGAAAGAATGAAATTAGTCTGGGCGCAAAAGAAGGCTAACAACGAGAAACGCCTCTAACTGTACTTCGCGAGGTCCACCAGGGCCCACACGTGAATAATAATAACTTTAAGTCTACCTAACTTAAAGTTTGGAGGCTATTTTTGTTGTATTTTTATAGTTTAAAACGTTAAAACTTAACACAATTTTATAATGTTGATTAATATTTTGATTAGTACTTAATAAAGGACCTCCGTGAATAATAAAAACTGATTACTTAAATTGATATAAATTTGTTTCTATCTAAAAAATCATAGTGAGGCGTCTATCCCGCACACGGCAACTATCCCCCGCAGTATTTTTTAACGTTAGGCTACTATCTGCTACAGTAGGCTAACATTCCATTTTTGAGAGGTCAAATAAAACAGAATTTACTCAAAACCGATATTAATTATGTATACAAAAATAGGCTAATATAAAAGATCAAGGACCTATGTTTTGCATTAGTTTTAGTAAGTACGTATTTTTAATAATAGAGCTTTTTTGAAAAGTCGTGTTGACATTACACTAACAAACTTTTATTACATTTTTTTTTCACAATACACCACACCATGTTAGCATCATCAGCAGATGATTAAAACTAAATTCTTATTCTACCACTAGTGCTTTTCCTGTGTGTCAAGTTGACCCTGAGGCCCTTACTTTTGTTCTCTTATTATCGATTACGACTGTTTCGCGTCAGTCGCAATCTGGGTTTTATGCGCCGTCCTTTTGGCGCGGTTAATACCATACGGTACTGGTCGAGATTAATCGACCGAGGTGATAGTGATTACTGCTCCGGAAACGACCCGCGAGGGTCGAGTCCAATGGAAGTTTATTCGTAGATCGATTGGTTGGTTCGCTAGTCGTTGACGCTGGATTTATTGAATGAACTGGTGTACTGTTCGGTTCTTCTTCGTGTCTGTGGTGTTTTGGCCTATTCTTTTTTGTTTTCTTGATGTTATTCTGTTCTATTTTGTTTTATTATTCTCTTTTTTGTTTTCTTGATGTTATACCGGTGTTAGTGGTTTTGTTTTGATGTTGTTAGTAGCACAGAATGGAAGGACTGGATGTTGTTGCCGGTCCCAGTGCGTCATATCTTCACCGTCTTCGGGGCTGAGGCTTATTCACTTGGTTGGGTTTGAGGCCGCCGCGCGTCGACCTCGGGGGTGCCCGCTCCCTAATTCAGTTCGGACTCCCGCTGCTGGAACGGTCAACAGCCATGGACGTCTGCCCCCGCGATGGCCAGCGCGCTCGCAACGCATCCGACCACCACAGAGTCCATCCTCTGCTTACAGTATTACACTGTTTATTATTTGTTAGCGAGTCCGGGCGAGAAGGATTTGGTGTTACTGCCGGTCCCGGTGCTTCGTTCTTCACCAACTTCGGGGCTAAGACTTATTCTCTTGGTTAGGGTTGAAGTGTCGCTTAGCGGAAACGACACTTCGGAGTTGTCCGCTCCCTTGGCCAGTTCTGTACGTCGGCGACCGAGACTACCAACCGACACTGTTATCTGGCCCCATGGTGACCAGACAAAACACGTCCGATCACCTCAGAGTCTCGTTCCGAACTGAAATTCCTATTCTAAAAACTCCTTACTTTATATAATGCTCGCTTAGCATTGTGGGCGGGGCGACAATGCTAATCAAGCGACCAATAGCAGGTGAGGACCTAGAGCAGTAGGAACAGAGAACTCGAAGGAATAGGACCGTTGTATCCGTTCATACTACTGGTACATTTACTGATTTTTATACTCTCATAAGCGTCTAATTGTCTATTGTTTGTTACATGTTTTATTAATCTTAAATTATTGATATCTATGCAATGATCATTGTGAAAAATATGTTGAGCAACACAAGATTTATCGGGCCTATTGTATCTTAATTGAGTTATGTGTTCTTTGAACCTTGTTCCGATTGATCTTCTCGTTTGCCCAACATACCTTTGATCGCAATCTTTACAAGAAATTTCATAAATACCCGACCTTTCTATTGGAGGAGTTTTATCTTTAGAATTACCTAATAAATGTCGTAAGTTTAAACCAGCACTGTATACCAGTTTTAGATTGACATTCTTAAAAACATTTTTTAAGCCACGCGTAAAATTATGATGGTAATAAAACAAATCTTGAGGTGTCTCTTTCCAATTGAAAAGTAGAGTTTTCACGAACTAAAACCTTATATCTATGTTTTCTAATTATCTTATCAACTAACGAGGGAGCAAATCCATTACACTCGGCTACATTCCTAATATAATTCCTCTCTATTTCATATCTTTCGTTATTAAGTGGAAAATTGAGTAGTCTATGTATTACATTATTTTGATACAAACGTTGACTCTATAGATAATTTTATCTCAAAATTAAATAATCGATTTCCTTCCATCAAATTTACATTTGAAATTGAAAACAATGACAGATTACCATTTCTAGATGTATTGATTATTAAAAATAAGGATAATTGTCTAGAGTTTGACATATATAGAAAAAATACCACTACACTTAGATATATTCCTAACGATTCTTATCATTATATTGGTCATAACATGGCTAGTTTCAGTTTCTTAATACATAGACTACTCAATTTTCCGCTTAATAACGAAAGATATGAAATAGAGAGGAATTATATTAGGAATGTAGCCGAGTGCAATGGATTTGCTCCCTCGTTAGTTGATAAGATAATTAGAAAACATAGATATAAGGTTTTAGTTCGTGAAAACTCGACTCGAAGAGACACCTCAAGATTTGTTTCATTACCTTTTCATCATAATTTAACACGTGGCTTAAAAAATATTTTTAAGAATGTCAATCTAAAACTGGTATACAGTGCTGGTTTAAACTTACGACATTTATTAGGTAATTCTAAAGATAAAACTCCTCCAATGGAAAGGTCGGGTATTTATGAAATTTCTTGTAAGGCTGCGATCAAAGGTATGTTGGGCAAACGAAAAGATCAATCGGAACAAGGTTCAAAGAACACATAGCTCAATTAAGATACAATAGGCCCGATAAATCTTGTGTTGCTCAACATATTTTTGAGAATGATCATTGCATAAATATCAATAATTTAATATTAATAAAACAGGTAACAAACAATAGACAATTAGACGCTTATGAAAGTATAAAAATCAGTAAATGTACCAGTAGTATGAACAGATACAACGGTCCTATTCCTTCGAGTTCTCTGTTCCTACTGCTCTAGGTCCTCACTTGCTATTGGTCGCTTGATTAGCATTGTCGCCCCGCCCACAATGCTAAGCGAGCATTGTATAAAGTAAGGAGTTTTTAGAATAAGAATTTAGTTTTAATCATCTGCTGATGATGCTAACATGGTTAGCGAAACGTGCGTCCAGAATATAAAAATAGTGTTTTGGTGTATTGGGAAAAAAAAAATTGTAATAAAAGTTTGTTTATTTAAATACGATAAAGCATAGCAACCAAAATTGATTCCCGGTGTAAAACCTTATATTCATCTTTAGATATATTTGTATGTATATATAGAGGAATCATGTACTATTAAATTCTGTTTTTAAAGACAGAGAAATGTGTTATTTTTTGTCTTAAAAGTATTTCTTTACAAAAAAATATGGAGTCATGCTTCTTTAAACATCTGCTTCTCGTGGACTACCATGTACATTTATAAGAATAGATAGTAAACAAAAATAGTGTTAAAAGAACCACTAAAAATAATTTTATTGGAAAACTGAGCTGATTTTGTTTGGATCAATTTTAAAAATTACGACATTGACAGAGGACGAACAAATAGAAAACGACGGTTTATAATAAACACCCTAAAGTTGTCTGTCGTGCATATTTCAGGTAATTTTGTCGGGCGAATACATGAAAAGGGTTTTAATTGCTGTTATCATTACTTGGAATGGAAAATGAGCCAAACTACACGTACAACATTTGTTTTTATTTTCTTTTTATGAAAGTTGTTAATGAAAAGGTGAATTTGCATTTATGTTTCCTCGGGGCCAATATCGGGTCTAATTTTGACACTTTAGAATGTTTTGTCAGGCGATAAGTCGATTTTCACTCTTTCATTACTTACTTTGTTAGCCTAAGTTGAATATTCTCGTGATATACCTTTATTATAACCACTTCTAAGGGTGATTAAGTACCCCCATTACTTTTTCCACTTCGATATTTTGCATTTATATATTATGCAATTTGTTTATACTGTATTCAAGTCATGTGGGTGCTTTATTTTTATTATATGCTTTTAAATATAGAAAGTAAACCAGTAGAATATTGCTGTATAACATACAATGTAAGTCTCTAATACGATATAAATATACTTTTTAAAAACACATAATATATTGCGATTTCTGTATTTTATAAATAAACACAAAATATCATTGAAATTGGTTTAATTTTTTTTCAAAATATTCTCCGCTTTGATCGATACACTTTTGTTTACGTTTGAACGAAATTTCATAGCACATTTTGCATTTCGATTGAGGTTTCTTAGAAACATGCATTTTAAATGCAACAACCGCTTCGTCTGGCATCGAAAATCGTTGACCACGTGGTTTATTCCTCACGGATGGGAACAAAAATAAATCATTGGGTACCAAATCAGGACTGTAATATCAATTCAATGTTTTGACCGGTCAAATATCGAGTTGTTCGGTTCGATGTGTGAGAGCTCGCTTTGTCATAGTGAAGAATGATCGTGCGTCGATGGTTATTTTTTTTATTTCTTCAATCAATTTTAAATGCAACAACCGCTTCGTCTGGCATCGAAAATCGTTGACCACGTGGTTTATTCCTCACGGATGGCAATAAAAATAAATCATTGGGTACCAAACCAGGACTGTAATATCAATTCAATGTTTTGACCGGTCAAATATCCAGTTGTTCGATTTGATGTGTGAGAGCTCGCTTTGTCATAGTGAAGAATGATCGTGCGTCGATGGTTATTTTTTTTATTTCTTCAATGACTTTTGGCAAACAAATGATTGTGTACCTTTCAGAATTGACCGTTCTTCGAAGTATTTCTTACGCGAACAAGTTTTGTTGGGTTTGGCTTATTTTGAAAGACCCATATAGTCGACCGCTGTTTACTTTCGGGTTCATACGCATAGATCCAAGATTCATCACCTATGTGGATCACGGTATCGCTCAACGCCGTTTTTCCACGGTCCATATTATTAGATTTTGTAACGTCAACAAGCAATTTTAGCATTTCTGTTAATCAATAACATTGATCATTAACAAATGTCTTTAGACTCAATTAATTTCGAGCAACAACAACGAATTAGATGATCAATGTCTTCTTGAAACATGAAGATAAAGAAGCAAATAGTTTCAATTTGTTCGCATGGGTCAATAAATCTCCGGTCTGACATACAGATGTGGTATCACTTACGAAATACATACTACCAGTGATCGATTGTGCTAACCTTCAAACGTCATGTGTCAAAATTTCATGACAAACAGTCTACTAATTTCTGAGTTTTTGTGGTTTAAGTAATGTTACTTTTGTTATTTTCAAAATATTAGGAAAAAAAAATCGACTGTAACATTGCTTGATGATGAAAAATAGCATTGAAACAAAACAATGGCTTGATCAACATTACTAGGATTCCCAGCCCCAAGAATATCAACCATAACTGATTGGTATGCTGAATTAAAATTTGGCTGGACAAGCGCCTATAATGCTGAACGCTTTGGATGTACAAATGAGGTGGTTATACCAGACAGAAGTGGTTAAACCACCATGAAGTGGTTACACCAACATCAGAAAAATTCACAAAATTATTTCGCAAAACCGTAAAGTAAAGTTGCAGGAGATAGCTGATATCATCAGCATATCATTATTATCGAAATGGGTATCGTATTTCTTCATAGCGAACGAGAAACAACTTATTGATGATTCTGAGTAATATTTGGAGCTGTTTAAGTGAAATAAAAAGGATTTTTTCGTGCGGTATGTGACAATGAATGAAACATGGATCCATCACTACACTCCGGAGTCAAATCGGCAGTCAGGTGAGTGGACAGCAGCTGGTGAAAGCCATTCAAAGCAACGACCAAAAACACAACCATCGGCAGGCAAGATTAAGGCCTCTGTATTTTGGGATACGTGTGGGATATTCTTCATCGATTTTCTCGAGAAAGGTAAAACCATCAAAAGCAAATATTACATAGCTTTATTGATGCGTCTGAAAGACGAGATTGCAAAAAAGGCCCCAAAAGCAATGGCTAAATTGCATGAATTGCACTTCCAATTGCTTTTTCACCCACCGTATTCTCCAGATCTGCCCCCCAGCAACTATTTCCTGTTCTCAGACCACAAAAAAGCTTAATGGAAAGAAATGTCGTTCCAATGAACAGGTAATTGCCGAAACTGAAGGATATTTTGAAGGCAAAGAGAAGTCGTTCTATGTAATAAATGTGTAAAAATGTTAGAAAAGCGTAGGAATGATTGTATTGCTCTTCGAGGAAAATATATTAATGAATAAAGTCTTAATTTGCATAAGAGGGTGTTTTATTTGCCAGATCGGGGTCTTATTGGTCGATGTGTTATGCAAACCGTGTATTGCACGTTTTTGTTCCCCAGTATATAACAATTTTATAGCTCTTATCCCCTTTAAGATATAAACAAGTCTCGCAGGCATTTAACAATTTATAATTATGTTCGAATAAATAATGCCGAAATTATTAAACGATAATTGTCAATATCTACTTAAACAAATACCATATAATGGAAAAGTTATTTATGGAATATCCATTACTAATGGAATATACAATTTTATATTGATTGATACGATATGAAATAAAATACCTTCATAAATTGATATAATTGAAATTGTAAAATTAAAATTGTTGAACTGCAAGTACAATGAAATATAAAATATTTTAATAATCTGGGATTAAAGGATTAATTATTCGGTTAGCTAATAAATGCCTACATTTTTAGAGTGTAATGAAATTAAATGTATTTAATATACGAGGACGATTCACAAATTGGGTTTTTTGAACAATTTTTTTGTCATAAACGGAAAGATCAAATATAAGTTTTATACCAAAACTATTTTTATGTTTTTCTTTATAATTAAAAAAGTTATATTAAATTGAAAAAACATTTTTAACCTAGTAGCGATAACGTGCCGACAGTGGGACCGGAATGGTAACTGCATATGGCCGACTAATTTTTCCGGTTTGGCAGTGACGCAGGACAGTATGAAGAAAAAGATAAAACTGATAAAAGTTTACAGTTGTTTGAAATAATAAATTATTGTATAGTAATGGTTACTGTATTAAATTAATGAAGACTTACTAGATACGGCAGAGAAATGTAACAAATTAAATCAATTAAAATCTATTCAAAGAGTAAAGTGTCTTTTATGTGGCCAGTGCTATAAAAAGTAATTAAGAAATTAAAATCTTCTGTAAAAAAACATATCATGTCCAAAAATTATATATATATATATTTATATATATATATATATATATATATATATATATATATATATATATATATATATATATATATATATATATATATCTATATATATATATCTATATATATATATATATATATATATATATATATATATATCTATATCTATATCTATATCTATATATATATATATATATATATATATCTATATCTATATATATATATATATATATATATATATATATATATATATATATATATATATATATATAGGTCACTCTAAAAAGTTTTGCAAGCAATAAGAAGAAACACAAATTAATGGGAACAAATTGCTTTATTGCTTTTCAAAATAGTCACATTTTGCTTCAAAACAGTTTTGAATTTGGTTTAACCAATGTTCTTATCATGTATTCCGTTCCGAAGTAGTGGTCTCAGAAAGCTCATTTATAGTAGTATTCAGCCGAGGAGTTAAAAATCTATAACTACATAACGATCGCAAAATCGAAAACAGCCAAAACCACTATCAGCTAAAATTCAGAAAAAAAGTTAAATTCTTATATAAATCGCTTGATTTCAGGTCAAGAAGTAGACAATGATAATGATTCTTGCTCTGGAGTAAATTTTACATCTAGGACTCCAAGAAATCTATATATATATATATATATATATATATATATATATATATATATATATATATATATATATATATATATATATATATATAGATATATATATACGGCAGGGTGACGCAATATCGCCTATTCTTTTCTCGGCTGGCCTTGAAGTATTCCGTAAACTGTATTGGGAACAGGATGGTGTAAAGATCAATGATGCAAACTTAAACCATCTTAGATTTGCAGATGATATTATTCTCATTTCACAAGACCCAGAGGAGCTGCAAAGCCGCATACAAGAACTGCAAAGGGCTGGCGAACCATTTGACTTGAAAATAAACCTGAAAAAGAGTCAGGTTATGTTCAATAACTTCGCTCAGGACAGAAGAATTTCAGTTTTAGGAAGGGATTTAGAGATTGTGGATAGCTTTATATATATATATATATCTTGGGCACAGGATTTTAATCGAGGGGAGTACCGCCCAGGAGGTGGAACGGCGTGTTAAATGTGGATGGCAGGCATTTGATAGGCTCAGCATAGTGTTTAAGAGCAGAAAGCCGGAAAAGAAAAGTCTTCGATCAGTGCGTTCTACCCGTTATGACATACGGAAGTGAAACCTGGACACTCACATCGCAATCAATTGAAAAACTTCGGGTGGCACAGAGGGGAATAGAAAGAGGTATGCTTGGCATTACAAGACGAGACAGAAAGTCCTGCGCATGGATCAGGGAACAAATAAAAGTCTGTGACATCATCATGTTACATCTAATAATTTAACGTATGGTAGATAATGTTTCTAAATCATTCCGGGCGTTGATCCGTTGATTCTGTGAAGAGTCACATTCCGCCAAAATCTCATTTGGCATTTTCAAGTGTTATCTGCTTCTACTGAGAATAGTCCAACTGACGTGCACGGGTCGTTGTACTCGCTTTTATAGCCAGTCGGCGACTGCGCAGATTATATCGTGATAATTTGGAACTATTTGCGGCGCTCGGCAACGCTATCCGGCGTCCGTTTATTGATTTTTCTACCTCACCGCCACGTTAGCGCGTTTCTTCTTTTCTCAGAATGGATTTCCATACTTTTGGAATGTTACAAGCGTCGTTTCGCGTATTCAGCTCACCCCTTCCTTCTACTTCAAGGCCTTCTCTAATTGTTCGGACCTTGTAGTTTTCAATATTCGCTTTTTCTTAGGCTTCTTCAAACTTGATTTAATGTCCTGTTTGTAGATGGTGCTGGAACAGAGCGGAAGTGGTTTGTTTGTTTTTTAAGTTGTTTTTATGTACTTGTATTTTGGCCGATATTCGTCTGTTTGTCCTATGTATGTTCTGTTGCAGTCGGAACAAGATATACTATATATTTTTTAGGATGTTTGCGACAGTTTTCTGCTTATTCTATCTGTGATTCCTTTTACGTATGGTAGCAGGACCTTTGGTTTATTTGGTTCATGATCCTCTATTGTTTTTCGTGTTTGGGTTTCCTGACGGCGAATGGCCTTAGTGATACAATTTTCCAAATATCCGAATATTCGAAAATATTCCAAACTTTGTATATGTACTACGATTTTTTCATCTACTATGTAGTGTAAATAGTCAATAAATAAACTAAAGTGTTAGATATAAACTCGAGAATAAACTCATTTTTCACAACAACCAAAAAAAGCGAACTTTTAAGAGTAAATGCTATGAAAGATATTTATCAAAATGATAAAATTAAAAAAACATATTTTAAATAGTCTACTTCAATTGTTGGAACAGCATTTAGTAGTAGTTTCACTTTTACCTTAGAAGTTCAATCAAAACAATCCTCAGCAAAATGAAGGGAACATAAAAACCTACTGCGGTATGGAATAAAGTCTGGCTTTTTAATAAAATTAATCCACTGTGTTCTTCTATTTGGAATCTTTGGGAAATCTTGAAAAAAGATAAACTGGTTTAATAATATGAAATCCAAATCAAAATGGAAGTAACAATTACATTTATTAGTACAATAATTTCTGAAAAGGATTATATAAAAAAGGTAACACTCTGTATTATTAGATGTATTTTATTGATTATATGAGTAATGTAACATGTTTTATATGTATCAAACAAAAACTAAAAAATAATGAGAATTTTTATGGCCCACTATCTCAGAAAACTAAACATTTTAGAACATACGTTTAAAAATTAAGTTCTAAAAAAAGATAATCACTATCTTGAATAGCATTATAATTATATTATTTTACCTAAATCAATTTGACAACGCCTATGAATACCAGACGAAATGTTGACTACATAACCTTAAAATTTCATTCAATCAAAATACGTTTTTAGTTCTAAATAATTGACACATTTAGAATTAAAAGCACTTATCTATGTAATGTTACTCCTGAATTTTGATTTTTTCGTGTCAGGGAACAACCACAAGACCCAGAACCAACTATATTTTGGGTGTTTACCTTACTTCCGATATTATTGCTTTTATTGCCAATATGATAAGTATTAATATGTATTTACACTAGAACACACAAAACGAGTATTGATTAAAACACCCTAAAATTGCACAAATCTACTATTAAACTTCTAAGTTCTTGACCACTACCAAAATTCCAAAACAATGAGTCATCTGTGGTGTTTCAATATGGCACTTTCCGTCTCCATTTATATGGAGGCAAGGCATGGAGGCATAAAGATAGGCATGGCCGCTGTTTCATTCTGTTTTAGGCTGACCCGTAGGCCCTGACTTTTGTAAGATCAATTTACCCCGAAACGGGTCCTGACTTTTCCCTTTTTTGAGGTACTCTTACCTCTGGAGCGTCGAACTTTTCCCGGAGGGTCCGGTTCGACGTTGTTCGAATTGGGTTTTCAGCGAAGACCAGAAAAACTTCGTGAAGGTTAATTAGAAAATGTCGACTAAGTCACATCGGAAATTCGATTTATCCGCGTCCAAATGCCGGGCCTACGACCGCGGAAGACGAAGGTCCGCTATCTGTAAACGGGAAATCTGGGTTTAGAAGGCGGTACTTGCTGGAACTTATGCAGACCGGAAAACCCGAGACGTTCGAGTTCCATAGGTCTGCTGTCCGGAAATTATGACGAAGTGAATGGACTTAGATTTGTAGACCTCCAGGGGAGTTTTGGAGGGCGTCAGTCAGTTGCGCCTGAAATTGGCTAACAAGCTGACCTATTAATTGCCCCACAAGTTCGGAGAAGGGATTATTCACCTGTGGCTCGGGCTGTTTGGGAGGAACCGTGTTCCTCTGGGTCCCCCACACGAAGGTTGGAGGGGGAATCTTTTTATTGGTTTAGATAGGCATGGCTCCTTCCTGTTAGTTATATATTCAAAGATGTTAGGAGACATTCAAATGAACGCCAATATCGCCAATACGGGTCGGCTCGGAACAAATCGGAAGTTATACTGAAATTTACTTTCGCACCTTTTCCGAAAAGGCGTTGGGGGAGAATCGGAGCCCCGGGCAAATAAAATAATTTTTCCATCTTAGTCATTGTTATATAGGTTTAACCTATATATCTGACTGTTGGAATTTGCTAAATGTACATAAAACGAACTAATGCTAAAAATGTTGCACACAGTTACAAGAGGACCTTGTATTTTAGGATAGGTACTGAAACCGTGAAGACGGAACGCGGAAAAATCAACGTTAATAAGAAGTGCACACATCGCTGACTAACGAACGTGACCTATCTGAAGCGAGCTGATTGCCGTGTTTTTAAGAGGCTGCCGTAAATTTAGGCACCATCAAACGGGAAGGAAAAAAAACGAGTCATTTTACTTTAACGCGAGCTTAGATCGAGAAACGCTTTTATCTCCGGTAATAAAAAGAAGAAATTAAAGTTAATGCTAAAGGTTAAGTTTTAAGATGGGTTAGATATTGCACCGAATGACAGACTCGTCTGGTAATGTCGTGATAAGGTCAACAATCATTTGATTATACAAATTTATACTACTACAATTGTTAAAGGAAAAATGTGTTTAGTGGATGATTTTTTCTTTTCACCTGAATTTCAGTCTAATTTGAAAAAACTGTCGCGTAAGCCCTGAATTATTTGAATATAAAACTAACAGGAAGGAGCCGTGCCTATCTTTATGCACATATAAATGGAGACGGAAACTGCCATATTAAAACACCACAGATGACTCATTGCTTTGGAACTTTGGTAGTTGGTGTTAACAAAGTAGAAGTTTAAGAGTAGATTTGAGCAATTTTAGTGTATTTTAATAATAATAAGTGCTGAATAAGTGTACTGGGTTACCCCTTTTGTGTGTTCCAGTGTTATTTATTTTTTTTTTAATTTTTTTTAAATTTCTTGTTTTTGTTTTTTGTTTTTTTGTTTTTTTTGCCGGCCGCGGTGGTCTTGTGGGTTAGTCGCCTGTCTGGTAATCCAAAGGTAGCTGGTTCGATTCCAGCGCTCGGATGGGTGTTTTTCTTTAATTCTACTGTCCGTCTTACTTCCTACCCTACACATACAATTATATACACCTATAGACATACACACACACGCCCACACATATCCACACCTAAATGTCTGTGATTGTTTCTAGGCAAGAGTGTAAAATCCGACAACGAATTACCCCTCAGTCACACCAGTTAAAGGCTGGGTAAGGCCGGATGCCGTCTGAGAAGTGTTCTACGTTGGTCACTCGCCAATCGGTAGGCTTCCTGATAGACTTATGGGTAGGCACATAACTAAAGGTATATAGTGTGAGGGGGGGGGTGTTGGCCTGGGTTTGTCTGTAGCTGATGACCGTGGTTCGGAACCCACGTGAAGCTGTAGGTCTAGTCGCTAAATAGCCTAGTTGCTGATGCGCCTCTAACCCTAATACTTTAAGTTTTTTATTTTTTTTTAATCTTCCATATATTTGCAATCTACCCAAAGGTAATAAGCAACTGTTACAACATTAAGGGCAAGGCAAAGAATTGCCAAGTATCAGAGGTTATGGCGCTTACATTAAAGGCCTAACATATACAGGAACTTCATTATAACTAGAATAATGGAACATCTTAATAATATCTTAAATTCTATAGCTTATCTCTAAAGGATTACAGCGTTTCAGTCTCTGCGGCTTTTGGCTATTATCCAGGAGGCTGATAGCAAGGGAGTTGGGGTGCACTTCAAGTCGAGATAGATAGTTCGTACTCGCGAACTTGGCTTCTTCTAGCACAGGCTTTATTTTTAGATCACGGTGTAAAGTTTGATTTGTCACGAACCAAGGAGCATCAGTAATTATTCTCAGGGTTTTGGACTGGAATCTTTGAAGTATTTTTATGTTGGATACGCTCGCGGTTCCCCACAGTTGTATGCCATAACTCCATACGGGTTTGAGGATCACTTTGTAGATGGTTAACTAATTAATCAACGATAATTTGGATTTTCTACCTATCAACCAGTGGAGTTTGGATAATTTTAAGCCAAGTTGTTTCCTCTTCATAAAAATGTGTTGTTTCCAGTTTAGCCTTCGGTCAAGTCCCATTCCAAGATATTTTGCACGGTCTGCCTGGGGGAGTTGATGTCCATTAAGTTTTACACTCGGGCATGACTCCTTCCTTAAAGTAAAAGTGACTGAGATTTTGCCTCATTGATTTTTAGACGCCATTTTTTTATCTATTCTTCTATCCCATCAAGAGCTTCCTGAAGCTTCTTAGATGCATATCTTGATACCCTGCTTATTGCCATAACTGTGGTATCATCTGCAAAGGTGGCTATAGACGTGTTTGGCGTAGTTGGTAGGTTAGCAGTGAATATTTGAAAAAGAATGGGACCCTATACACTACCTTGAGGTACTCCTGATTTTATCGGATATATGTTAGTTATTTCTCCTTTATATTTGACAGCGAAGTATCTGTTCGTCAAGTATGATAACAGCACCTGATAGTATGGTGTAGGAAGTTTTGATTTAAGTTTGTATAGTAAGCCTGAATGCCACACTCTATCGAAAGCTTGTGTAATATCCAAGAATGCAGCCGAGAGTACTTTTTATCTTCAAAGGCGTTATTAACAATTTTCACTAGCCTGTGCACTTGTTCGATTGTTGCGTGTCTTTCGCGAAATCCGAATTGGTGTTCTGGAATGATATTTAGTTCGTCAAGCTGATATTTAGTTCGTAGTTATGCGTCTTGTGGTTGTTCCCTGACACGAAAAAATCAAAATTCAGGAGTAACATTACATAAATAAGTGCTTTTAATTCTAAATGTGCCAAATGTGCCAATTATTAAGCCAATATATCGCCTGGTATGCATAGGCGTAGTCAAATTTATTTAGGTAAAATAATATAATTATAATGCTATTCAAGATAGTGATTATTTTTTTTTAGAACTTAATTTTTTAACGTATGTTCGAAAATGTTTAGTTTTCTCAGATACTGGGCCTTAAAAATTCAGATTATTTTTCAGTTTTTTGTTTGATACATATAAAACTTTTTTTTTACTCATATATTTCTTTATATTTCTCTCGTATGTTTCTTTACTCATATAAAAAACCTATAAAATATAACCAATAAAACAGAGTGTTACTTTTATACAATCCATTTTTTCAGAAATTATTGTACTAATAAATGTAAATATTACTTCAATTTTGATTTGGATTTCATGTTATTAAACCAGTTTATCCTTTTCAAGATTTCCCAAAGATCGAAATAGAAGAACACAGTGGATTCATTTTATTAAAAAGGCAGACATTATTCCAAAACCGCAGTATGTTTTTATATTGCCATCATGTTGCTGAAGATTGTTTTGATCGAACATCCAAGATAAAACTGAGACTACTGAGACTACGAATGCTGTTCCAACAATTGGTTCCAACAAATGTTTAAAATATGCAATTTTTTTATTTTATCATTCTGATAAATATCTTTCATAACATTTATTCTTGAGTGTTGGTTTTTTTGATTGTTGTGAAAAATGAGTTTATTCTCGAGTTTATATCTAACACTTTAGTTTATTTATTGACTATGTACACTATGAGAAATAATTATATTTGTAAAAAATTGCTGTAATAAATTAGGACATTAAACACTGAACAGCTAAATACAGAAAGATATATGTATATTAATAATAAATAATTTAGTCAATGTTAAGGCTTTTTATTTCATTTACCTATATATATATATATATATATATATATATATATATATATATATATATATATATATATATATATATATATATATATATATGTATATATATATATATAATATATATATATATATATATATATATATATATATATATATATATATATGTATATATATATATATATATATATATATATATATATATATATATATATATATATATATATATATATATATATACATATATATATATATATTAGTTCGTAGTGTTTCGCGGATGGTAGAATACGCTAGACTATTAGTCCGGGAGTACATCCGATTCGTTTGTGTCCAGAAGAATATAAATATTAAGAGACAGTTTCCACAGCTTTTTCAAGGGTCAGCTAGGGACCCCCAAAAACTAAAAAGCGTCCACCTCTGGGCCGTAAATTCATTGTAAACTAGTAAAAGCCACCGGGCTAACTAAAAAACCTGGCTGAGGAAGTCGAAGTCCACAGCTTTCAGTCTTCAGACAAGCATTGAGAATGTCAAGTGTGACCTTGGTGAAACGTCTGCACGTTCCTAACAAACGGGACACAAACGATCGGATGTACTCCCGGACTAATAGTCTAGCGTATTCTACCATCCGCGAAACACTACGAACATATATATATATATATATATATATATATATATATATATATATATATATATATATATATATATATATATATATATATATATATATATATATATATATATATATATATATATATATATATATATATATATATATATATATATATATATATATATATATATATATATATATATATATATATATATATTTATATATATATATATATATATATATATATATATATATATATATATATACATGTATATATATATATATATATATATATATATATATATATATATATATACATGTATATATATATATATATATATATATATATATAATATATATATATATATATATATATATATATATATATATATATTCGTCTCATGCAGTCGCGGAAATGAAGGGATGACAGGAAAGTTCGAACCTAGATATCACACTGTATTTCCTTATTATTAATAATTTTAACAATAATCGTTATTAATTATAATTATACAGATTTTATTTATTATTAATAGAATGGTTAAAAACAAAAGAAAATACAGTTACATACAAAATTTGTAGCAACAATTTTTTTTTTGCCTGAAAATAAAGATTCAAGTTGCATTATGTGCACTTTACATTAGTGTTTCCGGAGCACTAGAGATGTTGACCCTCCTCTCTTAGTCCCTATCGTCTACCATACACAAACATTGTGTATTTCAATGAAAATTTAATCTGGAATTTTTGGTTATTAGCTTTTCCGAATTGGCAGAATGAAGGTACCATTTTTTCAAGGAAGGCATTCAAATTTTATGCCTTCCTATGTGAGAGTCCATCATGTCAACTCCACCCCTCTGCCAGTTGTGCACTTTTACTACTTGTGGGCAGTTGACCATTTGGTATCATTTATTTTTCTTTTTCCACTTCTTTAAATTTTCTTTTGCGTAAACTCCGCACACGGATATACGGTATACGGAGTTATTGTCTACTCATTGAACTAATTACCTTAACTGAACTGAAACTCATCAACTGATCCCTTATCTTTTTTATCCTTAGTATTGAAAGGCAAGTTGTTGATTCTATCTTTTCTGAATGTGCCAATGACAAGAATTCCTTGTGACTTTAGGTAACTAAATAGTGGAACAGTTGAATACCAGTTATCAAAATATATTTTATACTTTAAATTTCTTGGTATTCCTCTTGCTAGTTTAATTACCACATTGGTACATATTTCTGGAATGAGCTCCTCGGCATATATAACCTGCTCTTGGCCTGAATAGATTTCGATTTTGTGTGAGAATCCTTTATCGTTACATAAAATAAATAATTTAAAGCCCCACTTATGAGGCTTCCTCTGGTTGGATTGTCTCATGAAGTGATGGGTCTTCGTAGCGCATACCTGTTCGTCTACCGATAAGGTTTCATTCATTGGTACTGATAAAAATTTAGCATTAAGGCTGTCTATAATTGGACGTAATTTGAATAACCTGTCGTATTCCGAGTCGTCTCTCGGCTTTATTTTTAAATTATCATTAAAATGAATTGTAGAACGAATATTTTTTTCTGCATATCTGGCACCTAAATGGGGCTTTGGCTGGGATACGATCGATCTCAAACAGTAGTAATGGTACGAACCACAGAATGGCGTGAGCTGCATTTAATTGCAGCCAACAACTGAATACTTTAAATTTCTTGGTATTCCTCATGCTAGTTTAATTACCACATTGGTACATATTTCTGGATTGGGCTCCTCGGCATATATAACCTGCTCTTGGCCTGAATAGATTTCGATTTTGTGTGAGAATCCTTTATCGTTACATAAAATAAATAGTTTAAAGCCCCACTTATGAGGCTTCCTCTGGTTGGATTGTCTCATGAAGTGATGGGTGTTCGTAGCGCATACCTGTTCGTCTACCGATAAGGTTTCAATCATTGGTACTGATAAAAATTTAGCATTAAGGCTGTCTATAATTGGACGTAATTTGAATAACCTGTCGTATTCCGGGTGGTCTCTCGGCTTTATTTTTAAATTATCATTAAAATGAATTGTAGAACGAATATTTTTTTCTGCATACCTGGCACCTAAATGGGGCTTTGGCTGGGATACGATCGATCTCAAACAGTAGTAATGCTACGAACCACAGGATGGCGTGAGCTGCATTTAATTGCAGCCAACAACCGACATGGTTGATATATATATATATATATATATATATATATATATATATATATATATATATATATATATATATATATATATATGTTAGTAGTTTAGACATGGTTTATATATATATATATATATATATATATATATATATATATATATATATGTTAGTAGTTTAGACATGGTTTTTATATATATATATATATATATATATATATATATATATATATATATATGTCAGTAGTTTAGACATGGTTTATATATATATATATATATATATATATATATATATATATATATATATATATATATATATATATATATATATATATATATATATATATCAGACCCCTGGACGATGGCTTAACGCCAGAGACAAATTCCGGATGGCGGTTGAAGGACACTTTTTACGTGTAGCACAAGAAAAAAACGTTCCTTGTTTTTTTTGAGTTTGAAGAACAAAAAAAAATCCCAGGGAAGCATATCTGGCGAATACGGTACTTGATCGATGGTTTTGGTGAAAAATCGTTTTCGCAAAAACCGTTTCGCTAACCATGTTAGCATCATCCAGAAATGATTCAATCTACTTCAGAGTGAATCATCTTCTGATTATGTTAACACGGTTAACTTCATCTCCTGATGATGTTAAAATATTTAGCGAAACACACGTCAAGAAATTTAAAACAAGTGATTTGGTTTTTAGTGAATCTCTTCGAGTTTAGTGTTTCAAACTAAAGGTTTCAATATAAGATTTTTTTTTTAGTTCATACAGTACAACTAAACATATGTAAATGTGTATAACCATCATTATTTTGGTCAAATTTGCTTGAAGCTGATTCATTCGTTTCGCTTTAAGTCGCAATTGTTTGTCACTTTGCGAATAATGTTCTGTTTATAGCAAAATTAATCTTGAAAATTAAAAAAAGATCCCATCCGCAAAATTTCAATCAGAATGCAATTAATATTTGGTTGATGTTACCCTCCCCTTTCCCCCCACAGCTCCACAGTCTCCCCCATTTATACGATGGCTGATTCCGTCGTCAGCAAACAACGTCGGATAATCCATCAACTTTCGAAATAAAACGTTCATTGATTACAGTATAATGCCCGACGTTTACAGAATGTAAAAATATGAAAATCGATAATTTTCTATTAATATTTATGAGATCTAAAAATACGTTGGCAGAGGTGAATTGCATGCTGACTTGCTGAAATCGCTCCAAACTTTCAACGTTTTTTATAGTATTGATATGGGATAAAATATGTACGAAGATTGTTCGAAAAGTTGACCCAGAGAGAGCGCTAGTATGACTAAATGACTATCAGTATTATACCTTTTAATGTGGCGCGAAGTATCAGACGCGTACGTTTAATTTTTCAAAGGTGACGATAGAATAAAGTAAATAAGTTTTGACATTTTTTGAAAAATTAATAAAATTGAACTTCGAGCTGCTAAAGTTATAGCTTTGTTTAAGTCGTTATAACTTTGTTTCAGAAGTTTTAACTCAAATCGACATTCAAAAAGAGTTAAATTCCACCTTAAATGATTCTTTTCGTTTTCGACGATAAAAGTGGGATGATTGCTTGATGAATTTGGATGAATACTTTTCAATAGTATTTAAAATTATTTAAACGCGATTCTACTGAGCTTTTCCGACGTTTTAAAACAGCAGATGAAACAAAGGTGGAGATAAAGGTGGAAGTTAGTGGAACTACACCAAAGCAAAGTCATAACTATGATTTCGTGGGATTCTCGTGGTGTGGTGCTTATAAACTAGACCGTAATCGCAAGATTTTGTTTCCAGCAATTACTTCCGCTTCCCCAACTTGAAAAAATTGCTCATTTCAAGGGATGAAGTTAAAACTGACAAGAGTTTCTTTTGCAGTGGGTCTAAATATATAGAATTGCAATATTGAAAAATTGTTAAAATTCCAGCAAATTTTGTGTTTTCTTTGTGAGGTCGAGAACTTCAGGTACGATCCTCGTGACATCAAAAATATTATACTGAAATTTTTTCTCCCTTTTTAGTATATACAGAATGAGCGATAAATAACTAACCCAATTGAATAATGGTGTAGTGTAGTAGTACTTCACTTTTTCTGACATACAAAATGGAAGATGTGAAGGAATTTAAATATGAAGAATATCTGAATTGTGAATGAACAATTGAATTTACAGCATTGGAGTAAATTAAAGTGGGAAGCTCCACAAACAGCAAGCGAAAATTGGAGAACAGTTCGCCAAGAAAAAGAGATTTGTTTTGGATAAAGCAGGAATATATCACAGAAACTAACACGAAATGTACAAGGTAACAAACTAAGATTATATACAAGATATAAGAAATTACGAATTCTGAAAATGAATAAGTAAACTAAGTGAAAGAATATCTTAACAAATGGAAAATATAGTAGACAAATCAGAGACCCCCTAAAGTACCAAAACGAGTAATTCTGCACGCTCTTCACGACTATACGGTTAATAAGACGTTTACGATAATCGAACAGTTTGGGTTTCAAATTTCTCCTTCTATCTGGCGGCCAGACTTGCCGCCCAACTCCTTTAATCTTTCAGACAAATTCACCATCTCACTTTTTGTTCAGACAAATAAACATTCCCTCTTCAGTATTAAAGTGTGAAATATTTAAAAGTTAAAACGTTAAAATCAATGTAATAAGTCGAGTAGAAGGGCAAATTTTAAGACAATATTTAAAAAAAAATGCTTCAAGATGACTGAAGCCGATCGAGAGATTTGCGAAGTAGGATGGGAAGTTGTCGTATCAAACTGCATCGCTTAGGACCGGTTCAAAAAGTTGAAGGGAAAGAAAGACATGACTCTTGGAGTCTAGAACTTAGAATTGATTTCTGATGGCAGGGCGATCAATTCAGAACTCTACTCGGGTCAATTTGAGACAATATCTACTGTTATGGCCGAATAATATCCAGTTTGGTCAATCGTTAAAACGTCCTACTCAACAAGACAATGTAAGACCCCTACCTAACGACCCCAAAAATTAACTAATTGGATTTCCCATATAGTCTCGAATTCGTTCCATCGGATTACCACTTGATTCGGCCCATAGCTCATTTTTTCCAGGAAAAAAATCAGTACTGAAGAGGCAAAAACTGGCTGCCTAGAGTTTTTCGCCTCTAAAGATCCATCGGGGTATTGAAGAGGAATAGAGTTACTGCCTTAAAGGTGGGTTGAGGTCATGGAAAATAATGTTCCAGAGAAGCAAAGTTATATCTACTTGATCATATTAATTTTCAATATATAATAATTAATTGTATTTTTAAATACATAATTAGTACGATCAAGTAGATAGAACTTTGCTTCTCTTTAAATCTAACCCGCAAGGGAATACGTCGTAATACGCTAGTAGCACTCCAAACACTAGGTGGTGTTACCGTATAACGTTCACCTATATTATTCGATTTTCGGAATTAAAGACGACTGGGTCTGATTCGCATACTTCGGATGAGAGTTCGGTCCGAGACATTGAAGAGTACACATCTCTTCGGACGCGCTCCGGAACACGTGGTGGTCATAAATTCGTTCGCACATAAGTTCGTGCGGATTTAAGTTCGTTCGGTTTATCGGTCCGTTGCGTGGTGATGGCGAATCCAAAGGGATTTACCGTCACCGAGGAGGCCTGGAAGGCCCTCCGTCGCGAAGTGAACGATAAAGATAAGCGTATCACTGTTAAGATACGCACTGGAGATGAATAATCTCGCCGCGGATGAGAACGATGATCTTCGTCAGAAGATCGTCGATCTCGTCAACGAACTCAAGGGAATAGACAAGGAAAACCAGAGACTCCTGAAGAGCCTGGCCAAGAAGAAATCCGACGACGCTTTTATTAAAGCGCCTGTCGGACGTGAAAAGAAAGAAATTTCGCCGCCACTTCTGTCTCCGAATCGGAAGACAGCTTCCAGTTCCCGAAAAAGAAGAAGAATAAACGTGCAGCCATGGCCGAAAAGGAGGATTTTCCACCTCTGAAAAAGCCTGCTTCTGAAGGGGCCGCAAAAACCCCTGTGTTCAAGAAACCCGCTCCGAAATAGCCGGAAGCAAAGAAGGAACCCCCCAAAAAGGCATCGCAAGGACCTCCACAAAGTGCCAAAATTCCGCCGATCGTCATAAGGGACAAAAGCGAGTATTTGCAGATAATTTGTATCTGCAAATAAAATAATATAAACCTGGGAAAGACTACAACTAAACCGAACGGGATCATGTTAAGACCCGCTTCATCCGATGACTACAGGGCTGCGACCAAGTTGTTTGACGAGCGTGGCTACAAGTACCACTCCTTTTGTACACCTGAGGAACGTAATCTTCGGGTGGTAATGAGAGGAGTGGTTGAATCCATCCCAGCGGCGACAATAGCCACAGAACTAACAGACATGGGCTATCATCCAGTCCATGTGGAAAGATGGAAAACAGCCAAAGGTTCCCCAATGGCCCTCGTGCAAGTAATATTATCGAAAGATGAGAAAAAGATATTCAATCTGAAGACCTTGTTCGATCAGGAGATCAAGGTTCAAAGTCAGAAGTCGAATGGCCGAGTTGTGCAGTGTTTTAACTGCCAACAATTCGGTAATTCGGCTAAAAAGTGCCACGCAGATCCCGTCTGCGTGAAGTGTGGGCAACAACATCACTCACGAGACTGCAAAAAGGATAAGAAGACCAAAGCGACGTGCTGCAACTGCGGTGGCGAGCATACAGCGAGCTTCCAAGGCTGTCCAGCGCGTCCAGAAAACTCGACAAACAAAGCAACACAATTTAAGACCAACAGGGCCTTTTCAGGTCCAAAAACCAATAAAAAGATTCCCCCTCCAACTTTCGTGTGGGGGACCCAGAGGAACACGGTTCCTCCCAAACAGCCCGCTCCACAGGTGAATAATCCCTTCTCCGAACTTGTGGGGCAATTAATAGGTCAGCTTGTTAGCCAATTTCAGGCGCAACTGACTGATGCCCTCCAAAACTCCCTTGGAGGTCTACAAATCTAAGTCCATTCACTTCGTCATAATTTCCGGACAGCAGACCTATGGAACCCGAACGTCTCCGGTTTTCCGGTCTGCATAAGTTCCAGCAAGTACCGCCTTCTAAATCCAGATTTCCCGTTTACAGATGGCGGACCTTCGGCCTCCGCGGTCGTTGGCCCGGCATTTGGACGCGGATAAATCGAATTTCCGATGTGACTTAGTCGACATTTTCTAACTAACCTTACCGAAGTTTTTCTGGTCTTCGCTGAAAACCCAATTCGCACAACGTCGAACCGGACCCGCCGGGAAAAGTTCGACGCTCCAGAGGTAAGATTACCTCAAAAAAGGGAAAAGTCAGGACCCGTTTCGGGGTAAATTAATCTTACAAAGGTCAGGGCCTACGGGTCAGCTTAAAACAGAATGAAACAGCGGTCGAATATTTTCACGGGTCAGCTAAAGACCCCCAAAAATATAAAAAGTGCCCATCTTAGGGCACTAAGCCTCCGGCCTCCGGTTAGCCTCCGGGCTAACTAAAAAACCTGGCTGAGGAAGTCGAAGTCGAATATTTCGAGAGAAGAGCATCCGAGCTTAACTAACGAGTTCTGAAATAATAAAATCGGTCTTAATATGTGGACGAATTTTTCCTCCTAGTACAGAGGAGACACAGTTTCATCTGGTCGTACTGCCTGAATTTAAAAATGCTATTAATTATTATATATTAATAAACTTCCACGTTTCGAGGAATAATTCCTAGGTATACATTTTTGAACATTGGATAACTAAGTACCTCAAAAACGTAAATACTTTTGTTACATCCTAGTAATGTCAGATGATGTCTGGGGAAGGTTTGAGTGAGTCTGTGATCGAGTCTAGACATAGATTTAGATCTAGAGAGTCTATATCAAGAAACGCTCGTTCGATACATCCGATTTGCGTAGGCGGGCTTATTAACTAAAAGGTTGACAAGTCACAATGTAAGATTGAAAGACAACAAATGGAATAATCTAATACAGAAATGGAGAGTATGCCTAGGGGAAGAACAAGAGGTCCACCCCGATGATTTGAAACGAATCCGTGGACTACACTGGAAACGTGTGGCACAGAGCAGAAATAGATAGAACGCCTTGAGGTAGACTTATATCCAAATTTAAAAGTCATTAAAGACATGAGAAGAATAAGAAAAATAGGATAAGGAGGTCGAAGAAGAAGGTGAAGCAGATGAAGAAGAGAAATAAGATAAAGAAGAGGAGGAAGATGAAGAATTTGAAGATGAGGAAGAAGAGAAGGGGGCGAAGAGGGGGAAGAAGAGCAGAAAGAGGAGGAAGAGAACGAGGAAGAAGAGAAAAAACGAGAAGAAGAAAAGAAAAAAGCATATCAAACGCGCAATAGCGCCAAGAAAAATAAACGGGAATAAACATCTTGCAAGTCAAGTATAATAGTAATTCAAGTTAATGGAAAAAATAACAGAAAATAACAGATCACCCAACGAACTTTTTCGGTTTCCTGATATTATTCTTCACTCTGCATATCTTACGGTAAAAAATTCACTTGATATAGCGAAAAATAACTGACAAAAATAAAAAAATGCAATTTCCTGCGAATCAATATGAAATGTTTCGATTAAATGAGACATTTGTGGAACGAAAGCCTGACTTCTAATGGCGGAATTTTTTTCCTCCTCGAGAAAATTTTCGATCCCTCACCCCCACGAAAAAATATATAAAATTTAATACTTTTCTCGGGAAAAAAAGTTGTTCCCAGTCAATTCTCTATTCCCCGTTACTTCAGATAATTTTTGTTGAAAAATAAGTGGCGGAAGAGCGGAGGAGGGCGGCTTAAATTTAAAGCGACCGGGATTGCATACTAATAAGAATGAGTAAAAAATATTGTAGACCGTTTATTTTTACATTATGTATTATTAATCAATATATAACAGGTAAATACAGTCCGCATGTATTTTTTGTGCAGTCGAATACAAAAAAGCTGACATGAATATCAAATCAACTATTTCTATTAGCAGTATCTATAAGTAATGTCGCTATTTTTTCACATTCAATAATATGTCAATAATTTTACTTATTAAAACATATCCTATATTCTAGTTGTCCCATAGAAATGGAGCCGTTACAATAAAAAACATTGTGGCAAATAAAGTTTTAACAGCATAAGTCATTAGTACAATAACTGTATAATATAAATATATAACAAAAAAAAAAAGAAAACACCAAACTTACTAATTAAAAATACTGTAAAAATAATATTTAATAAAAATTAAAACAATGAACACGAAAATGCGGTTAGAAAAATAGAACAATAAAATTTATAGAGTAATAAATAGTGTTCCTTAACGTTTTGCTGTTAATTTATCGACACGTTTTGTTTATTTCAACCCTTGAAATTTAAAAAATAAATAAAAACAAATTTGGCCTAATAATGATTTTGTTAGAAATGGGTCGTAGCGTCCATTGTACAGCTGATGAAGGAGTGCAGATTTTAACTTTACCGAAAGACGCAAGTTACTGGAGGAAATTACAATAGTCGGCCTTCAAAAAAAAAATGCCCCAAAAACAACTAATTCACAAAAACCGTGGAGTTAGAAGAAAAACGACACCTCATACAGACAGGCAGATTTTCGAATTTCCAAAAACGACCCATTTAAATCTTTTACCGAAATTAAAAGTGAACTGGGATTAGAAATAAGTTCAAGAACAATTCGAAGAAGGCTTCAGGCAAGTCAGTTCAAGTTTTCTGCCTTCAGTTCAGGCAGAAAAGTACCTTTGTTATAAGTCACGAATGTGAAACAACGTTTAAAGTTTGCCCAAGATTCAGTTAAATTGGGATGGTGAACAGGGAATCAAGAAATGGCGGAATAATGGAGCGACGAAACAAAAATAAATTTAATAAGTTCTGATGGTAGGCGATATGTTAGAAGACAACCCAACGAAGAATTATTATCAAAAAATACTATTAAAACATTAAAGCATCGAGGAGGTATTATAAAGATGTAGGCAATATTTTATTGTATGGTGTAGGACCAACTTACTGGATTAAAAAAAAATATGAAACAAAATGAGTACATCCACATTCTTCAGGGAGTCATGCTGCGTTTTGCAGAAGAAAATTGCCGCTGGTAAGGAAATATTAACAGGATAATGATTCAAAACATACTGCTAGGAAAACGAAACAATTTCTTAGTAACAATAAAGTGGATTTATTGCCGAGGCTTTTCTAATCGCCGGATCTCAATCCCATTGAGAACTTGTGGACTTACCTCATGAATGTCGTGAGTAAACATAAACCGAGAAACAAGCTTGCACTTCGGGAGGCGATTAAAAAAGAATGGGAAGCTATACCATTATAACTGTGTCAAATATTTGTAAACTCTATGCCTAAAAGATGCGTCAAAAAAATAAAACATTAAATAAAAAATAAGTATTAAATGTTCAAAAAATGTTTACATGCTACTAGCTAAACCCGGCCACGCTTCGCTGTGGCTCAGTCTGATATGACATGAATAGGGAAGTAAATAAAAGAATTGTAGCGAACATAGATTCACCGAGGAAATATATCATTCAATTTAATACCCTGCTTTGCGTAGCTGTGGAATAAAAGGAACCGTAGAAAAAAAATTCACAGAAAATCGTTTTTTATTGCAAACCTATTACATTTTTTGTTTCTCCGTTTTCTTCATAAACATAAAGATCAGATGGTTTCGTTTTCTAAATACAAACCACACATTTGCAAAGGCTGCCCTTGCGCTTTATTGATAGTCATAGCGAACGCAAGGCGTATTGGAAATTGAAGTCGAGCGTCATGTCGGTCGGAATGATTTGTATTCGTGGAAGTAGTATGTCTCCACCTTTATGAGGTCCAATCATGCGGTTGAGTGGTTAGCGTCTGTTCACTAGTGGTGCGGCTGAGATTTTAACTCTGGAACTAACCCCTCCAGTCTTAACCTCTGAACCATCATGGTTCAAACCTTTAATTCAAATTCAATAAAAAACAAATAATTCAAAATTCAAAAAAGCGTTCTAGTAATTACAAAATTACCCCAGGAGGTAAACGATCCTCTGCCAGCTTTGCTGGTACAACCAGACTTTCAGATTCTTGGGCATCCAGGCTTTAACGCAAAATCTTTTAAAGGGAGTCAGAGAGATCTGGCCAAAGTCTGAAACCGAAAATAAAAACTTTCTTTGGAACGGTAAATATCAACTCTTTCCTGCGCTCAGGAAAACTACACGAATTAGGGCGAATAGTGAATCAGCAAAAAATCAGGTTGACAGCTGATAACACCTTGGATTTCAGCAACTACAGACTTTTTAAAAGTAAAACGAACAAAAGAATACTAAAAAATACACCACATCTCGGTGTTGCTTTCGCTATCTTAAAAACCATTCTTGGTTCTATAACTAATGTACAGCCAGTAAATAATCGACTTATGACACTATTCCTCAACTGTGTTAATAAACACTATACATTAATCAATGCACACGTCCTAGTTAACAAAGAAAATAAATCTAATCCACAAAAAGGAAATAGTCCTGCGAAATTCTGAAAAACTACTATATGGACCATTTCTAAAATTCCCTTTAACCATGTAAAAATCCTATTGGGTTATTTTAACGCCCAACTAAGGAAAGAAAGAAAGTACAGAAAAACAGTCCACAGTTTTCCCGCTCATAAATGGACTAACCATAATGGCAGAAGATTGATTGAACTATGTTCGCAGTTTACTACAAAAATGATATCAATCCATTTTAAGAATAAAATAAAAAAACAAAAGACCTGGAGGTGCCTAAACACGTACATGGGTGTTCTCTCCCAGTTTGTTACAAGATTCTATCTCAATGTCTACTAGACAGAGCATAGGGACAGTTAGAACCTAAAATTAATGAATATCAAGCAGGTTTTCGACCGGGCAGATCCTGCCCTGAACAGATCCTGAATCTGACTAGCCTGAACAGATCCTGACTAGATCTGAAAACTTAAACTGAAAATTAAAGCAACACTAACACAAGGTCAAAAGTTAAATTCATTGAACATCTCAGAGCCTTTCGAAATTAAAACTGGAGTGAGACAAGGGGATGGACTCTTGCCACTCTTATTTAACTGTGTTCTAGAAAAAGTAATACATGTAAGTAATAATAAAAGTCGGCCCTGAATATTGACCAGCACATTAAACTGGAGAGAGCCAACATCAAAATTGATTGTCTGGCGTTTGCTGATGATCTAGCAACATTGACTGAAGATATATTAACGGCACAAAAACAGATTGAAATCCTAAAAGAAACAGCAGAAAACGTAGGATTCCAAATTTCCTATGAAAAGACACAATACATGACCAGCAACAGACTAAGAACACCATTTCTAAAAACAAAATATGGTAACATCAGACGAGTCTCTCAATTCAAGGGTGAAATAATTACGGAAAACGGGTTGGAAAAGTGGCCAATAAGGGTAGAATTTAAAAAATAAATAATAAAAAATGCATATGTATATAAGCAAAACTGAGACATTACAACACAGTTATTAATCCAGAATGCCCATATGGCGCAGAAACGCCCATTTTGACTAGAAAGAGAGACATCGAGGAAATTGAAAAGAAGGAAAGAAAAACCATAAGAAAAATCTTAGGCCCCAAACATATAAATAGCACAACATACCGGCTTCGAGAAAACCAAGAAGTCAAACAATATACAGATGTACATAGCGATATGAGAAAAAGAAGACTTAAGTTTTACGGACACATAAAACGGATGAATCCGAGTAGGCTAACTAACTAGCCAAAGAATCGAATTTTATGAAAATAGGAGAGGAGCTAAAGTAGAAATAATTAAATGAATTGCTGCAATTAAAGAGGACCTAAGATCAGCAAATATTACACAAAGTGAAATTCAGAATAGAGGCTGTTTCAGATACAAGTTAACGTTTGCAAGGTTGGCCAGAGAGAAAAATGTAGGAAGACTGAAACAACTTGGTCCGACCAAAGGAAAAAAGCTCATAACGAAAGAATGAAATCAGTATGGGCGCAAAGGAAGGCTAACAACAACAAACGCCTCTAACTGTACTTCGCGTGGTCCACCAGAGCCTATACGTGAATAATAAGAATAATATATATATATATATATATATATATATATATATATATATATATATATATATATATATATATATATATATATATATATATGAAAATATATATATTTTTATGAAAATTTATTCCAAACGTTTCAGTAAAAATTTGGTTTGTTTTGTAACAAAAAAAACGAATACCTACACTTTATTGATTTTTAATGTCAAAGTTGAACGGTAACTACTAGCACTAATTTTACTTTAATTTTATATGCAACACATTTTAAACGATTCATGTCGCATAAAGAAATACATGATTAATTATTTTATTAAATTAAATGTTAAAAATGCCGATTATTTGACTCTATGCAATCCTGGTGCCTTTGTAATAAAATTTCCCGAACACATTGAAACATTTCTGGTATATTCTAATCGGTCTGACAGCAACTTCTCCGTAAATATAAAACATATTGTGATATTCGAACACAGAAGATAATTTTGGCTTTAAATGGATTTTTAATATTCACGCTGAAATGATTTTTGTCGCCAAAACCCTTTGCCATGGGGATCATCTCAGTTACACATATATATATATATATATATATATATATATATATATATATATATATATATATATATATATATATATATATATATATCTGGAATATATATCTCGAAAAAATCACAGTTGACCTCTCATCTACATACGATTTGACTATTTTCTATTAAACTACGAATTTCTTAAGAAACATATAGAATAAAGGAACAATATTCTTTCGAAAATGAGTTTAACAAGGGTATAGTTCTCAAAGAAAAAAAAAACGCAACCGTCATTTCTTATGCTAATAAAATCGTTTTTTTTTTGTTGTAAAAAACCCAGAGCAGCTTTTTCTTTGCAATTCAAACTAACACGTTTTACTACGTCCAGAAAACGTGAATGTTGTCGAAATATTTTCCGAATACAAAATTTATGAATAAATATACACATAAAATAATTTCAATCTAATTTAACCGAAGATTTTCTTAAATATATAATATACTCAAAGTAATTTTTTATTCACTGGTACATAGGTTACTACAAAAGTTTCTAAAATTTGAGAATATTGATAGTTTCACAGAATCCGGGTTTTTGTAGGTTGTGATTGTCGGTTGATGGTCAGAAAAACCTGGGGAGGAGTTTGAATTTGACTTACACAACCGTTCATCGGAATTTGATCAATGAACCAATGGACCAACTTCCTCCAAAGCCAACAGCGTTCTCAGATTGAATGCTAGGCCACTAGTCTCATTACTTAATTTATACACCTCGTATACAAGCAAATATTCAATCAGGACCTAAAAATTTGGTGTACGATATAATAAAAGGTGACGAAACGCGGATAAGTTGGAATCGACGACAATATTTGTGTGTCAGAGCGCCTACATTGCTGCGCAGATACACCACATACAAAACATACAACCCGCACAACGCACATATTTATTGATGTGGACCCAGCTTTATAAGCTAGTCACGTAGATAAAAGACTACATCCCCGCTTCATGCGCGCGGTCCATAATGTACAGATAGCATTTCTTTTGTCGCAGTGTAAACGTCCCACAGTTTAAGCTGGGTCCACATCAATACAAATGTGTGTTGTGCGGGTTGTATGTATTGTATGTGGGGTGTCTACGTGGTAATGTAGACGCTCTGACACACAAATATTGTCGCCGTACTGCACGCACATCTGTTTTTCATCAGATAATTCAAAAAAATTGTTCCAGTAAATTCAAAACACACGCAAAATTTTATTGATGTAGACCCAGCTTAAGAGAAAATTTAGAGAAGTTTACAAAGAACTGCTTATCTCCTTATTGTGTGGGACAGAACGTCGTCGTGTGTAATATATATATATATATATATATATATATATATATATATATATATATATATATATATATATATATATATATATATATAGCGAGGCGATGGGACGACAGATGGACCAAGGCAATCCTGGAGTGGATACCGCTTGATCGCAAACGTCCGCGAAGAAGACCGAAAGCACGATGGATTGATGACATCGTTAAGTATATTGGACCCGAGTGGCAGAGGAAAGCCCGTGAAAGTTGGAAGCATGCTGAAGAGGCCTTCATTCTGCAGTGGATCGACATGGGCTAATGATATATATATATATATATATATATATATATATATATATATATATATATATATATATATATATATATATATATATATATATATATATATGTTACATTTAATATTTTCAGGGATGGTAGATAATATGTCTAAATCATTCCGGGTGTCGATCCGTTGATTCTGTGAAGAGTCACGACGTTTCGCCAAAATCTCATTTGGTATTTTCAAGTGTTATCTGCTTCTACTGAGAAGAGTCCAACTGACGTGCACGGGTCGTTGTGCTCGCTTTTATGGCCGGCCGGCGACTGCGCAGATTATATCGGGGTAGTTCGGGACTATTTGCGGCGTTCGGCAACGCTGTCGGCCGTCCATTTATTGATTTTTCTACCTCGCCGCCACGTTGCCGCATTTCTTCTTTTTTCAGAAGGGATTTCCATACTTTTGGAATGTTGCGAGCGTCGTTTCGCGTATTTAGGTCACCCCTTTCTTCTGTTTGAAGTGCTTCTCTGTTCGGACATTGTATTTTTCAATATTCGCTATTTCTTTGGCTCCTTCAAAATTGATTTTATGTCCTGTTTGTAGATGGTGCTGGAACAGAGCGGAAGTGGTTTGTTTGTTTTTTAAGTTGTTTTTATGTTCTTGTATTCTGGCCGATATTCGTCTGTTTGTTTGTCCTATGTATGTTCTGTTGCAGTCGGAACAAGATATACTGCACACCCCATGATTTTCCAGTCTAACTTTGTCCTTGGGGTTTTTAGAATATTTGTGACAGTTTTGTGTGGCTTGAAGGCTGTTCTGATCTTATGTTTCCTTAGTAGTCTGCCTATTCTATAGCTGTGATTCCTTTTACGTATGGTAGCAGGACCTTTAGTGTATTTGGTTCATGATCCTCTATTGTTCTTCGTGTTTGGGTTTCCTGACGGCGAATGGCCTTCCTGATACAATTTTCTGAATATCCATTTTGTCTAAGGGCTGTGGAAATTTTTGGTAGTTCTTCGCTTCGTGTATCTGGTAGTGTCAGTCGGAAGGATCTAGAAATCAAGGTGTTCGATACGGCTTGGATTTCAGAAGGATGATGATGGGATGGATCGATCAGTGTGAGTTGGTTTTCTATACACTGTGTATTCGAGGGTTCCAGAAAGTTTCCTTGTGATAAGGAAGTGAACTGCATTCTGAGGTGGAATATTATAATATATCATCCACGTAGCCTTTCCAAAGTTTAGGTTTTAAAGGAGCGTTGGCCAATGCCTTTGTTTCGAAGTCGGTCATGAACAGGTTGGCTATAACGGGTGATAAAGATGATCCCATTGGGGCACCGTTGGCCTGGCAATAGATTTGCTGATTGAAGGAAAAATATGTACTCTTCAAGCAGTGTTGGAAGAGTATAGGGTGGAGAGTCTTCGTTCATCGAAATTAGATCCAGGGCCTCGTCTATGGGGATACTTGGATATAGTGAGACAATGCCCAGACTTGCCAGTATGTTTGCATCCTCTAGTTGGAAACCTTCAATCATCCTTATCAAATGTTCTGAGTTTTGGACATAGAACTCAGCAAGTTGCCGAGCGCCGCAAATAGTCCCGAACTACCCCGATATAATCTGCGCAGTCACCGGCCGGCTATAAAAGCGAGCAACGACCCGTGTACGTCAGTTGGACTCGAGATTTTGAGATTTTGACGAAACGTCGTGACTCTTCACAGAATCAACGGATCGACACCCGGAATGATATATATATATATATATATATATATATATATATATATATATATATATATATATATATATATATATATATATATATATTATTATTATTATTATTATTCACGTATGGGCCCGGGTGGACCACGCGAAGTACAATTAGAGGCGTTTGTTGTTGTTAGCCTTCCTTTGCGCCCATACTAATTTCATTCTTTCGCTATGAGCTTTTTTTCTTTCGTCAGACCAAGTTGTTCCAGTCTTCCTACATTTTTCTCTCTGGCCAACCTTCCAAACGTCAACCTTGTGTCTGAAATAGCCTCTATCCTGAATTTCACTTTTCGTAATATTTGCTGATCTTAGGTCCTCTTTAATTGCAGCAATCCATTTAATTATTTCTACTTTAGCTCTACTCCTATTTTCATAAAATTCGACTATTTGTCTAGTTAGCCTATTTGGATTCATCCGTTTTATGTGTCCGTAAAACTTAAGTCTTCTTTTTCTCATATCGCTATGTATATCTGTGTATTGTTTGATTTCTTGGTTTTCTCGAAGTCGGTATGTTGTTGTATTTATTTGTTTGGGGCCTAGGATTTTTTTTATGATTTTTCTTTCCTTCTTCTCAATGTCCTCGATGTCTCTCTTTCTATTCAAAATGAGCGTTTCTACCCCATATAGACATTCTGGCTTAATAACTGTGTTATAATGTCTCAGTTTTGTGTTTTTAGATAGGCATTTTTTGTTATAAATATTTTGTGTAAGTCTCAATGCCGTTTCCATTTTTTGACATCTCTTATTGACCGCTTTTTCCAACCCATTTTCCATGATTATTTCACCCAAATATTTGAATTGAGAGACTCGTCTGATGTTACCATATTTTGTTTTTAGAAATGGTATTCTTAGTCTGTTGCAGGTCATGTATTGTGTCTTTTCAAAGGAAATTTGGAGTCCTACCTTTTCTGCTATTTCTTTTAGGATTTCAATCTGTTTCTGTGCCGTTAATACATCTTGAGACAAAATTGCTAGATCATCAGCAAACGCCAGACAATCAATTTTGATGTTGGTTCTCCCCAGTTTAATGGGCTGGTCAATATCCAGGGCCGACTTCTTTTCACGCCACTCCTGTATTACTTTTTCTAGAACACAGTTAAATAAGAGTGGTGAGAGTCCATCCCCTTGTCTCACTCCAGTTTTAATTTCGAAGGGCTCTGAGATGTTACCCATGAATTTAACTTTTGACCTTGTGTTAGTTAATGTTGCTTTAATAATTGCCAGCGTTTTCAGATCTAGTCCTTGTTCTTTCAAGATTCGGAATAAAGATTCGCGGTCTATAGAATCATATGCTTTTTTGAAATCCACAAATGTACGGACGAGATTTTTATTGTACAGTTTTTAATGTCTTACGATCAACTTTAGATTCAGGATCTATTCAGGGCAGGATATATATATATATATATATATATATATATATATATATATATATATATATATATATATATATATATATATATATATATATATTTCGTATGAGACACTACATTATGTCATTTGATATAATAAAAGAAGAACTAGCAATATATTAAATTTTGGACACTTGAATATAAGCAAAAGAAAGAATAAAATCAGATAACAATAAACATAAACCAAGTATTAGTAAAAATAAGTAATGTCTATCCAAGTATGTATCTATCCAGATTGGATGGCGCGATTTCAATCTATACCGTGGCAGGTTTCGTTGTGTGGTTGTTCAGGTTGTTATGTATGGGCAATTCTGACATATTTGCATTGTATATTCTCTCCCATTGTTCTTTCACTGCCTTCAGCCTGCGCAGTTCCGGGAGAGCAATATTACACTATGGCGGGAGCCAGGCGGTAGTTGTTGATTTCACGGTGCCAGATATAGTTCCCATGGTGTAATTCAGTTCGACATCCAGTTTATAAGTATGTTTACTATTGTACCAGACAGGTTGACACAGTACTCTGCTCAGGAGTAAACGAGGGCTAGTGCAGATGTTCAGAGTGTCTGACCGTTCGATCCCCAGGATTTTCCTGCCAACTTGTGAATAATGTTATTTCGGGTCTTAACTTTTTGTGCCACCCCGGAGATATGCTGCCTGTAAGTGAGGGATCTGTCCAGGATGACGCCAAGATAAGTCGAGGTGGGATGGTGCCTGAGCCATTTTTCCCCGAAAACCACGTCCAGTTCAGCATATGCTTGTTTTATCGAGTGACGCACATACCTCTGATTTGGAAGGATTAGGTATCAGACGTCACTTCCTATAGTACGACTCGAAGACGACCAAGTCAGTTGTAAGTCTACATGACTCATTCTTTGCTACAGGACTCATGATCCTTATATTGTATACTCAGAGCCATATCAATAGTGATTGCTTATCATGTTTTTGAATCAGACGGCATATTTTTGTGCATGAGATCATTTCTTGTAGTTTGAAGACAAGCCCTTTCTTCCAAACGGTGTCATAGGCTGATGTAAGGTCTATGAAGACCGTAGCTATTTTTAGGCTAATTTGAAATCCTGATTCTATGTGCGTCTTCAGCAGCAATACTTGATCGCTACAGTTTCGTTTTGTTCTAAAACCACCCTGTTATGGTATTAGTTTACTGTCCACTACAGGGGAGATTCTATTATAAACGAGTCGCTCAAGGAATTTATAGTACATGCTTGGAAGTGCTATGGGGCGATAGCTAGCCGGGTTGTTGGAGGGCTTTCCAGACTTCAGTACAGCTATCACTTTCGCCCTTCTAAATGAGTTCGGAATTTCTCCGATATTAAGGATATTAGTGTAGAAATTGACAAGCCAAATTTTTGCTTTATCGCCGAGATATTGCATCGGCGAAATTGATGAACCGCTCCACAGGATTTATGAGAGGCAAAACATAGTTAGATATGTTGGCCCGGATTGACCACTGGACCCAAAATCGTTGCTGCTGAGTTTATTGAGCGGCGACAGGCTCAATCTGCTGCGGGATTTCGTGCTGGATGGGTTGGAAACCTAGCCGTTAACAGAGTGAGTTTTATGTATCATTTTCTTTCGAATTATACATTTTTGTTCAAGTCTCTAGTTAAAATATTTGTAAGACTCTAATTTAGGAATCGATATGGTAGTCAGCAAGTTGGGTCGAGCGGCTCATGTCTATAACATTGGTGACCCGAGCATCTGCAGAAATAAGCAATGGCATTGCGCGAAGCTCAAATTGGGAGCAATTAATTCCAGTAGAACGTAATTCACAAAGCAAAGACAAGAGGGTTATAGGTACCTCCTGGACCTTGTTCTGAACTTTGAGGGACCCGCCTCTTACCGCTTCACGGTAGAGTTGTGCATATTGAATGCGAGAGAGGTTATTTCCGCATAAGTAGATTGATAGTATTGCGTACTTGTAAATATATTTTAATAAATAATAAATATAATGTAGCAGTGGAATAAGAAACAGGGATTGCCTCGTTCAAGATGTTCATTCAGATAAGATAAAGTGCATGAGTTTTCAATTAAGAATAAAAGAGATAACATTAAGAGGGGCACCGTCTTTTCCTTTCAGGAACTGGCGGTAGAGAGGGATTTGGTAAGCCTTCTCTTCTTCTTCTTATTTTTATCACCGAGATAGGAGGGTTGTAGGTACTTCCTGGACTACGGTCCATACGATGGGACCCGCCTCTCACCGCTTCACGGTAGAAACTTGCTCATGCTTCAATGCAAAAGGCTATTAACGAGGAAACATAATAGTAGTTAATTAAACATATGTATACGTTTATACTTTTTTTATTATTATTTTAATAAATGATGGCAAGACGTAGAAAGAGAAGGAGATATTCCTCGTTGGGTATTTTAGAATACTATAAAGAGGGGCACCATCTATCCCCTTCAGGGGTAGGTGGTGGAGAGGGTCATGGTGGGTTTTTCCTTCTTCTTCTTCTATCATCGAGCTGTTTTAGAAATTCAGGGAATACGTTATCATAGCCGGGTGCTTTGCGTAATTTCATTCTGTTTAGAGCGATTTGGAGTTTCTCTGTCGTAAACGCGTGGGGCCATCGGACCATAAATTTGTCGGTAACTGGTGGAAGTTGACTTGTACTCGGTTTTTAATTTGTCTGGCAAATTTCTTATCAACGGGTACGTCCTTTGTAAAAAAACTTGTCCTTCCGAGAAAACTAAAAAAACAAATTATGGAGTACATAAACATAAGTGACGGAAACTCATGTAACGAATCAGGCACAAGTTCCAGTGTATGCAGAGGAAGCTGAGAGGAGACAATCCAAGGCACAATGTCCAAACTTGTCTGAAAAATATTTGCAGGGATCTCACTACATTTATTTGCAATGCATGTTACTGTAATAAAAAAAACTAAACCTAATATAACGAAATATATACAGGCGTATAATAACATTTTTTGTTACTGTTTCATTGATCTCATTATCACACTTGTTAATTTTATAAATTTTATTTTATTTTACTTTGAAGATAGAGTTATGCTGCTAAACTGTTTCTTAAAAAACGTATATACGTATAATTAAACTTAAAATTAAAATATAAATACAAGTAAATAATAAAAACTGCTGAGTTTTTTTGTTACATGATCTCGCCAAAGTGTAATTTTAGAAATCCAATTTTATTTTATATTTAAGCCAAATTTTTGTTATTAAATTGTTTGTAAAAAGTGAGATAGATGAACAAGTTTTTTTTCTTTTAATAGGTCTTTAAAGTTACGCGCGACCGCTGTCGTAACAAAAGACTGCGCACCCGCTTGAAAGTTAAATTGATTTAATTGATTGGATGACTCATATTGGATAACCCTTTACAAATACAATAACAAAGAGTATAAATTTGTAGACCAATGTTATTTTCCAATCACATGGAAACTAATTTCATATTGCGATTGCCTTTGATACAACACACTTTTTCATTAGAGACCTAACTGGAATTAACAGCAACATCTTTTTTTGCCGTAAAAATAAAATGTTCATTCTACATGTTTCGCTCACTACGAAATAAAAACACATTAAAAAAAACTGTTGATATTTCAAGCAGATAAAACAGATCAATCAAACTTTATATCAGAACGGAACATTGACGAAAGCTTCGGACATGAAAATAAAAAAAAAGTCGAAGCAAAAAAGGGTGTACGTATGGCAAATGCGGCGTGTCGAAAAAAAAACCAGAATAAAAATTCACCGTCGGGCTACGAGGTTCTTTAATGGAATCTCGATTAGATATCCGAAAAATAAGGAAAATAAATTGTGCGTGGTTGAAATTTTCCTCTTCTACCTTCGTGGAATGTTAATAAGATTAAGCTGATATTTATTTAAGAAAAAATATCTTGGGTAGTTTTTTCTACCTTACTTAAATTAATTTAAAAGAAATATCAGCACCTTGAGAAACATATCCGACGCTCCTACGATCCTACTATACAAAACTAATATTATCTCATGAAACAGAGCGCGTGTATATATATTATATATCTAATAATTTCACGGATGGTAGATAATGTTTCTAAATACTCCAGAATACAGTTCACTCTGGAAGTCGAACAGGATAGGAAACTGCCATTTTTGAATCTCCTTGTCACACGGAAACTTTCTGGGACCCTCTAATACACAGTGTATAGAAAACCAACTGACACCGATCGATACCTCAACGCTAAATCCCATCATCATCCTTCTCAAATCCAAGCAGTAGCGAACACCTTGATTTACAGATCCTTCCGACTGACACTACCAAATACACGAAGCGAAGAACTACCAAAAATTTCCACAGCCCTTAGACAAAATAGATATTCAGAAAATTGTATCAGGAAGGCCATTCGCCGTCAGGAAACCCAAACACAAAGAACAATAGAGGATCATGAACCAAATACGCCAAAGGTCCTGTCCATACGTAAAAGAAATCACAGATGGGATAGGCAGACTACTAAGGAAACATAAGATCAGAACAGCCTACAAGCCGCACAAAACTGTCGCAAACATCTTAAAAAACCCAAAGAACAAAGTTAGACTGGAAAATCATGGGGTGTATAGTATATCTTGTTCCGACTGCAACAGAACATACCTAAGACAAACAAACAGTCGATTATCGGCCAGAAAACAAGAACATAAAAACAACTTAAAAAACAAACAAACCACTTCAGCTCTGTTCCAGCACCACCTACAAACAGGACATAAAATCAATTTTGAAGGTGCCAAAAAAATAGCAAATATTGAAAACTACAAGGTCCGAACAATCAGAGCAGCCCTTGAAATAGAAGAAAGGTGTGAGTTAAATACGCGAAACGACGCTCGCAACATTCCAAAAGTATGGAAATCCCTTCTAAAATAAAAAGAAACGCGGAAAAAAATCAATAAACGAACGCCCGACGGCGTTGCCGAGCGCCGCAAATAGTCCCGAAATACCTCGATATAACCTGCGCAGTCGCCGGCTGGCTATAAAAGCGAGCACAACGACCCGTGCACGTCATTTGGACTCTTCATTCGAAGTGGAGAACACTTGAAAATACCAAATGAGATTGTGACGAAACGTCGTGACTCTTCACAGAATCAACACTTAAAAATGCCAAATGAGATTTCGTGGCTCTTCACAGAATCAGCGGATCGACACCCGAAATTGTCGAATTGGTTCCTGTCGGGAGCTTGCAGACGTTTCGCCAAGATCTCATTTGGCATCTTTGATGCTTACTGTCTCGAGATTCGTTACATTCAGAAAATCACGAACCTCGCAACATCTGGAAGAGATTTGGCTCCAACAGGATGGCTTCACATGTCATATAGCCAATACTAGAATCGAATTATTGAGGGAACAATTCGATGAGAAAATAATTTCGAGGAACGGACCTGTTAATTGGCCACCAAGATCATGTGGTTTAATGCCTTTAGATTATTTTTTTAGGGTTAAGTTAAATATTTGGTTTATGCCAACAAACGAGTGACTATAGCCGCAACTGTTTTCAAACATTAATACCATTGAATGTTATTTCAAATAGAATAAATAGTTTCAAGTCATCTAATTTGGATATATATAAAATAATAATAATAAAATTTATTTGTTCCCAAAACCATAAGGCATTGAACATCGTTAAGAAAGCCCATAATAAACACTTAATTCTATATAAAAAAAAAACAGAAAAAAAATTAAGTACAATTCAAATATAATATTTATAACACAAGGCACAAAAAAAGAAGGAAAGAGAGGAAAAAGAAAAAAAAAGACAATTGGAAAAAAAAGATATATATATATATATATATATATATATATATATATATATATATATATATATATATATATATATATATATATATATATATATATATATATTGAACAAACTTGGATTGCAAATTTACATAGATTGCAAAATTACAATAGAATAATGCCAGTTATAGTTTAAGACATGAACACCCCCTATATATCAGAAGAACAAAAACTTTTTGCCTCAAAAATATTCTTATAGCATTCTTCCTCGACGATAAAAATGTCAGTTTTTCCGTGTTTTTCTTCCGGAATGATAGTTTATAAAATTCATACGCGACCTATGAAGAGACGATCACCGTGACATATTCCCTCCCTTATGTCCAAAGTAAACACGGGGTGAAATAACAGGGTTAAAGGTCAAGTGCGGTGAGAGGACTGGTCCGCAAAACAGGACCTTTATCGATCAGCAGGATAATATAACAAAAAACTTTTATCCTGTTTTATACTTCCAACGATATTGAAAACATCGTTGAATAGGAAAGAAAATAGGAATAGGAAAGAAAATTCTTTGTATAATAATGAAAAAAAATGCTGGACATATGAGGATATATGTAGGAAATATACCAATATCCCTCAATGGGCAAATAAAAATAATGATATTAAAATAATGATTATAATTAATAATAATAATATATTATATTCTCTTGACCGTTTATTATTATTATTTTTTTATATTTATTGGGTTTTTCGGTCAGTAATTAATTTTTAATTTTTATTTTTTTTATTAACGTTTCGGTTCAAACAAAGAACCATCCTCAGAATAATTCTACAATACATATAACTTTTATAAAAAACACAAACTTACATTTAAAAATATACCAATATTTAAATAAACAATTAATTTTTAAATTTTTCTAAATATATGATAATTTAAAAAAAAAAAATTTTTAAATGACATGTTTGAGTTTGACATAATTAACAATTCTTTCACCTTTAAATTTTTGTTTTTTATTATAACCTAATTATTTTGAATTTGTTATTTGGAATATTAGATGCAAAAATAAAAAATTATGAAAATTTATTATTTAATAATGTTATTATATATACAACTTAAATTTTCTGTATCACTTCTGAAATTAATGGTATTATGTGTTTTTTTTTATATAAATCATTTCTTTTATATTTCTTTTTTTATATTGTTTTTCAAAATCTAGGATTTTTATGTTGTTAAAATTAAAGTTGTGTTCATTAACTATAGCATGCCTTGAAAGGGGAGTTACATTTGGTTCAAAGTTTCTAATGCTTTTTTATGTTCATTTATTCTGTTTTTTTAAGTATTGTTTAGTTTGCCAAATATATGAGCTTGGGCAGTTTAAACAATCAATTTTGTAAATTAAATTTGTTTGTTCCATTTTGGGTATTTGTGGTTTTAATTTTGTAAATATTTCTTTAGTGTTATTACTGGGTATTTCTGCTATATTTATATTACATGGTTTAAGAACTTTTTTTATTTTATTATTTATTTCTGGTATGTATGGTAAAGGTATGTAATTTTCATTTTTAGTTTTATTTGTTATGTTATTATTGTTATATATTCTATTTTTAATTACCGGTTCGTAAAATTTTTTTGGATAATTATTATCTTCTAGTGTTTTTTTGATTTTATTTATATATTTTGGCCTATTATTTGGATTAGTTAAAATAACAGCTCTATCAATAATTAAAGAATTAATAACATTTTTTTATATTTATTTGGTGTATAAGATTTAAAATTGAGATATCTTCCAGACCATACTGGTTATGTATACCAATTTGTTTTGATATTGCCATGCTTATCATACGTGATGTTAATATCCAAAAAATTTGTTTTATTTTTTTCTTCTTCATGAGTAAATTTTAATTTGTAATGGAATATATTGAATTTGTTTAAGGTATATTGAATTTTATTTTTAGGTATGCATAACATACAGTCATCTACAAATCTTTTATAAAAATAAGGTTTAAAATCGAGAGTATCAATAACTTTTGATTCAACATATTCCATAACTAGATTAGCAATAGTTGCTGAAATTGGTGAGCCCATTGCTACGCCGTAAATTTGGGAATAAAATTGGTTATCATATTTAAAAAATGTAGATTCTAGAAATCATAGAGTCAAAGAGGAGAAGATGTGAAAATGTCTTTAAATGGATTAGTCGATTTGATTAAAAGGTCAGGTACAGTGTTAGAATTATCAGAGGATTTATATTATATTTATATTAAATTTATATTATCAGAGGAAATATATATATATATATATATATATATATATATATATATATATATATATATATATATATATATATATATATATATATATATATATATATAATAATTAAAAAAATTGTTTCTAGGTTTTTATCACTTTGCAAACACATATAAATGCAAGTATAAACCAAGTATAAACGGCGAACAATTATACTCGGAATAAGTTATACCAGGTATTATTCCCATAATATCTGGTGTTGGTCTGTTGCTTACAACGCCTTTAGTTACACCTAAAATAACGCAGTAGCAGTTCTAATACGTCAAAATAGTAGGTGCGATTGGGCCATCATTGATATTTGAAGGGGTGGGAAATTATAACATTTTATAAGCCTAACCTAACGTGAACGGTTTGAAAATTATAAAAATATTATTGATAGATTTGTCCGTTACTTTGTGATAGTTAATTTTTTAAATCGAATAAAACAATTTTATACTTTGTTATCTATCAATTTAATTTTTAATTTTGTGTGACTATAGTTGCGTAACACGATTTACAGTACAGTGTAGATTACAGCGCCAAAAGGCAAATAATTAAACAATTTAGAAGCAACTGAAATTTGTAAATATAATAAAGACCCGTCAAGACAGCTATTAAATGATCGGATAGATCTCCGGAATTCCCTATTGTTTAAATAATTGTAAAAAATTAACCCCAATAAAAGTGTAAAATTAGGTACATAGGATAAACAGCTGTAATACCTTAGTTTTAAAGTAGTGTTTGAGAATATAACATCGTTTTACGAAACTATACTCGCACAATTTAAAAAAAGTGATAGATAACAAAGTATAACATTGTTTTATTCGATTTATAAAAATAGTGTTTCATCTTATTAAAATGGAGAAAAAGCAGTGTAATAATTTCACGATTGATAAAATTGTTCTGTTAGTCGATTTGCTTGAGGCAAGTAAAGAAATTGTCGGTACGTAAAGTTGTTTTACGTAGTAACAGTGCCGGTGATCCTCGCATTATTCTATTCCAGAGTACAAGAAAACAGACACCCTTTCCAATAAAACCAAAGATATAGAATGGAGACTGATAGAAGGAAGCTTCAATGCAGTTTGTGGTGCAGGAAGAACTGCCAAAATGTTGCGTAGTAAATGGGATTCGTTAAAAAAATCAATAAAGAAGGGGGGAACGAGGGAAATAAAGTTAGATGGTGTTGGAAATAGGGTGCTGGCTCTGATTGGCCTTGGGGCAACGGCATTGTATTATTCTGATGTTGGTATGGGTTATTTTATATGTTTTTATTCATTCAGTTATTTTCTTTTGTGTATTTATTTAATAATAAATACAGATTTGCCAGTTGTAAAAGACATTGCAAGCCCCATCACTGATGCTTTTGTAGAAGAAAATATAAGGCAGTTGGGAGTAGCAGTAGAAGATTTATCTGTAGTACAGATGAATCTTCTAGTGCCAATATAATATTTGTATGTATACTCAAATGAAAAATATTGGTATTATAATAAAAGTAATTAATAATTATAGGCAAATTGTAACTGGAGTTCATGGAATCCACACCAGTCGAGACAGCCTAACCTACATTAAGATTGGTGCAACACCTATATATATCAAAGCTAATAATTTCTTCCAAGTAGCATCAAGGACGCAGTGGGGAAGTGTAGAGTTGGCCAGAAAAAATATTGAGTTCAATGATTTTCAAATGGCACTTTTGGAGGAATCAGAAAGGAAAGAAAAATGCTTGGAAGAAAAAACATCAGTTGGAAATGGAAATATTGTATGGCCAACCACACAGACATTCTATGTTTATAATTATGATTTATTAATAGATGTGAATATTACATAATTACCTGGCATCATAGATAACGAATAAATAGTTAGCATTAAGGGGTTTTTATTTATTTTAGAAAAAGATGTATTGTATGTAAAATAAAACGTTAAAAAATGTACTTTTGTTTTTTTTTTATTTTGACCTTTATCAACAAAATTATTAGGTAAATAAATTTATTTCACCAATTTTCCAATTTACCGTTCTTATACATAAAAGTTTATTTGTTCTAAGCGAACAAAATAGTTGCATAGCATAAACATAGTTAGGCATAAGGAGACAAAATTACATACTAAAATACAAAGTTCAACAAACAATACATTGTTTTCACAACACAACATACTTAAACCATATTAACCGTAAAATTATCTATTCTGTTGTTTTTACAGACAGCATGATTTTAAATAATAGGAGGCTCAATTTGCAGCTCATATAAATCGTGTTCGACTTGTGGCTCTTCTTCATGTTCATCTATTGCAAGTTTATGCAGAATAGGAGTTGCAACTATTATTGCCTTGGAATGTTCCATTGACACACGCATACCATTAGACAGAATGGGAAACCTGCGTTTCCAAACTCCATAACATCTTTTTACACAGTTTCTTGTTTGGATATGGGATTCATTAAAAAGGATTTCCGCTGGAGTATTTGCGTGTTATAAAGGTACTATTAGTACATTGGTATTGCTGTACCCCTTAACACCTAAGATTACTGATGTGTGGAATTCATTGTTCTTCAGCCTCCCTTTAATTCTACTGTTCCTGTAGATGGTTTGATTATAAGTTGATCCAGGCCACCGGCAACAATATCCATTATATGTAGCGTAAAAATGCAATGTAAAAAACAATTTTGTTGCACGATTACGATCTGTTGAAGATTTAATTTCATCTTCAATAAAACTCAGCAACATTACATAAGTTTGTTTTTGAAAGCGAAAACATTTAAAAAACTCCAGGTCGTCAATATATTTATTGTTTTTTCATACCTATTTTTAAATACTTTTGCCCACCGAATTAAAACTACGTTTTCAAAATCACTTTCATCAGAATCAAAAATGTTTAAATTTATGGGATCCATATCAATTATATATTTCACTGTTATAATTAAAAATGCATAAAACTGAACAACTGAAGCTGGCCAATAGAAAGCAAGAATAACTATATTCGGAGTATATCCAGCCAGATTCAAGCGGATAACTTATATCTGTCGATTTCTACCGAGAATAGCTTTGTTCGGCGATTGTAGAAGGGGCGTTTCAGACATTATTCCAAGTATAGCTTATACCAGGTATATACTTGCATTGTAGAACCGGCCCTAAGAGGTATTAACGACAGCGGCTCGACCTATATCAAGGCCGTATCATTTGAAAAAAATGTTTTTCGTTAGTGAATATAAAGTTAAACGTTATAAGTGTATACAAACTGATAAAAAACTAGAAACAATTTTTTAAAATACAACGACAAACATTCAGTATGGAATACCTGCATTTTCCTGGCCGTTTAATATTATTATTTTTTGTTTTTTTCTGGAATTTTCGGTCAATTGTATTAATAAAAATATTATTTTTTTACTATTTTATTAACGTTTCGGTTTATTTTATTACACCATCCTCAGAACATTTATAATTCTATAATATATATTATTTTTATAAACAGTACAAATTTATATTTTAACACATACCAGTTATACCTTGATGAACAATTGAGTTTTGTAAATTTTTTTACATACATGATACTTTTTGTTTAATTTTCAGTTGACATATTTTTACATTTTATAAATTTGTTACCTTTTTTTTTATCATAGTCTACACGATTTTGAATTTTTCATTTGGTATTAGACGCAATATATATATATATATATATATATATATATATATATATATCACCTCTTTGTGGATCAGACTTTGGCGTGGTAAAGGGGCTTCCGTAAGTCAATGAAGCTTTGAGCTATGTTGTCTGGGACGTATGCTCCTAAAAGAGTAACCCATGGCGGATAGATCCAAGCAGAGACTTCAGACTAACTTGATCCAAAATCTGCCAACGCGCATTAGACCAGTGTGGCAGATTAAGGTCCAACGCCCCCCATGGCTTTACAATTTCAAACACGGCTCTCATTCTCTGGAGGCCAAGGGGCAACTACCTACGGCAGCGGGAAGACCTGCCCCAAGGCAGAGGGTGCTAAGAATCACCGGGTTAGATCAGGCTGCCATTGGACTTTGGACATTGCAACTCTAAATATTCGGACAATGAAAACGGATAAACGACTGCAAGAACTGTTGATTGAGCTTGACATCATACATTGGGATGTTATAGGGCTTTGTGAAACACGAAGAAAAGGCGAAGAGCTAATCAAACTGAAAACAACTGGTCGCGTACTCTACTCTCGGGGTACGGAGAATGGGCGATGTGGTGGAATTGGATTCCTCATTATCCAAAAGTTGAAGGTTAGTGTCGTAAAATTTGAAAGTATATCTGGCCGACTAGCCCAATGCGTTATTCAGATGAATAAAAAGTTTAAACTCCAAACCGTCCAAGCTTATGCACCAACTATAAGCCATAGTGATGAGGAAATTGAGGTATTTTATGATGATGTGACCCAGCTTCTGGACAGCGAGATATACAGGTACAAAATCTTGATGGGTGATTTTAATGTTAGAATTGGAAAAGCAAGAACTAGTGAAACTGCAATAGGCCCATATGGAAATGGCGAGCGGGACAATAGAGGTGACGGGGACAACAGATTGGTTGATTTTGCTGAAGGATAAGAATTATACATTATGAACTCGTTCTATAAAAAAAAACAGCAGAAAATGGGCATGGAAAAGTCCATCTGGTCTCACAAGTGAAATTGACTATATATATTATATATATATATATATATATATATATATATATATATATATATATATATATATATATATATATATATATATATATATATATATATATATATATGTATATATACATATATATATATATATATATATATATATATATATATATATATATATATATATATATATATATATATATATATATATATTAAAAAAAAAGAAAATACACCCTCGCTCCACGTTGGTGCTTTGTCATTCCCTCATCCGCCAGTCAAAGCGCCAGGAAGTGTCTCCAAAGACCGTTTCTGGTCTTAAGCCGTCATCAGCTGGGCTCAAGTTGAACGCCTAGAGACCGGATGAAACTTCATCCACTCTCCAGTATTTTATCCAACGTTAATGATATAATTTGTTTTATAGTTCCTCAGGAAATTAGATATCATTGTCCGTGTTAGAAAAAGTGTTTCCTGAGAATTCTTGCTACTGTATCGGTGCCTACATTAATGTAAGGGAGGAAGGCTTTCTCTTTATTGAGCCATAGCCATTTTCTGTTTTAACTTTTGCTGTGCCCCACTGCTTATTTATTGCTTTCTTGATGATCTTTTCCCAGTATGTATTTTGTTTGAGAACTGATGTTATGTGTTTTAGTTCTGTTTGCCATATTCCCGGTTGCATTAGGCCATAGGTCTTTGGATTTGAGCTAGATTGTGATGTAGTTCCGCATTGAAACACCTGTCCGAATTAGTTTTGTGTATACAATGTATTGTAAATTTCCAAGTGGTTTTCTCCTGAGAAGGAGGTCCAAAAATAGCAGGACTCTGTCTCGTTCGATTTCTAATGTGAATTTGACCTTCTTGTCTATCTTGTTAATGTAGGTTGACAAATTATTTAGATCTCCTCGGTTGTGTAGCTATATTATACAGATGTGGTCCACATATCGCTTGGATAGTTTAGACTTTAACATTGCCTGTATTAGGCCTTTTCTTTAGAAATATATGGGATGAAAGATGGGCCAGGGCGATCCTGAACTGGGTATCGCTTGACCGCAAATGTTCACGGAGAAGAACGAAAACACAATAATCATAAAATATATTGAACCCGAATGGCCGAGGAAACCTCAGGACTGCGAGAGTTGAAAGCGTGCTAAAGAAACCTTCATCCTGCAGTAGACTGACACGGGCTAATGATGATGATACCTCAATATACCCGATGATACTGGAGTCGTGCAATTTAATTATTAAAAATAAACATTGCCCATTTCTTTCGTAAATCTAAATTTTATCATTTTTTAAGCACTCCATCCAACTTTTTTGTGGCATTCCTCTAGTTCTTTTCATAGCAGGGTTTGTGAGCTATACTTTTTCGGTTTGTCTACTTTCTCTCATTCTTACTACGTGTCCAAACCAAATTTTTGTTGAAAGGTATGGAATACAAGGCTATAAAAATATTATATTTTATATTGCATTTTGCTTTTTAGATTTATAAGAACGGAGATCCAAAAGACTGTGCAAATTACAGGGGAATTGCCTACTTAATGTTGCATATAAGATACTGACCACGATAATAATGACAACGAATAGAAATTACAATGAAAAATTCACAAGCAGTAGTTAGAACAGCGGAAGGAGAAACAGAGGCTATTGAGATTAAGTTGGGAGTGAGACAGGGAGATGGGCTATCAATAACATTGTTTATACTGAGACTGAATGCAGTAATTATAGAGTGAAATTTCACGGGAACAGTCATCAATAAAGCGATACCAGCAGTTGCATACGCAGGCGATCTTACTGTGCCAGCTAGAAACAGAATAAGCCTGGAAGAAGCAATCCAAAAAATTAGACAAGAAGCAAAGAAAAGAGGCCCCACAATAAATAAAAAAAAAAGCAAATATATGCAAATAAGGAGAGAAAATAGAAGTTACCAGTAACCAGATCAGTAGAAATACGAAATTACGAATTTGAAGCAGTGGAAAACTTTAAATATTTGGGAATAATAATAAATAACAAAAGCGACAGAAACATAGAGATAGATCACAGAGTACAGGTGGGATACAGACCTTATTATAAATTCAAAAGCATCATAAAAAGCAAAAACATAAGTATAAATGCAAAAATGAAGGTATATAAAGCAACCATTAGACCGGTGGTGACCTATGGTGCGGAGATAATGAATTTAATAAGCTTAGAACAGGAAAAGTTAGGAATATTCGAAAGAAAAATATTGGGATTAAAGAAAGTTGCAGAAGATGAATACAGAAGGTTAATGAATTAAAAAAAAACATTTTGAAAGGAAAAGAAGATATAGTGAACACCATAAAAGCGCAAAGAGTGCAAAGACTTAGTGCTTTTCATAGTAGGTTTTGTGAGCTATACTTTTTCGGTTTGTCTGCTTTCTCTCATTCTTACTACGTGTTCAAAACCTTTTAGTTGCTATTTTTCAATATTTTTTAGCTCTTCTCGTACTACTTTCTTTCGCATCCTGTTATTTCTTGTTGCGCACTTTACACCTCTTAAATATTTTATTTCAAGCTGTTAAGGTTTATTTTTCTGTTGGTTATTTATAATTCAACTTTCGCAAAAAAAACGCTATAATTTGAAACTTAACAAGCGAAATGACATGAAGCATATGTCAGGAAAGGATAGCCTTACCTACTTAAAAACTAATGGTTGTATTGATATAATGATATTGACGTAAAATAGGAGAGTTTTTAAAACAAAAGCCAACTTGATTTTTGTTCTAAGTAGTATAAACAACGAACATACACACCGAGAGCGGGAATTGAACCCACACTGTCACATCATTCGTACCACCGCACCACCGTCTCAGGCACCACATTTAAAAGTATTTCGCAAAATTTTCTGACAGTATGCAACTGCATAAGCAATAAATACTTTGTTTTACCACCCATTCGGTTTCGGGCATGTCATAAATTTCCGAGCAACCAATAAATTCAAGAAATATTTTATATTATAACCTCAATAAAATATTCTTATAAAGTGATATTTAAAGTTATTTTGTAAAGGAACAGATAAAAAAAAAGAAGCGGACCATTTTTCCCCTCTTTTAAATAAAAGGAAATTGATGGATATACATGTAACATCTTTACGATTGTGAACGGGTGTCTTTTATAGAACGGTCGGTCAAAAAGCTGGTCTTTTGCCCCTTCGGTCGGTCCATGAATAAAAGATGCACTTCAATTTGTCGTAGAGCGAAATAGATCGGTTTTCGAGAAACAAAACAAGAACTGCGAATGCAGGCCAAATCAACTGGCCGAGAGATATTTAAAAATTACACACAGAAAAAATTATTATATATATACATATATATATATATATATATATATATATATATATATATATATATATATATATATATATATATATATATATATTATACATATATATATATATATATATATATATATATATATATATATATATATATATATATATATATATATATATATATTACAGAAATCTTTTACCCTTTCTCCACGTGGTGCCACCGATCCCCTTCGCCGAACTGTTAACCATGCGACGTCACGTGTCTCTCGGGACCGGTTTCTAACCTTTCAGCCGTCATCAGCCGAGCTCTAGACGAACGCAAGGAAAGCAGTTCGGAGAGACGATCGGGGCCAGACCAGATCAACTGGCCATTTTAATGACAGGTCGTGATCGCACACAAACTCACGCCATCATACGGCGAATGCTCGTAGCAGTCAGGACCGCTCGTAACATTCTGCCTGGAACCTCGGGTATAGTACCAGGTATGTCCACAAGGTAGCGTAACGGAACCGTGGAGGGAAAATATTACAGAAATCTTTCACCCTTTCTCCACGTGGTGCCACCGATCGCCTTCGCCGAACTGTCAACCATGCGACGTCACGTGTCTCTCGGGACCGGTTTCTAGCCTTTCAGCCGTCATCAGCCGAGCTCTAGACGAACGCAAGGAAAGCAGTTCGGAGAGACGATCGGGGCCAAACCGGATTAACTGGCCATTTTAATGACGTGGAGAAAGGGTGGAAGATTTCTGTAATATTTCCCTCCACGGTTCCGTTACGCTACCTTGTGGGCATACCTGGTACTATATCCGAGGTTCCAGGCAGAATGTTACGACCGGTCCTGATTGCTACGAGCATTCGCCGTATGATGGCGTGAGTTGTGTGCGATCACGACCCGTCATTAAAATGGCCAGTTGATCTGGTCTGGCCCCGATCGTCTCTCCGAACTGCTTTCCTTGCTGATGACGGCTGAAAGGCTAGAAACCGGTCCCGAGAGACACGTGACGTCGCATGGTTGACAGTTCGGCGAAGGCGATCGGTGGCACCACGTGGAGAAAGGGTGAAAGATTTTCCCTCCACGGTTCCGTTACGCTACCTTGTGGGCATATATATATATATATATATATATATATATATATATATATATATATATATATATATATATATATATATATATACATGTTGATAGGATGAAGTTGAGGCTTTCCTTTTAACAGCGTATAAAACTCCATAAAATAAACATTTTCTTTTTTCTAATATCATTTTAAAATATCTCTAAAATTAGGGCTTTAATAAATTTTAAAAAATTCTGGCCCTTAAAATAGAAAGAAATTTGAAAGAAATTTAATAGATCGATCGCAAATTCAAAACGAAGAGAATACAACTAATGTACATCGATTTTTTTTTTGTGAATCATGCATTCCTTTTATTTTCTTAGCTTGTATGGGTAGAATCGTCTTAGCATGGGTACTTATTCTATAGGGGTTCTGGCCTAAAATCCATACCTAACCGCAAGAACAGCGGAAAGAGAAACGGAGGCTATTGAGATTAATTTGGGAGTGAGATAGGGAGATGGGCTATAAACAACATTGTTTATACTGACACTGAATGCAGTAATCAAAAAGTGTAATTTCAGGGGAACAGTTATCAATAAAGCGATACAAGCAGATGCATATGCAGGCGATCTTACTGTGCCAGCTAGAAACAGAATAAGCCTGGATAAGAGGCAATCCAAAAAATTAGACAAGAAGCAAAGAAAAGAGGCCTCACAATAAATAAAAAAAGCAAATATATGGAAATAAGGAGAGAAAATAGAATAGTTACCAGTAACCAGATCAGTAGAAATACGAAATTACGAATTTGAAGCAGTGGAAAACTTTAAATATTTGGGAATAATAATAAATAACAAAAGCGACAGAAACATAGAGATAGATCACAGAGTACAGGTGGGATGCAGATCTTATTATAAATTCAAACGCATTATAATACGCAAAAACATAAGAATAAATACAAAAATGAAGGTATATAAAGCAGCCATTAGATCAGTGGTGACCTACGGTGCGGAGATTATGAATTTAATAAGCTTAGAACAGGAAAAGTTACGAATATTCCAAACAAAAATATATAGATTAAATAAAGTTGTAGAAGATGGGTACAGAAGGTTAATGAATTTTGAAAAAAAGTAGCAAAGAAAATTACCATGTGGAGATCAGATATTAACAGAAGAAGGGGGAGACCGAAAAGTAGGTGGGAGGATCAGGTGCGGGAAGACATAAGGAAATTGGAAATACAAGCATGGTGGGAAAAGATACAGAACCAAGATACGTGGAAGAAAATAACGGAAAAAGCAAACACAAACAATATGATAGAATGAGTCAAGAATGGAGAAACGTGGATTAATGCACTACAAGGAATGAGTTTCTAGAGCTCAAAAGAATTGAGCGGATACAATTCCTAATGGAACGTAGAGCCCTGGGTATACATATACATGGCTGGTTTTCTAAAATAATGTAAAGAATCGTTGCACCCTGGATAATAGCTAATAAATCTATATAAATGTTTAGAAAATTATCTGCAAATACACAAATTATGAATAATAATTTGAAAAATTTAATAAAAATCCAAGTTAACTATCGCTCAACATATTTCCTCCAGATCAATTGTTCTTCAGACAAAAACTTTAAAGAAAACTTTTAAACAATATCCAATTTCTCGATCCTCCAAATATTTATTTCCTCTATATATTATATTTTCCGATACACTTCAATATCATCGCCAAAATGTCCAACAATATCGTTCGTCATTCTTAAAGCAATAAAGTAACAGATCGAACGACACGGGTGACCGCAAAATGGCAAAATAAGAACCAACAAAAGTTAGTCAATAAAAAGAATTATCGATAGGGTTTCGGAATCGTTCTCTTTTCTTTTCCTCTGTGCTTGTTCTCCGTATCCCTTTTTCTTTGTGTTTTTGTTCTGTGCATGAGCCTGGCCTAAATGAGAAAGGAAAACTAAAATATATTTTGGCAAATGACCTTTTCTAAATGAGGTCCCTGAAGTTGGGCGTACAGTCTGGTAAATAAATGGAACGCATGCGATGAAAATATCATAAAATAAAGTTGTCTCTAACTATTTTAAAATTAATATTAATGAATTAATTATCAATAAAAAATGTATTCTCTTTAACTAATATCTACACTTCACGATGTATTTAATATAAAAGTAATATCATAAATTATTAAAGCAACTGATGATGGTTACTCACTACTTCCTCTGATGGTTATTTGTCTTGAACTATCTAGCCTTTCACACTATAATTCCTTTCATCTCCAATTTCACCTTTCATTCCAAAAATATCTGACGTTTCTACGTCCATCCTGACCACCTAAACAAAATATAGACTTCTGATCAAGTAAATATAGTTCCATTTCATGTAACATTCATTTAAGCTCGGCATCCTTCTCAACGCAGCGCTCTCTAGTACCATATATTGTAAGCGGTAACACCAAATAAGGTCGATAAACGCACATCTTCAGAGCAAGAAAATTTCGATTACCAGTAATTCTACGAACTTGCCAGATATTTTCATATCGATTTCGTACAGAGGTGTAAGATGCTATTCGGCACGTCCTTGGATATTTCCGTAACAACTCGAAGCACGTAATCGTGTATAACTCGGATTCTCAAACAACTTAAATCATATCCACAGTTTCATGTGGAACCCAGCTGTTAGGTATATCACACTACCTCATTGGATGAAGTCCAAAGAAATCTTAGACTACATATATACGCCATCCGACGGGAACTCGAAATTATGAGTTCAGTGTGGAACATCAAGAGAGGAAACATGTGCCCTCCAATGAAGGAATGGATAAAGTTTGCCCCCATTCAAGCAAATAACAAAATAAATAAATAAATAAATATATATATATATATATATATATATATATATATATATATATATATATATATATATATATATATATATATATATATATATATATATATATTTCTTTATTAGACTAAAGTCGATTTTGCTGAAGGACAAAAACTATATATTATGAATTCGTTCTATAAGAAAAATATCACCAGAAAATGGACATAGAAAAGTCCATCTGAGCTCACAAGTGTAGTGTCCTTAACAATTTTAATGTTGGAAGTAACCACCGAATGGTACGAGCAAATGTTAGGATTAACTGTCGAAGAGAACCCAAAAGAATGGTAAGATCAAAGAAGGGCAAAGTGGACCCTGAGAAACGGCTGGAGAAAGGAAGTGATTTTGAGATTGCTTTGTCAAACCGGTTTGCTGTGTTAGAAGTTCCGGAGGAAGTGGATCTATCAGTTCAATATGAAGAAATCGCCAACAATATGCTTCAAACGGCTGCTTCAATAGCACCAGAAGAAAAATGTCTCAAACAGACAAAACTCTTCAGTGAGTGAGAAATGCAGATAGTCCTTTTGGCAGGGTCGAGTACACTGAGCTCTGCAAAACTATAAGAAAACGTCTCAGAGAGAACACGCGCCGATTTAACATGCAGCTAGTGCAAAAAACCCTGGAAGAAAACAAAGGAATTAACAAGGCTAAACAGAAGCTGAGAAACAAAAGAACGCAAATATATGCCTTAAGGTGTGATGATGGCATTGCATGCAGGGCGCGAACGCAAATGTTAGAGATTGTCAGAAAATTTTATTCCCAGTTATATGAAGATCAGAACCAATCAAATACAAAAATACCCACGGAAGAACAAATGTCAGATATCCTAGTGAAGGAAGTAACAAATGCTATAGAATCTCTGAAAAGTGGCCAGGCTCCAGGAAAGGACAGTGTAACTGTTGAAATGTTAAAAGCTGGTGGTCGGACGTTACATAAAGCACTGGCAAAATTATACTCAAAATGCTCCAACGAACAAAAAGTACCTGACTTATGGAAAAATGCAGAAGTGATCCTTTTACATAGAAAGGGAGCACAGGAAGATTTAAAAAACTTCCGTCCAATAAGCCTCCTATCGGTAATGTACAAAGTAGTCACTAAGATAATTTCTAAAAGAATATTAAAAACCTGAATGACGCACAACCAAGAGAACAAGCGAGTTTCAGAAATGGATTCAGTACAATGGATTACATCCAGGTTGTACATCAGGCACCATAGAAAGGCACAAAGAATACGCCATGCCAGTGTGCTTAGCTTTTATCGACTACGAAAAAGCATTTGACTCAATCTCAAAGCATGCAATAATGGATGCACTGCTTAGCCAAGGGGTAGATAAAGCATATGTAAACCTATTAGGATCGATATATGATGGAACTACAGCCACAATTCACCTTGATGATCTTGAAGTGAGAATTAATGTAGAACGAGGTGTACGGCAGGGTGACGCAATATCGCCTAATAATTTCTCGGCTGGCCTTGAAGAAATCTTGCGTAAACTGGATTGGCAACAGGAGGGTGTAAAGATCAATGGTGCAAACTTATACCATCTTAGATTTGCAGATGATATCGTTCTCCTTTTACAAGATCCAGAAGAGCTGCAAAGACGCATACAAGAACTGCAAAGGGCTGGCGAACCATTTGGCATGAAAATAAACCTGAAAAAGAGTCAGGTTATGTTTAATAACTTCGCTCAATATGGGTTGTTGACTGTGGATGGGATCTTCCTATTCTTAACGAGAGAGCACATGTCGGTACCCTGAACAGTCTAAATATCAAGAGACGAAACATGTGCCCTCCAATGGAAGGGATGGATGGGTATATAAATATATATATATATATATATATATATATATATATATATATATATATATATATATATATATATATATATATATATATATATATATATATATATATGAGCAACATGAAAAGTCGGGGATGTACGAAATTAGTTGTTAAGACTGTGATCGAAGATACAGTGGACAAACAAAAAGATCAATATTGACAAGCTATATAGAACACATTGCCCACATTAGATATGGGGGAAATGAAAAATCTTGTGTTGCCCAACATGCAATCGAACACGACCACAATATATAGTAATTTAAGACTAATTAAAAGTGTTAATAATAATAGGGCGTTGGATGCATATGAAAGCATTCAAATAGAAAAATGTAAGAAAATCATGAACCGAAATAAAGGGCCTATCCCGTTCAGTCAACTTTTTCAATTATTAATGTAAGATTTAGTAAACTTCACGGTTCATGATTTTTACATGTTTCGTTAGGTAGGGTTTTTCATAAAAATAGAAAATAGTTTAGTTTTAGAATTAGATTAAATCAACTCCTGATGATGCTAACATGGCTAGCGAAACATGCGTCCAGCAGTTCAAAAAAAAGATTAGGTGTTTAGTGGTAAATCTCTTGAAATTATTTAGCTCTGAAGGTATATAAGCTTCCAATAACACCGGAACTAAAGCCACTGGATTGTTCAAAACGTCGTGCATATATCAATTCGATCAAAAAGCAAACAGATGATTTTTCTGAAAAAATGATCTTTTCAAATGAAGCACATTTTGAAAAATGCTAATAAACAAAATTGCTACATTTGGGATCAGGAAAATCCATGATTGATTCATGTGAAACTTGTACATTATAAACGAGTCACTATTTGTGGTATATTATGATCAAAAGATGTAATTGGGCCGAATTTCTTTCAAAGTGGTGCTGGTGAAAGTGGTGCAAAGTGGTGCACCTAACTCTGCTAACGAAACAATTGATGTATCGAGAGAAAAAAATCCTAGATGAGTTATTGCAAGAAACGATGTTAATTGGCCACCAAAATCATGTGATTTGACACCGTTGGACTTTTTTTTGGCGTTATGTGAAAAGGTAGGTCTATAAGAACAATCCACAATGAATTTCTGAATTAAGGGTTGAAATTAATCGAGTCATTGGTGGGATAGAACCACGGTTATGCCGAAATGCCATCCGAAATTTTGACAAAAGAGCTGAAAGAGGTGGTCATTTGACACATATTATATTTCGTGTTGAAATATCGTACGCTGTGCTTCAATTATCAATAAAAAAAAATTTTGAAATCAACGCAATTTCTGTGTTTTATTCAATAATTAAAAAAAAAACCCTTCAAAGACCCTTTAATATCTGTTTAATAACTGTGAAATAGTTTCACAATCTACTGCCACATCATAATGATTTTCCAGTAGAGCCAAATGACTTCTAAATAAAACATAACAAGTCACTAATACGATATCAAACATAAATAACTTGTGCGATACACTATTCTCCAAGCGAAGACTTCTAAATAACGTCTGATATCTCGGGCGACCAAATTTCAAATCGAATTTGCCGATACAATTTGAAATTTTCTCCGACAAAAAGTTGTCTAACAAAATCCTTCATTATTTTTAAAGCAATAAAGTAAGAGATCGAACGACATTACTGAGAGCGAAATGCAATATAAGAGCGGACAAAAGTTGGTCAAGAAACAGAACTACTGATATCACGTGGGAAACATTTATTTTTTTATACAGGTCTTGTTCGTCTGCGTATGTATGTTGACCAAAAACAGATATTTACTGAAACTAATGGCAATTACAGTTCTGAAGTAATTATTTCGCTTCTGCCTATCAAGAAGGTCAAAGTTTGGGCTGCAATGTCGGCATCTGGAATAATTGGCTTGTTTTTTTCGAAGGCCGCGCAGTAACGGTGAATTCTCAATGTTATATCGACATGCTTCAACCTTTTTTCACTCCTGCTCTTCAAGGATTTTGGACACTCACGACGCACTCATTTAGTGCTTCGACCCACCCAAAGCCCGGACCTGACTCCCTGTGATTTTTTTATATAAAATGATATAAAATGATATAAAACTCAAATATACCGAAATCGCCCCGCCAATTTGGAAGATCTATAGAAAAGTTAACAACTTTTTGAACCACCGTATACAATATCCATATTCTTGTACAATATCCAGATTCTTGTACAATATCCAGATACTTGGACGATTGGTTGAGTTAGAAATTATAGCTAACCCTCCAAATTCCATTATAATTTATAGCACTAAAAAATCTTATGAGTACTCTTCTTTCAAATATTGCAAGCATCTCTGGATACTTTTGTACAGATAGTCGGATGTCGAGGTACTGTGCTTTGCAGAACAGGCTCCAATATTTGCTGACCTTGTCCATTCTACTTGTCCATTGTACTTCTACTTTGTTCCAAAGATTGTCTCTTGCCAATAGAAATTGTCAAACTTCCTTCCAGATTGCAATTTTGTCGGTTCTAAATCCTATATTTTTTCCCTATTTTTGCCATGATTATATGTCGTGCGTTTGCATTGCGTATGCACATGCGTTTTGGGCATCTTTTTCTATATATTTTCAATGCAAAACTTTCAAGTAATAACATTTTACTTATAATTCGTGACGAAGCCATTGTACACAGTTTCTGAAAAGCGATTTCCAAAGCGCGTCCTGTATAAACACGTGGCGGTTCGCTTAACGCTAAGTAAGGCGCGTGGCTCTAAGTGAAGCACTTCTGATGTGAATGTACCCTTAATACCCATCTGCTTTGAAATGGTAATGACAATGACAGTTCTTCAATAAAAACCTCCTCTATGGTACTCGAACAAAATTTTGTTAAAATTGTTTGTTACAAAGCTTCCAAATAACTTAAAGACCCATCATAAACATCTTTATGTAGGAAGAACAACATAAACTGTTCACCAACTATAAATTTCGAGAAGCATTAAAACTTCGAACCGAAAACGAAATCAAATAATTGCCGAGGAATTAAAACAATATTGTTTCCAGACCAACTATTCTCAAAATGAAAACCTCAAAGAAAACTGCTAAACAATATCCAATTTCTCGGGCGACTAAATTTCAAATCGAATTTTCCAATACACTTAAATATTTTGACCTAAAAAAAAATTCTTCTACAATATCGTTCGTTATTTTTAAAGTAATAAAGCGATCGAGCGACAACGACGACCGCGAAATGGCGAAATAAGACCTAACAAAAATTGGTCAATAAATAGAATTACCGATACGACATGGGAATCGTTTTTTTTTTCTTTGTGTTTAGTTCTGCGCGCTGTGAGGACGTCTTAATGAAAGGACCGAAACCAAATGGGCTTTAGAAAAGGTCCCTTTCTTAATAGGACTCCTGAGGTCGGGTTTATAGTTTGGAGAAGTGCGAAAATGAGTTAAATAAAGGTTTATTTCTTTTTTACGCGGTAAAGAATTTAAAAATCGGTTTGCAGGAAAATAGCTAAACAGTACGATGGTGATATAATGTTTTAAGATTTTGTAAAAATAAGCAAAATTTCCGTTTTTCTTACCTTTATACTTGTACGGTTTTTGTGAGTTTGAGTTTCGATTATCGTGGTCTTAGTAGACAGAAATATGGAGACATTACCTGAAACAAAATATAATAATTAGAGGTTATCAGAGTAATATTACAAAAGAATAAAAATGTCTTTACAGTTAATAAAAATATGGATTAAAGGGGCATTATTAGACCACCTCAAATCTTATATCACACATATTTTATCCCCCATAATCTAAATTTAACCTAATATTTCTCCCTCATAACCTAAAAATCCTGAAACAGTATTAAAATACGAGGGTTGCTATTTATGTATCCGAAATTAGCAACAGTGGTGTTGCTAGACGCCCTCTGACATATACATTCTGTCAAAAAAGTACCGGGAATTGATCATTTGAAAAGCCCGCTTAAAAGTCCTTTCATCGCTAAATTGGCACAACTATCCCCTATGCTGACGCGGAGTTTGAACGTCATCTGTCACTTAGTTTGTTTACAGTGCTCGATGTTGTCACTTCATCTCAATTCGCGATTTTTACAATGGATAAAAACATCGAACAAAGAATTTGTCTTAAATTTTGCATCGCAAATGGAATTTCGTGAGCCGAGTCGCTGAAAATGTTGCAGAAGGCTTACGGTGAATCGACTTTATCAAAAACACGTGCATATGAGTGGTACAGCGCATTCAAAACCGGTCGAGAACATCGCTAAAGTGAAAAAAATGGTGACTGAAAATCGTCATTTAAGCTTGAAAGAGACAGCCGCTCACCTTTTTGTGTCTCACGAATTGTGTCTCACGAAAGACCTGAATTTTCTTCAAAAAGTCAATCGGTAAAAGGTCGCTGAAGACATGCTAGAACGAGTCAATTCCGACCCAATATTCATAAAACGCATTGTAACTGGTGATGAGACATGGGTATACGAGTTTGACATGCAAACCAGTCTTCGGAATTGCGTTAACTGAGTCGAAACCAAAAAACCACATCGAAGTCGATCAAAACTTAAGGTGATGTTGACTGTTTTCTTTGATTATTTTGGTGTTGTACACTCAGAATTCTTGACAGAAGGTCAGACAGTAAGTCAAAAATATTATCTGAGCGTTATGCGGCGTTCGAGAGAGCATATTCGTCGAAAGAGGCCAGAGGCCAGAGCCAGAAAGAGGCCAGAGTACATTAAAAAAGATGGCGGCCGAAGAGTAGTGCGTGATCTGTGTCCAACTTGATAACAAAGTTTGAAGTGTTGCTGTAATAGTTTTTAATTAATTTTCACTAGACGGTTGTATAAATATCTGCGAACATCGATAATAACAATGGGCAGAAGTCAAAATACAAGTGCTGAGGCGCGTCAACAACATAACCTCACAACGAAACTTGAGGAGATGGAGAGAAATTTTCAAAAATGCTTGGATAGATTGGGTTCTGAATATATTAGTCAGAAGCATGTCGGTCAAGCGAATTTTAACAATAGCGATTTTGATGAAAAATTACGTAAACTGGAAATGTCTTCAAAAGAATCTATTGAAGAAATAAAAACTGAAGTGGCTTAATTAAAATCTGACATAAAAACAACTAAGAACGAATACGTTATGTTGACTAAAGAACGAAATGCAAAAAAATGACTTCTTCACGGTATCAGAGCAAATGAACAAACATCATTATTGGATGAGGTATGTAAACAAATACATTCATTATTGGGTATTGTGATATCAAAGAACGACATCAATTCATGCTATCGAATTGGTAAAAATTCCAAAGGAAACAATAGCCAAAGTTCAATACAACAGAATAGTACCAGGGATCAATCAGTGGTAGTTGAATTTGTGTCTCTGTGGAAGCGTGACGAGGTGTTCTACAATAAAGGGTTGTTGAAAAATTCGGGAATAGTGGCATTTGAAGTGTTAATTAAATCTAAATACGATCTATTTAAAAAAGTGCGTGAAATATATAAAAACAATGCATGGACGTTGAAAGGTGAAATTTATGTGCTCTCAAAGGACGAAAAAATATCGATAAGCAACATGGAGAACCTGCAACGTATAAAAAACTATTAACTTGGTATGGACATGGAGAACGTATTTATGTTTTCATTATCTTTATATTCTGTAGCTAGTCTGTGTTTTGCAGTTTTATTATTTGGTTTTCCTCTCATACGTACTTTTCTCACATTTAAAATCTAATATTGGTAAGGCACTTGTATTGTTGCCTAAATTTACACATCATCTGTTGCCTTTTATTATTATTGTTTTAATTTTTACTTATAAACTATAGATTATATTTAACAAATTTGTCTTTGTTTTTATCTACATTGATGCGATTCTGGTTACCGCATTGAACAATGAAAGTCGCTCATATAAATATGCGTTCTATGTTTACCGGCTTTGATGAGCTTGTTTTTATAGTGCAGTCGAACAGTTATGACGTAATTTTAATTACTGAGACGTGGCTGAGCGAGAACACTCTGCCTGATGCTTTTATTATACCTGGTTTTAAATTTTTTCATAAAGATAGAAGAAACAGGCGGGGTGGGGGTGTTGGTGCATTTGTCGCCGATTATATTGACTGTAATGAAATTAATTTTGACTCTGTGTTGAGCCCTAATGTTGAGTATTTATTTTTCGACATAAAGATATCGGTGTATCGGATAAAGGTGTACTTACTGTATTGGCGTTTTGTATAGACCGCCTGATGTGGCTGTTGGTGTGTTTGTTGAGCTACTTGACAACATTTTTTCCTATATTAGCGCAATTTTTGATAGAATAATCTGCATGGGTGATTTCAACGTAAATTTCTTTAGTACTTCTAATCCAGTTAGCAGATGTTTGGAGGCTTATGGTATGTCTCAGATATTGAATGAGCCCACAAGAGTATCCGAATGATCAAGTTCATTGATTGATCCATTATTTATTTCTGAGGTTGTTAAGTTGCATACCTATGGCACTGTCGACAATAATATTTCAGACCACAAATTGATATTTGCTGAGATATCTGTGTCTGATGACAAATTACCTCCTAAGATGATATCGTACCGTTTATTTAATAAATTTAATTTTCAATAATTTATGCATTATTTATCTTCATTAAATTGGAACATAATATTTTACGAAAAAAATATTGATTATAAAATCGATATATTTAATAATTTTGTGATCTCAGCCTTTGACAGGTATGCTCCCGTGGTTACCCGAAGGGTAACAAGCCAAAGGCCCATTGGTTGACCTCAAATTTGAGGTTGCTTATTTCAGATAGGGGACGTGCTCTGCATAAGTATAAATTGTCAAAATCTAATAGTGATTGGATAGCATATAAAAAATTGAGAAATTTTGTTGTTTCGGAGACGAGACGTGAAAAGAAGAATTTCCTTAACGATACAATTAATCAAAATAATGTGAAGAAAATGTGGTCAACCTTAAAAACATTTAGTATAGGTTCTAAGTGCCAACGAAGTTTGCCTGACAACTTAAATAAAATCGGTATTTTGGAGAATTTGTTTCGGATGAAATGGTAATTGCGATGAAAGGATTACTTACTACTATTCGAATAAATTTCCCTCGGCAGGCGCATTCTCGTTCCAGTTGGTGGATGAGAGGGTAGTGCATGATATGTTATTTAAGTTAAAAAAAGATGGTACAGGTGCTGATAATATTTCTCTGCGGATGCTACAGTATTGCAGTCCCTTTCTTGATGTATATATAGTTAATATAATTAATAGCTGCATAGAGCAAAACTACTTTCCTCTAATTTGGAAGCAAGCTGTAGGGATTCCTCTTCCGAAACATGATAAGCCTTGTTCTTCGTTTTCTGACCTGCGTATTATTAGCATACTTCCAGTTCTTTCTAAGATTTTTGAGAAAATTTTATTTAAACAGATGTACGAGTTTTTTGCCTCCAATAAAGTAATATCCGATTCGCAATGTGGCTTTAGAACTAGTTTTTCAACGTCTACAGCTTTGGCTTCTGTGACTAGTTATTTATTTAACAGCTATGACAGGGGCTTAGCTAGCGTGCTTGTATTACTGGACTTTTCTAAGGCGTTCGATACATTAAACCACAGCATCTTGTGCGCAAAATTGTCTTACTATGGGTTTGATGAATCATCCGTTAATCTAGTAAAATCGTTCCTAGATTGTAGAACACAATATATTTCTGTTAATCATGTAAACTCGTCTAAAGTGAATGTTCTTTCCGGTGTGCCTCAGGGATCAGTGTTGGGTCCATTATTCTTTATTGTATATACATCTGATATTTTGCGTTCTGTTCAGAACATGGAAGTACGGGCTTACGGGCACAATTATATTTCAGTTTTCCTCCACGTGAATACTCCAGAGCCAATAATATAATTAATAATCAATTAAACAACCTTAAAAGACTCTCGTTAGCACATAATTTGAAATTAAACTCTTCTAAATCTAAAGTTATGCTATTTTGTACTAAATCTAACTATGTTTTTTTTGAGGACGAATCTTTCAATATCTGTTGACAGAGAGAGGCTTGGTTTTGTTGATTGTGCGCAAAACTTGGGTGTTATTTTTGATTCGAAGTTACGTTTTAAAGATCATGTATCCAAGTTAATTCGTAAATCATTCATGCACCTTAAGTTACTTTATGCTAATAGGCACATTTTGAACCAGGCTTTAAGAAAGCTATTATCAGAGTCGTTGGTACTTTCTCAATTTACTTACTGTGACTTTATTTATTTCCCATGTCTCGACTCTGTGGACAGGGGCAGAATTCAGCAAGTACAGAATGCTTGTTGTCGCCTTATTTTTGGACTTCGAAATTTTTGGACTTCGACTTTCAACTCGTCACAAAAACACGATGGAACAAAGAGCTTATATTAAATGTTGTTTCAAGCTCGGTCAAACGATTAAAGAAACATTTGAATGAATGAAAATGAGTGGTATACGCTAGTGATGTGAGAATACGTATCCAAAATATCCGTGAATCCGAATATTAAAAGGATCCGTATATTCCGGAATCAATCATTAAATTCGAATACGGATTCGGAACCAAGACACCGAAAACGAACGCAGAACGGCCACCAGTGGGGGTTAGTCTATGCTTCTCTGTCTTATTTATGATATATGCGGCTGGCGATGTTTGTTTTTTAGGTTGCATAGCGTGAATTATATTGTAAAAACCGACCCCTTATCTCTGGAATGCATATAAAGAACTATATCGTATTTACTTTATAGATTATTAATAGTTTTTGGATTACTTTATATTAATATAAATATAGGAACCAAATTAAGGTTAGATAGATAGATTTATATTTTCAAACGGTTTTTAAGCCGAAGGCTCTGCCGGTTCGCAGTTCTGAATATTCTATTAGTAAGTTATAAATTGATTTGTATAACAAATAATTAATGTTGCAATTTCGAGATATAACTAATTAAAGTTTGTTACCTGATACAATAAAGTGTTTTTTTTTTAAACCAAGTTTTCAAGTACAAGCATATAATTCGTGCAGTCATTTTTTATCATTGTATCCTCTTGTCGGTACTCGTAACAGTTCCGTTTAATTATTTTAGTGTAATTCTATGTCAGTAATTCTATGTCAGTAATTCTATGTCAGTAATTAATATGGTTGAATAGGTCTTTTAAATACCTTTCAAACGAGGTGTCACTTGCCTAGTATCTCATTGAAAATTATTGGTCACAATGACATTGTGACGTCATCACAAATCTCCAAAAAATGTGCATATGATTTTATTTTTGAATAGCTGTTTATAAGTTAGTTTTTGTTATTGATATTCATATTTTCTAGTTATTTGTTCTACTTATGTAACTTAATTGTATATTGTTTTACTATTCAACCAAAGAGTGGTATATTTATTTAATTTTTGCTATTCTTATCAAACCAAAGAGGAAGATTTAATTTTTTATTTAATTGTTATAACCTAAAAATATTTTGTTTAACTGTTTTTGCTATTTAACTAACTGGTATGTTTAGTTTATATTTATTATCTTTAAACTATATCTTGTATTTTTTTTAATAAAAATTGTTATTTTTATAGAATGAATATACTTTTCAGTTATTCAGAGAACATAAGTATTTTGTTTGTGGTTATAGAACGCCTATGGTCTGGGAAGATACTGTATGTAACGAATCCGAATTCGTAACGCCACATTTACCAACGGAACATTTGAATACGTATCTATTCGTATCCCTTCCTTTTTACGGTTGCCTAGCGTATTTATTTAAGATTTAACATATGGATACATATACGGATAACGAATACGAATATCTCTTGGTTCCAAATTCGTATAATCCGAATATCAAAAGGATCCGAATTTTTACAAAATTAGTATAAGCAATTCCGGGACGATCGTGATACTCTGGAAGATTACCCAAAAGCCAGGCCGGTCAAAACACAAAAATCACGATGAGTTGGTGGAAAAAGTGCGTGAAATGATCGCTTGCGATGCGAATTCGACTGTGCTTTGGATTGCGGAGAAATTAAATATTGTTAAAGACATGATTCATGAAATTTTTACAAAGGATTTAAACAAACGGAAAGTCTGTGTTCGATTTGTTACTCACGCATTACATGAGGACCAAGAAGATGCTTGCGTTGAACATTGCAAATACCTTATTAAAAAGTCTGATGTATCTCTGTGTCGGTTTGACTTTTCATTTTCCCAAAACTCAAACTGGACATAAAAAGAACGTTTAACGACACTATTATACAAGTCCAAGAAGTCGCGACGAGTGTCATTAAAGGCGATTTCGAAAAGCGCCATAAAAATCTATTCAGAACTCGTTAGCATTATTGGTTCTTCATTTTTTATTATTTAGTAATTTATTTTAGTCATTATTTTGAAAAAAAAATTGGCGAAATAACTAAATGTTTTTTTTTATACAAAGAGTTCAGAAAGTTCCGTTCTTTTTGTATATGATTAAAAAGATAGGAGACTTTTAAATAAAACACGAGGCATTTATTTATTCATCCAAATGTATTTTGTCTCCTTTAAAGTAATCCCTTCTCGCTACAGCAACAAGCACGACCACCAAAGCACTGAAGGCCGAAATTTGACGCTGTATCAACGAAATACCGCCACATTTATGCAAAACCGTTATTGAAAATTTCGCCAGATATATATATTATTGTTATTAGGTGCGTATAGACCCGGTTGGATCACGCAAAACATTCTGACTCATTTTCGAGTGTTCTTTCTGATCCTCCACACCTCTCTCATCGTTTCTCCGTGGATTCTCTTCTTCTCCTCCGTCCACTTTGTTCCCGATCTCCTCGAAACTTCGCTCTCTGATGCAATGTTCCACATATGTATTTTGTTTCTGTACGTTCTTCTATCCTCAATCTCTGTCGGAACCATTTGTGCCTTTCCCAGATCAGCTCTGACTTGTGTGATCCATGGTACTGTTGACTTGACTCCTTGTATGTATGTAAGAATTCTGTTGGTCTTGTTGATGGGAGTCTACTGATATGTCCATAGAATTTCAACCTTCTTTTTCTTATGTCCGCCGCTACGTTGGACATTCTCTCTGTAGTCTTTCGAGAGTGTAGTCTGTATCCCTCCATTGTCAGTTTTGGGCCGAGAATTTCCTCATAATTTGGCGTTCTTCTTTTAGTATGTTTTCTATGCCGCTTTTTGTATGAAGTGTAAGTGTCTCGCTGGTGTATAGAACTTCTGATTTGATTACTGTGTTGTAGTATCTTATTTTTACGTGTGCGGATAAGCATTTCTTGTTGTGGATATTGTGTGTCTTGCCGTATGCTCTCTTCATCTTCTGTAATCGAGTCTTCTGTGCTCTCTTCTCTCCTTCTGTGGGTTCGAGAATCTCGCCCAGGTATTTAAAGTGAGTGACCCTATTTATTTTGCCGTATTTGGTGTTCAAATTTTGGACATCTAATTTTAAGCAGAAAAATTCGGTTTTTTGAAAGGAGATTTGTAGGCCGATTTTCTCTGCACATTTCTTGAGGACTTCGATCTGTTTGGTTGCCCTTTTTTCAGTGACATATATATATATATATATATATATATATATATATATATATATATATATATATATATATATATATATAAATGATGAGTTGGTTTGTGTACGCTTCAATAACTCGAATAGTTCTGAACCGATTGAACTCAAATTTTGATACAATATACAATCCGCTTCAAGAATTGTTCTTATCTATTTTACGCGTCAGTAACATACCCGCGATGGCGAAAAAATAGTTTTTTTACGGTCAGCTGTGTACCAGCAACCGCGCCATCTGCCGGAAGCGAGGGGAATACTCGCCGTACTAGCCAACGACAACCGCAGTCAAAAGTGAAACACCTGGCAAGAAACATGACAGGTTCCGAATTACATTATTTATTAACAAAAAAGACGTATCCACTTACATTCTATTGAAATTATCATACAATCTGAATTAAATATTCACTTTAATCGAGGTACTTTTGTGTGATCGCGTCGTGATTGAGCTGTGCCGTTCGCCAAATCGTAAGTACAGATTATGTTTTGTATGAGAGATGGACAGAAAAGAATATTAATTTTTTTTAATTGTTATTTAACTATTTTATATATTTAACTAATATTTGACTTATTTATTTAAATTATTATTTTTGAATTATACAAAATTTATTTATTTAATTATTTATTATATATTTATTTAATTTTATTTATTCAACTACTAAATATTACAACACAACACTACACACTACAACTAGTATTATTAATTTTTAACAACTTTTCAATACTTTCTGCTCTGTATCTCATTGTTGTCGACATGGAGTTGTAAGAACGATGAGATATTGCTAGATGTGGATTGCTTCTCACATGGACAACTGTATGTTGCGTGTTGGCAATCCAGCCCGACAGTTGCCCCTGTCGGCAATCCAGATAACCTTTATATCTACGCAGACAATGGAAAAACAAAAAATATCGTATGCTCACAAGTAATGCAAAATTAAACTTATATAAAACATATGCTTTGTTTTGTTCCTCTTTTCTCATCTATGCAACCACAACGTGCTACAGCGAAGCGTGGCAGGATACAGCTAGTATATATATATATATATATATATATATATATATATATATATATATATATATATATATATATATATATATATATATAAAATTTGACACATGCTATATTTCACTTTTTGCCGTGGTCAAAAAGCTACAGAAGCAGTCTGAGACATTTGCACCATTTATGTGTCAAAAGTAATAACTTCGACCTGGACGGCAAGATCCGCTCTGGTTGATCTTCCGACTTCGATGTGAGCCATCTTAAAATGCTTTTGAAGGAGGATGGTTGCCAAACATGCCAAGAAGATGGACTGTGGGCTGACATCTGCAATCTATGGGTTTTACTAAAAAAAACTCAGAGCTTGGATGCCAAATAAACTAACCGACAACAAGGAAAATCACGAAAACTGCAAAATCAAGCTGATCAAAATCTCGCATGGCATCTAGAACACGCGGCCACGAGCAAAGATTTTTGTACAGAATCGTCACAGGGGATGAGAAATGGTGTTTAACTCAATATAAAGCAAAATATGGTGGCTTAAGGAGACCAATCTGCGTTTGGTGGCACGGGGCGAGTCCACTGTGGATTAGGAAATGCGGGGGAAGAACACGGCGGTCGACCAACTTAAGTAAGGAACGCGCCAGTTGCACCGTGTAAATAATGTTATTCAACTGAAACGACCCGATCGACAAGGCAAAGTTATCTTGCTCCACAACAATGCCCTACCTCACAAAAAACATCGTTAAGGAAGCCCTGAATGGTCCCATCCGTGGAATTCTCCAGATCTTACGTCAACCGATTATCGCCTCTTTCACTCGTAGTTTAACCAAACGAGAAGAGCAACCTTTGCCAATGACAAAGACCTCCAAAACTGGCTTAACAACTTCTTCCAGTTTAGGTCCAATTTCTGGCGAAACGGCATCAGAAAATTTGTCGAGAGGATACTGCACTTACTTTTTAATAAAAAAAAATGGCGGGAACTTCTGGAATAACAGAACTAAAAGAAAAACGATTATACATTTCCAACCATAAAACTTGAGTGCACAAAACACATAATGCGCCATCGATCTTAATTTTCCACAGTTACACAGATAAACTATTGCCGAATAACAACTATAATTAAACAAAAGCAATTAATTTAAATTTATGTAGTTTAACGTAGTGGCAAGGGTTATTAAATGCACGAAATTGCCATTTTAAACATTTTAAGTGCATATTTTAACCGCTAATTTGCGGGTGAGTTAAATTTTAATTTCTGTTCATGCGGTCCTCGGTTTAATTTCTATAAACGATAGCGTGGAGCGTGGTTTCAATGGGTTTGGAACTCTATGCCCCCTTTTGTTTAATGCACAAATGGGAATTGTTATGTTGGCATTTCTAAATGACAAGTATGTACCAAACAAAAATAATACTCGTACTTTACTTGCATTAGAGTTTAGAGACATTTTTTTCCTAAAAAAATAATGAGCGCATTAAATAAAGGAGTACACAAATACAAAAGAAGAGCAAAGAAACATAGAGAAAAGGCCATCCAGCTGGTACCTTCTGCATCGATACACTGCCAGTGGAAGATTTTCTGTCAAATCCTCTACTACTGTTGTTAGTATTTCTAGATACTTTCGTGAAGTTAACTGTCTATCGTAAATAAATCGTATAGAATCTGTTCGTTCATTATTAAACAAAAAAACATTAAAACTAAATTTCTCTTGGTATGCGAAATCCCTGGTAAAATGAGGATTTTTAATGGCCCAGAAGTGAAAATTTCGTCTGTTAAAAACTGCTTCTCTCGAAAATTTGGACTCATCGGTTCAGATTATTTTGTGTAAAAAATATGGATCTTCCTGGAAACGAATTAATAAATGTTCACAAAATTCCACATAATGTAAAAATTTAATATTATATAGGGTATTCCATTTAAAAAACAAACTTGGTATTAGCTGAAGCTGATTTGGCAACATAGCAGCGCAGAAAATATTTTAATAGAGAGCTCATGTTTATTTACATAAGTATCTAAAATTTCAAATCCTTACATTAAATAGTCCTCCGTAAACATCTAAATAACCCTATATATATATATATATATATATATATATATATATATATATATATATATATATATATATATATATATATGTTTTTTTTTTTTGAGGGGATTGGGAAATCTTCTAAAGACATCCATGTGTTAGATGTTCAGTGACATGGGAATGTCGGATTCATGCCCTTGTTGGAGTCATGCCTACCGACTAAAACCCTTCCCCCTCAAGGATATCTGCTCGTGGCCTGGAAACCGCCGTTAGGCATTACTTCAGGACACACAACAGATTGTCAGTCCAAATTTGCCTTACGTCTTCTCTCGTCCTCTATTTTTGTCCTCATTATTTTCTCCACCATGCCCATTATTCTTGCCCACTGTCTTTTTCCTTCCAAAAGCAGAACGCCGATGTTGTGTTCCGTCACTTCTACGTTGCATTCGGCAGCAGTAGCAATCCGGAGCGGTTCCCATCTCGGGCAGTGGAAGATTGTGTGGTCCCTTGTATCCACCATCCCACAATAGCGACAATCCTTGTCCTCTGACTTTCCCATTCTGTGTAAATAATATCTGAAGGATCCATGGCCCGTTATTGCTTGTGTTGTGTAGAAATTTGTCTCCCCTAATTTTCTGTTGTGCCACTCTCTCACGTCTCGGATAAATGTTTTTGCCTTTCCCTCATAGTCGTTCCATTCTTTGTGCCAAGCTTCCAGTAATTTCTGTCTTGCTTGGGTTTTTGATTCCTTTCCGCTTTCGAATATTGATATGCTTTCCATGATTCGGAGTCTTATTGGTGGTAGACCAGCAACGGCTAGGATGGTCATTGTGGGCACGGTTCTATATGCACTTGTAATGCGTATTGCCATTTTTCTGTTTACTCTTTCGAGCATTGCCTCGTAGTGCTTATCCCCATACAAAATGGTTGATATAGTGGCCTCCACCAATATACGCCTCTTCCAGACCCTTGGTCCTCCTGTTTTTGGGGTTATTTTATTTAGTATCATCAATGTTTTATTTGCTTTTTCACATGTCAGTTTGACGTGAGTGGTCATTTTAGCATCTTTGTCTATGAGAATCCCCATATATTTAGTTGCTCTTGTACTGTTTATTGTGGCACCCTGAATATTGATTTGGAGGTTTGTGAGTTTTCTTCTCCCCTCCAATATTACCATTTCAGTTTTTTTTGGTGATATTTTAATGCCCATTTGATCCATCTCCAGGGCTATTTTGTTAACAATATGCTGTACCATTTCTTCCAGAACAGACCTGGTCCTTGCTCTTACCACCACAGCCAAGTCATCAGCGTACGCCACCATGGTAACTCCTTTCTCTGTGCTGATTCTCAGGATTTGATCATAGAAAATATTCCATAGTAAAGGTCCGATGATCGATCCTTGCGGTACTCCGCAGGTTATTGATATTTTGTCCCCCCACTCGGTTAATATATATCTGTCTGAGAGGTATGATTGAATCATTTTAATTAGGTACGGGCTGATTTTTGCCCGATATAAGGCATTTACTATCTTTTCCCAGGGGGCTGAGTTAAAGGCATTTTCTATGTCTAACGTGACCATTGCGCAGAATTCTCGGTTATTGTAGGCCTTTGTTTTTATTTCTTCAGGAGTTTCCATAATCATCGATAGCGCATTTAAAGTTGATTTCCCTTTCCTAAATCCAAATTGGTTGTCGTGTAAGATTTTACGGTCTGTTATTTCTTTCTCCAGTCTGCTTTTGATCAGCGCCTCTAGTAGTTTTCCGGCAGCATCCAGTAGGCATATGGGTCTATAAGATGTAGGATTTAGCAGTTCCTATATATATGTACATATGTATATTTATATATATATATATATATATATATATATATATATATATATATATGTACATATGTATATATATATATATATATATATATATATATATATATATATATATATATATATATATATATATATATATATATATATATATATATATCGGCCTTCTCTACACCTATGTAAATTAACTAAGATCAATATATGATAAAGCTTCAGCGACAATCCACCTTGATGATCTTGAAGTTGGAATAAATGCAGAGCGGGGCGTATACCGTGGAGTGACGCAATATGGCCTCTACTTTTCTCAGCCGTCCTGAAAGAAGTGTTCCGTAATCTGGATTGGGAACAGGATGGAATATGGATTAATGGTGCATACTTAGATCATCTTAGATTCGCAGGTGATATCGTTCTTCTTTCACAAGATCCAGAGGAGCTGCAAAGACACGTGCAAGAGCCGCGAAGGGCTGGGGAACCATTTGGTTTAAAAATAAACCAGAAGAAGAGTCAGGTCATGTTCAATAAATTTGCTGAGGACAAAAGGAGTTATGTTTTAGGAACGGATTTGGAAGTTGTGGATCACTATATATATCTTGGGCAGAGGGTTTCAATGGAAGGGGTTACCGTCAGGGTGGTGGAGCGACGCGTTAAATGTGGCTGGCAGGCATCTGGCAGTCTCAACATAGTGTTTAAGAGAAAACTACCACTTTGCCTGAAAAGAAAAGCCTTAAATCAGTGCGTCCTGCCCGTTATGACATACGGAAATGAGACCTGAACACTCACATCACAGCAGTTCAAAAACTTGGAGTAGCACAGAGGGGAATGGAAAGATGTATGTTGGGCATTACTAGACGGGATAGAAAGATCTGCACATGGATCAGAGAACAAACGAAGGTGAGTGACATCATTGGAAGAATAAAGCAATTGAAATGGAAGTGGGCAGGCCATGTAGTGAGGCGATGGAACGAAAGATGGACTAGGGCGGTCCTGGACTGGATGCCGCTTGATCGCAAACGTTCACGGAGAAGACCGAAAACTCGACGGACTGATGACATTATTAAGTATAATGGACCCGAATAGCAGAGGAGAGCTTAGGACCGCGAGAGTTGGAAGCATGCTGAAGAGCCTTTCATCCTGCAGTAGATTGATACGGGTTGATGATGATATATATATATATATATATATATATATATATATATATATATATATATATATATATATATATATATATATATATATTTATATATATATATATTTCTCGAGAATCCCGTGTTAGCTGAATGTCCACTGGTGGACGGTTTCGCTGACGTTTCGATGGAATCTCATCAATCATTTTCAAAGTGTTTACTCACGTTACGTTATCAAATCAATCGTTGGAAAATCAAAGACATTCTTCCAACCGCCAAAGACAAAATTCCCTTAGAAGACCAAGGCGTGTATTCTCGGGATACCCGAGAAACTATTATATATATATATATATATATATATATATATATATATATATATATATATATATATATATATATATATATATGCAATTATAATATTAAAAACAAAGAAAATACACCCGCACGCCACGTTGGTGCTTTATCATTCCCCCATCCGCCATCCAAAGAGCCAGCAAGCGTCTCCCAGGACCGGTTTCTGGCCTTAAGGCGTCACCAGCTGGGCTCAGGCTGAACGCCTGAAGAGCGGATAAAGGGAACGACTAATGTCATGACCATATAAATCGGCCATATATATATATATATATATATATATATATATATATATATATATATATATATATATATATATATATATATATATATATATATATATGTCAGCATTGAAACTAGAAAAAAAAAGTTAATGGTATAGCCTCCAAGTTAGTATTTTTATTTTTTTTTTAATGTGTAATGTTATAGGGTCCTAAGAAAATCAAAATTAGATGCAACATCTACTATTTATTATAGACAACGTTTATGGAAGAAGTAACAGTACATTTTAAGCTCAATTTTAAATTGCATATAAAAAAAACTAAAAGCGATCATGGTCTTCGAATTCTTTTAAAAAATCCCTGGTTTATCCTCTTTCTAACGGTATGAATTCATGCCATAAAAACGTTTTACTAATTTCACTAATTTGCTAACTTTGTGTATCGAGCCGCATTAGGCTGATATTCGATATTACTTATTCGGGTAAGTAATAACATACGCTAAGTAGGTAGAAAAATCTCAAATCTCACTCATGCATACTAAAGTCTGGCTGTTATCTATATGCTATTCTTACATTGGGTACCAACTTTCCTTGGACTTGAAGTAAAAATAAAATCTTAATAATCAATGTTTTAATTAATCACAAATCTTGCTCGAATTGCTAACCTCCGGGAAGGTAAGCGTCTGTTAGGAAAGCGTTCTTGATGGATTATTTGCACTTCTCGTGCAACTCCATTCGCGCTGCCAAAATGTCCGCGAATTGTTCATTAGAGAATGCAGCCATCATCAAATGAATAAAATGTTACAAAAACACTAATAAAAATAAACAAAAACTAACACAACGCAACAAAAAAAAAATAACACATGTAACAGAATTAAAAGATTAGCGACGCTGCGTTGGAACAACAAATGAGTTAATCGGCAAAGACAGTCAAATTTCGACTAAAAAATCTGAAAGCACGGCGCGCGTTTTTTAACCTGGTTTTCCGTTTGCCTAATGAAAGAGAGAGACAGATAACGCAATTCTACTGTGTATGAGGGAGATAACAGTTTTTAGCATGTTGTTTTATCACAAGTCTTTATCCTGCATATCGAATATCAGTTTAATGCGTCCCGATACAAAAAGTTAGCAAATTAGTGAAGTTAATAAACGTTTTTATGGCATGAATGCATACCGTTAGAAAGAGAATAAATCAGAGATTCGAAGAACATGATAGCTTTTAGGTTTTTTATATGTAATTTAAAGTTAAACTTTAAATTTATTTTTACTTCTTCCAAAAACTTTGCGAGTCAATAAAAAAACTAGATGTCGCTTGCATGTCATTTTGATTTTCATAAAACCCTACAGCATTGCACATTATAATAAAAAAATTATTTGGAGGATATGCCAATAACTATTTTTTTAAATTCAAGTTTCAATGCTGACTTTTGTATTTTTTCAAAAAAAAAATTAAAAATTAATATAAAAAAACCTGTGAGCCCAATAATGATTTATAGCAAAAGACCCCCTCCTATCGGCCATTTTAATTTGGCAAACGATGTACCAAACACCCTATACATATTATTCACGTATGGGCCCTGGTGGACCACGCGAAGTACAATTAGAGGAGTTTGTTGTTGTTAGCCTTCCTTTGCATACTAATTTCATTCTTTCGCTATGAGCTTTTTTCCTTTCGTGAGACCAAGTTGTTCCAGTCTGCCTACATTTTTCTCCCTGGCCAACCTTCTAAACGTCAACTTTCTGTCTGAAACAGCCTCTATCCTGAATTTCACTTTGTGTAATATTTGCTGATCTTAGGTCTTCTTTAATTGCAGCAATCCATTTAATTATTTCTACTTTAGCTCTACACTTATTTTCATAAAATTCGACTATTTGTCTAGTTAGCCTACTCGGATTCATCCATTTTATGTGTCCGTAAAACTTAAGTCTTCTTTTTCTCATATCGCTATGTATATCTGTGTATCGTTTGATTTCTTGGTTTTTTTCGTCGGTATGTTGTGCTCTTTTTTTTTTGTTTGGGGCCCAGGATTTTTCTTATGATTTTTCTTTCCTTCTTTTCAATCTCCTCAATGTCTCTCTTTCTATTCAAAATGAGCATTTCTGCCCCATATAGACATTCTTGGTTAATAACTGTGTTGTAATGTCTCAGTTTTGTGTTTTTAGATAGGCATTTTTTGTTGTATATATTTTGTGTAAGTCTCAATGCCGTTTCCATTTTTTGACATCTACCCTTACTGGCAGCTTTTTCCAACCCATTTTCCATGATTACTTCACCCAAATATTTGAATTGAGAGACGCGTCTGATATTACCATATTTTGTTTTTAGAAATGGTGTTCTTAGTCTGTTGCAGGTCATATATTGTGTCTTTTCAAAGGAAATTTGAAGTCCTAGCTTTTCTGCTGTTTCTTTTAGGATTTCAATCTATTTCTGTGCCGTTAATACATCTTGAGCCAAAATTGCTAGATCATCAGCAAACACCAGAAAATCAATTTTGATGTTGGTTCTCCCCACTCCTGTATTACTTTTTCTAGAACACAGTTAAATAAGAATGGCGAGAGTCCATCCCCTTGTCTCACTCCAGTTTTAATTTCGAAGGGCTCTGAGATGTCACCCATAAATTTAAATTTTGACCTTGTGTTAGTTAAAGTTGCTTTAATAATTAATGTCTGAATGATTGTGGCGTGTTCATATATATTTTTCCTTTATTTGGGTTTTTCGTCACTATATAAAACTCAAAAAATATCAAAAATACCTGTTCTTATTTACTTTATCTTTAACCAGTGATTCTTTCTTTAAATAAGAACAGGTATTTTTGATATTTTTTGAGTTTTAGATAGTTGCTTTAATAATTGCCAGCGTTTTCAGATCTAGTTCTTGTTCTTTCAAGATTCGGAATAAAGATTCGCGGTCAATAGAATCATATGCTTTTTGAAATTCGCAACTGTACAGACGAGATTTTTATTGTACAGTTTTTGATGTCTTAGGATCAACTTTAGATTCAGGATCTGCCCAGTCGAAAACCTGGTTGATATTCACCAATTTTAGGTTCTAACTGTCCCTGTGCTCTGTCTAGTAGACATTGAGATAGAATCTTGTAACAAACTGGGAGAAGAGATATCCCTCTGTAGTTGTTTACATCCGGATGGATTTGAGCATCTTTCCGATCTTCGGGAATTCGTTCGGTTCGCCAAACTTCTTGTAGAATTTTGGTTATTTCCTTGATTGTACCTGGACCAGCGGATTTCGAAAGTTCAGAAGTGATTCCATCTTCACCAGAAGCTTTGTTATTTTTAAGTCGCTTGATTTGCCTAATTATTTCATCTGAATCATGATTCATCTGATTAATCAATCTGGCTTTTTTGTTTAGGGTTTAGTGTTGGTAATTTGTTTAAGGGCTCAGGACAGTTTAGTATTTGTTCAAACTATTTCGCAAGATCTTTGCAATTCTCTTGGTTATTTAGAGCTAATTGTCTGTTTTCCTTTTGGAAGCAAAGACTTTAACGTTGATAGCCTGTTAATTTAGTTTTAAATGTTTTGTAAAAGTTACGGGTGTAATTTTTTTGTCAATCTTTTTCTATTTCAGTAAGTTGATTGTTCTCATATTTTCTTTTAGTTTGTCTCATATATCTCATATATCATCATATATATATATATATATATATATATATATATATATATATATATATATATATATATATATATATATATATATATGCAGTTTTAGAATTCTTTGTCGGCGAAAGTTCAGATCGAAAGAAAAGTTCGGATATATTTATAAACATAAATAAAATAATATTTCTTTTGACGTTTCTGTATTGCAACAAAATATCTATTTCCACTTTATTTCATGTTTGATTGATATCAAGCTTCAAACAAATCTAATTATCTTTCTTTTTCAGAAATATTTTTCTTTTCGTGCCCTCGTCTAAAATCGATCTAAATCCGAAACGCAAAATAACAAAGCCAAAAGTCAGTTTCCGGCAAGAGATGCGACCATTCAAACTGGCATCATTTGGTTTCCGTCTTAACGAAACGTCAACTTTGGAAGGAGGTTAAAAAGTCCGTCAACTGAACGGGGATCGTATTAAAAAATTGTCCGCCCGAAAAAAGCTCTATCGGATGATATTGAGATGTTTACTTTGGAAAATGGGCTTGTCAAAGCGGGAAATCTTTCTGATGGTGAAAACTCGCCCTGTCGACGAGTTTAGATTTATATTTGGCCGTGTCCATGTTTTTCTATCGAGGTTAAGACCATCGTTAGCCAGTGATGCGTTATATTGGATTGTCCATTATGTGTCTATGAAAAACATCTGCTGATAAGGTTGCCCTGGCGACAAACAAATAGAAAAATATGCTGGAAAATACACGCGCGGATTTGACCACTTGGAAGTGACCACTTCTTGTATTTGCGGGTGAAAATTTCTTTATTGGCGCTTCCAAAACTAATGATTACTGTATTTTTAGAATATGTATTTATTTATCAGTTACCTTTCAAAACAAACAAGCACGAACATTCAATTCTTCTACTGGAACCTTTGGTGTGAAACACTAAACTTGAAGAGATTTACCACTAAACACCAAATCACATTTTTTGAACTTGCTCGACGCACGTTTCGCTAACCATGTTTGCATCATCAGCAGATGATTTAATCTGATCAGGAGAGATTAAATAATCTCCTGATGATGCTAATATGGTTAACGAAACGTACGTCCAGCAGTTCAAAAAGAGCAGTTTGGTGTTTAGAGGTAAATCTCTTCAAGTTTAAGTACGAAAGTATTTATGTAAATATAAACAAACAAGTGTTATTGCTCTGGCCTAGAGTTCTTTACCCAATAAGTTACTCTGGGTTACTCTTATGACTTTTGTGACTTTTGATAAAAGCTGCCTTCGTACGATCATTGTCGAATTTTTTGTTTTATTGCTTCAACTTATAATTCGTCGCAATAATTTCAAGTCAATAGTACCAGTCTCTTCTGCTTTGTTCGCGATTTATAATGTCGAGTAAAAGTAAAGAAAAATTAGTTCCTGCATGGAAAAAAGTCGTATAGTAACTTAATGGGAAAAATAGAAATGCTTGACCGTTTACGCCTTGGAGAGTCGTTTGCATCCATATCAGGTTTTTTTAACGTCAATGAATCAACTGTATGATCCATCAAGAAATCAGAAGGCAAAATAAGGAACTCTACAGCTTCAGCAAAAATTGTTCATAATGCAGCAATAAAAAAAATTGAAGATGCATTAACATTATGGATCGAAGACTGTAACGAAAAGAGAGTACCTCTAAGTGGATTGAGGATTGCAAGCATCAGAAGGTCGGTTCAATAAGTTCAAGGTGGGATAATCATTGCATAACATCAAAATTGTTGAAGAAGCTGCATCTGCAAACATTTCAACAGCAGTAAAATATCCAGAAGAATTTTCAAAGTTAATTGCTGATGGTGGATACAAACCTAATGAAGTGTTTAATGCAGACGTAACAGAATGTTTTGGAAAAGAATATTTTTTTCCTTTATTTGGGGTTTTCGCCACTATCTAAAACTCAAAAAATATTAAAAAAAACATAATAAAAATATCATAAAAACCTTCTTAGAAAGGGCGATTTTAATAAATCTAGAATTTGTCAACACGCATGGGAATCGGGTCATAAAATCAATTGGAATAATTCCAAAACGGTATTAAAAGAATCGGTAACAAAATACAGAAGATTAAAAGAAACCGCTATAATTAATTTAAATAAAAATAACTGTATTGCTATGCCTTCGGTAGATTTAAATTCAATATGGTTCCCGATTCTAAACAATACAATTAAACACATTTAAATATTTGAATACACAATCATTACAATAAACAATCACACAGTAAACATTATTTATATATATTTTTTGGTAGTGTGTCACTGTCATGAAAATCTATTGTTGTCAATGTAAGTATCGTTGACATATACAAAAAAATATATTTACTTTCACTCGTTACTTTATATACTACAAATTAATATAATTTATTTTTTAGTTTAGTTTTGAAAACGGGGGGAGAGTACCCTCCGAAACGTTAACGTTAAAAGTTTGTAACATTTTTTGTATCTTTTTTTAGGCAAATTTATTACAAAAAAGAATCATTGAGAAATTTGTCTCCGTTTGGTTTTTTGTTTTTACGCAGTGATTCTTTCTTTAAATAAGAACGGGTATTTTTGATATTTTTTGAGTTTTAGATAGTGGCGAAAAACCCAAATAAATGAAAAAATATATGAACACGCCACAATCATTCAGACATTATTTGGAATAGAATGCCAAACAAAACTTTTATATCAAAAAATGTAAAATCCGCCTCTGGTTCTAAGGCAACAAAAGATTTACACTCCAATATAATTGTTTAACCTTCACATTCATCACAAAAAAATATTAAAATTAAAATATTCAAAAACTTTTTTATTTCTCATATATTAGGTGTGATAAGCAGTAAAATTGCAGCAGCAGAGATTGTCAGAAGGTTTTATTCCCAGTTATATGAAGATCAGAGCCAGTCAGGAATAGCAATACCCACGGAAGAACAATATATAATACCAGATATCCTAGTGGAGGAAGTAACAAATGCTATAGAATTGATGAAGAACGGCAAGGCTCCAGGAAAGGATAGTGTAACTGTCGAAATGCTAAAAGCTGGTGGTCTGACGTTACATAAAATACTGGCAAAATTATACTCAAAATGCCTCAAAGAACAAAAAGTACCTGACTTATGGAAAAATGCAGAAGTGACCCTTTTACATAAAAAAGGAGCACAGGAAGATTTAAAGAACTACCGTCCAATAAGCCTCCTATCAGTGATGTACAAAGTTTTCACTAAGATAATTTCTAAAAGAATATTAAAAAAACTGAATGACGCACAACCAAGAGAACAAGCAGGATTCAGAAGTGGATTAAGTACAATGGATCACATCCAGGTTGTACAGCAGGTCATAGAAAGGCACAACGAATACACCATGCCACTGTGCTTGGCTTTTATCGACTACGAAAAAGCATTTGATTCCATCTCAAAGCATGCGATAATGGATGCACTGCTTAGCCAAGGTGTAGAGAGAGCCTATGTAAACCTATTAGAATCGATATATGATGGAGCTACAGCCACAATTCATCTTGATGATCTTGAAGTGGGAATTAATATAGAACGAGGTGTACGGCAGGGTGACGCAATATCGGCTATTCTTTTCTCGGCTGGCCTTGAAGAAGTATTCCGTAAACTGGATTGGGAACAGGATGGGGTAAAGATCAATGGTGCAAACTTAAATCATCTTAGATTTGCAGACGATATTATTCTCATTTCACAAGACCCAGAGGAGCTGCAAAGACGCATACAAGAACTGCAAAGGGCTGGCGAACCATTTGGCTTGAAAATAAACCTGAAAAAGAGTCAGGTTGTGTTCAATAACTTCGCTCAGGACAGAAGAATTTCAGTTTTAGGAAGGGATTTAGAGATTGTGGACAGCTTTGTATATCTTGGGCAGAGGATTTCCATGAAGGGGAATACCGCCCGGGAGGTGGAACGGCGTGTTAAATGTGGCTGGCAGGCATTTGGTAGGCTCAACATAGTGTTTAAGAGCAGACTCTCACTTTGCCTGAAAAGAAAAGTATTCGATCAGTGCGTTCTACCCGTTATGACATACGGAAGTGAAACCTGGACACTCACATCGCAATCCATTCAAAAACTTCGGGTGGCACAGAGGGGAATGGAAAGATGTATGCTTGGCATTACAAGACGAGACAGAAAGTCCTGCGCATGGATCAGGGAACAAACAAAAGTCTGTGACATCATTGGAAGAGTAAAACAGTTGAAATGGAGATGGGCAGGCCATATAGCGAGGCGATGGGACGACAGATGGACCAAGGCAATCCTGGAGTGGATACCGCTTGATCGCAAACGTCCGCGAAGAAGACCGAAAGCACGATGGACTGATGACATCGTTAAGTATATTGGACCCGAGTGGCAGAGGAAAGCCCAGGACCGTGAAGGTTGGAAGCATGCTGAAGAGGCCTTCATCCTGCAGTGGATCGATACGGGCTGATGATGATGATGATGATGAAGCAGTAAAACAACATTGTGATAGATTGCAAGCCACACAAATTGGTTTTGTCCTTTTTTCTTATTTGTTCTTGGTACAAAGGCACCACTTTTGCATGTTGTCGGTCATAACTTATTAGAGATTCAACCAGCGCAACTACATAATCCAAGAAACTCTTCTTATTTTTTTCTCGCTCTTTTAGCTCGGTAAATATGATCCAGGACTTAACCACTGCTATCATTAGTAAGCGACAAAACGGGGGCGTGTGTATATAGGCGAAACATGAGTTAGGAAGTGGAAATAGTATAAACAGAGGTGATATATGAAAAGACCATGTAGAAATAAAATAGTAACGTGTAGAAATAAAAATAGCAAATAAAATAGTAATGACTAGTTTAGATACTACGGTATGAAATTAGTGTCAACTTTTGTGCAAAAGGTTCTGGGATATAAGTAAGTTTTTCAGGTGTCCAAAACTATTTACCAACAGAATTTCCTCCAGTCCCCCACCACGATGATGGGAGGCTCTGAGGGCAATTAGTACATCGCACTCCAAGAGAATGTGTCTAACTGTGGTTGAAGCATCACACCTAAGGCATGTCGAGTGTGACTGTGACTGTGACCTCTTATTAGCCGATGCCATTATACGCAGTCAGATCTATTGGAGAGGGTGGGAAATGAACCAGAAAAGAACTCACGTTTTACAGTTCACAATTTGTTACCATTTGTGGCTCCCAAATCCCAATTATATTGAATTTTGGTTCTGATCTTTATCGAAATGTCCCTGCAGATATCTTTGTAGCAGAATATTATGAGAATTGGAGAACCAGACGAGGAACCCCGGACTGCAAGTTCATCAGCGCACTCGTTTCTTTTAATGCCCACGTGGCCGGGATCCAGAGGAAATCAGCAGTAACCTGTCGCGAGAGCAAATTTTATAGAACCATCAGTAAACATGACACCAATGGTATGGTTCCAGGCTCTGGAATGCTCCCAGTGAGTAACAATATATTAGCCATCGAGAAAAGGAGGAATTCTGGAAAATCCTCAAGGCTTCCCGGAACAAAAGGGGAGAAGTCTGAAGTACCGCTCAGTATCATTGTGAACATAGCCGCTGCCCACCCCATCTGTGGACTTGGAGCCATCAGTGTACACGAATTGATAGTCTAGGTATTTATTGAAACGCTCGGAGAAAAAGGATCTAATGGTGGGGTGAGCGTAATTATGTTTGTTATATCGTAGTAGGGAGCAATCGACATTTACTTGTGTAAGGAGCCCGAGGGGGGGGGGGGGGGGCAAAGAATTTTTACATCTTTGGCATCTCTCCATGAGACTGCACATGTACCACATGCAATCACTATTGATTGCATAAAAACTGAGCTTAACCTCTTTGACTCTTTCTCTCTATATCGAATTTAAGCACGTTTTTTCTGGTAATTATTGATGTACCAACTGCAGCAAAAGATAATTTATGTATAAGTTAGTAAATAAGTAATAAGTATAATAATAGTAAAAAATTATAAGCTTATGTATAAGCTAGTAAAAAATCTGTCAAGGCATAGGCTAACATCAGTATCTCGAATGGTTTCTGCTAACTTCACGACGACATCTAGAGTTTAATTTTGGTTCCTATTTTCATCTCTTCCTTAATATGTATTCAAGTCATATATATATATATATATATATATATATATATATATATATATATATATATATATATATATATATATATATATATATATATTATATATATATATTTATATATATATATATATATATATATATATATATATATATATATATATATATATATATATATATATATATATATATATATATATATATAGCCAGTTTTTGAATCACATCTAACCCATAGTTTTACGCCTCTTTTAGTAATTTTTAGAGGAAGGTACTGTTTCAGATAATTTCTTCCCTTGAACTTAGACATAGCCTCATCGATACTCTGAAATGTACTCTCACTTCTTGCTCGTGAAAAAAAGTTTGCTTCAAGCACGAAACCACTTCTTCCATATAATATATTTTATGGGCGCCATCCTGCTTTGACAATGACAATCATTATTTTATACTGATTAGTTTTGAGTATAGATAATTTCTTTTTTTTTGAAGTACTCCAATCTTTCGTTGGTTTTTCCAGAAATCCATAGATAAAGGCTTTTGGGGAACAGTTTGAAAAAAACGTCAAACTCAGTCCGATGACCTGTCGAGTTTTGCGAGAATTGTAAGGGTTTTTCGGTTGGGATGCGTAATTTTGGTAAACAATTATTATCTACATATTTCCATTGGTCCAAAGTTTATGTAGGCGGATCGATGTTTTGTCATTCTCACTTTTTTCAGAAGATAAACATTCCGTGGACGATACATGTTTATTTAATTCGACATTCCTTTTGCTTTGCTTGTAGATGGTTCCGAAAATTCATCACTTGAACCAACTGAGGATGACTGGACATATTCTGAACCACTATCAATGACAGTTCATCTTCCATATCGAAAAAAATGTCTACCAACTCCATGTGTTCCTGCTCAGACAATGGTTTATTTTTTAAATGAAAAATCAGATTTTAATTGTGGTAATAACACTGGTATAAATTTATACCACAGTGAAATCCCTCTGGGGCATATATGTGCTGTCAACAATTTTAGAAAAAATATATGCTCTATAAATATGTTCTATATGCTCAATATTTACACGCAAAAAAACACTTTCTATAAGTAACATACAAACATTTTTTTTAATTAGTCAAATAAATGCTAAATACACCAATATAAACGTATTGCACGTGATCTACGTATAATAAACATATTCACTAATCAGCCATATTGAAAAAATATATAAAAGGCCTCGGTATATCTAATGCGCGTATTAATTCGCGTAACACCTTCTGGGACTTATATCACCCATTGGGACTGAAAGGGTTAAGTTAATAGACACAGCTTAAAGGAATATAAACTGTACAACTTTTGTTTCAAACTGAAAGATATACGATCGTTTTAATTCAGTAGTGGAGAAAAAGCTACGCTCCTGCACTACGCCGAGTTGCGGCAAATCTTATTGTCTATGTGAAATATAGGATTTAACGTGACCTGAGGTCAGTCAGGATCTGTAGATTTCTTTGTAGCGCGAAACAATAAAATCCCAAGAAATATTGGACAGATAAAATGAATGCTGTTCCCGAATTGGCTTTAGTAATACGGCAAATGGGATAAAGCGGTTTAAATTCAAATATTTCAATGGCATATTCGATCAGTTAAAAATGCACTTTATCCTTTTGGTAATTTATGGATGTATCAGGTTAGATCAAAATGTTCTAGATTTCTCAAGTGATATTTACTATGTTACTTGTGGTAATAATTATTAGGTTGTTAAGAAATTTATTTCGATTTTTGTTATTTCAATTTGAAATATTGTATTTTCCAAAAAAATACATTTGAGTTAAATTGCTTTGATTGTTTCGATCATTTTAAAGCTCGTTTTAATTGATCTATCTAACTAGAAAGCTTTCTGACCTAGTTAGTTCTGACCTGATAGTTAGCTAACTATGGTAGTTTTATGGTTAGTTTTGTTCTAAGATAATTTTGGTCATCTTTTCAGAGCGTTAAATGGAACACGGGCAGATTCGCAAATTCGCCTAATTTTCTTGTTTCATTTCAAACTAGACCCAAAAGCTTCCGAAACAGCTCGCGATATCAACGATGCGGTTCGTCCAGAAGCCACTAATGATCGTACTCGGCAACAATGATTTAAAAAATTTCATAGCGGTGATGAACAACTCGGGAGCTTGCCTCTGAATTAGGCGTAACACATGTGACAATTTCTAATCATTTCCAGGGTACCGACATATGCTCTCTCGTCAAGAATAGGAAGACCCTATCCACAATCAAACAACCAACACTTTCGCCGAGTTCTCGTGGTTGACTGTGGATAGGGTCTCCTTATTCTTGACGAGAGAACATATGTCGGTACCCTGATGGTCCACCTAACAGACGAAATCGATCGATCTAACCACCAACAGACGAAATGTGTGCCCTCCAATATGGGGGATGGGTGGGATTCTGTCAGGGTCAAGCAACTAACAGAATGTTCATTTTGGCGGAGACGCAGGTCGTGTCTTCCCCATGAGATTGTGGAACCCAGCGGTTGAGGTGTATAACTTATAACTTTCAACTACTGTTGCCTTATTGGACGCATTCCAAAGGCATTTTTAATAAAGACATTTATAAATATATCCGAACTGATCCACAACATATATATATATATATATATATATATATATATATATATATATATATATATATATATATATATATATATATATATATAATTTCATATGTTTCTCGACCGTGCAATTTATAGTTTTTTTCTTGGGGAAATTGGTTGTTTTCGGGCTTGCGGTCAGCAGTAAAACAAGTGTTTAATCGTCTCAATATTTCGTCATTGTTTTGATGACTTCATCAGGAGACTCTAAAATTATTTTTTTCCTTTTATTATTTCATAAACAATGAAATAGTATAGAACACCAACATGTTAAAATATAAATTCACATAACAATAAATATATAAACTTACAATTAATGACTATGGTTTAAAACGTGTGTATCTAAATAACGTTCTTGAACGATACGGGCCCAACCAGGAATTAACAATCTTTTTTAAACACTAAGGTATTTCAACCTACAACCATCGAGGTTGAAAAACGCACAAAGACAAACACACATATATAGAATTGAGAAGGGATCCAACCACAAGCACACAAATGCATTACAATAAGTTGATAAACAAATTAAAAACAAAAAGAGAGATCAATGAACAGGAAGAGAAACATTTAAAAATCTACAACTCGACTTTGCCTCGAAGTGCCAATGCGTCCTATTGTCAGTTCAAAGAACTCAACCTATGAACTATCAAAAATGTTATCCACCACATTACAACTCACATTTGATGACAAAAATAACTACAATGTAAAAGACACTTTCACATTTGTTGAAAACATGCAGAATATGACACTTCCTGCCGAACACTCTCTCATATCCCTGGACGTTGTTTCCTTGTTCACGAACATTCCATAAGATCTCATAATACAGATATTGAAAGACAACTGGAGAGAAATAAAAAGACATACATCCTTGTCATATGAAGGGTTTGTCATAGGGAAGTTTAAACTTCATTTTAAACGGTACGTATTTTATATTTAACAAAAAATTTTACCAACAAAAGAAAGGTACGCCAATGGGCTCTCCAATCAGTCCAATATTGGCAACTATTACAATGGATCACGTGTTTCAACAAGCAATTGGAAAGTTATCATTTCAATTTCCATTCATTTACAAATATGTCGACGATGTAATTTGTGCAGTCCCCAATGAACATATAGAAATAACGTTGAACACGTTCAATAAGATACATAAAGACACTCAGTTCACATTAGAAAAAGAGATGGACAATTCGGTACCTTTTCTGGACACCAAGGTAATAAGATTACATAACAACAAGATAATCTTGGATTGGTACCAGAAACCCACTGCGGCAGGTAGATTCATCAACTACCATTCAAATCACTCCAGAAGCCAAAAATATAACACAATTGTCCAAATGAAAAACAGGATCACACGGATCAGCCATAGCACTCTGTTACAAAAAAATTTAAAAATTCTATACGAATTGTTTCTGAACAATGGTTACCCGAAAAATATATTGAAACGATTGATATACAGCACACAATTCTATGATGGCCCTTTAGAAGACAACGGGCCAGAATTAGTTTACAAAAAAATCCCAAAAGTGAATGGTCTATCCCAAGGGGTGACAAAAGTATTCAAGGACTTTCCTCACATAAAAATCAGTCAATACAAACTGACCTGCAAAGATTGTGAACAGTCTTATATAGGACAGACCAGTCAGTGGCTTAAACAGAGAATGACATTGCACAAGAGTGACTGCCGTAATCACAACAACAGATGTGCTGTGGTTGACCATTTCCTCAATACTGGACATAATATGGATTTCGACAATGTAAAAGTCATACAACAGATGAATAACTACAAAAAATACTGTTTTTGGAGATGTGTCATATAAGACAAAATAAGACCACGATGAATTTTAAATCAGATACGAGTGGTCTTAGCAGTATTTATTGCCATATTCTCAAATAACATCAAACAATGCATGTTCGTGTTGAAAGTGCTCCAGTCTTTTCAACCTCAATGGTTGTAGGTTGAAATACCTTAGTGTTTAAAAAAGATTGTTAATTCCTGGTTGGGCCCGTATCGTTCAAGAACGTTATTTAGATACACACGTTTTAAACCATAGTCATTAATTGTAAGTTTATATATTTATTGTTATGTGAATTTATATTTTAACATGTTGGTGTTCTATACTATTTCATTGTTTATTAAATAATAAAAGGAAAAAAATAATTTTAGAGTCTCCTGATGAAGTCATCAAAACAATGACGAAATATTGAGACGATTAAACACTTGTTTTACTGCTGACCGCAAACCCGAAAACAACCAATTTCCCCAAGAAAAAAAAAAAAAAATATATATATATATATATATATATATATATATATATATATATATATATATATATATATATATATATATATATATATATATACCAGGTGTCCCATTAAGGATGGATGGCGGCCGTATCTTGAAAACTATTTATCCCACAGCTTTGGGGAAAAAAAATTGTACTACAAATGATCATGAGAAATTCACCAAACATATTTTTAAGCTTCTAAAACGACCGCAAGAGGGCGTGACGAGCTAAACATTTTTAAAAATTATTTTGTTTGTGTATTTTCAAGTGTTAACCGAGTAAGAAAAATTCTCAGTTATAATTAGCAAACTGTCTCCTACAACTTTGTTTTATGACATTTTGTCGTAATTTCACCAATAGAGGGGTGGGGGGGAGTGTTACCTATTGAGATAAAAAGTCGTCTAATGTCCGTTTGCCTTAACCGATTTTCCTCAATTTGGATTCATTTAAAAAGCAATTGCTGGGACAATCAGATAACCTGAGGGATAAATTATTTAGTTTATAAAAGAAAACGCGAGGTGGCGTTACATTCAACAATAGTTTTTTTGAAGTTTTGTTCAGTTTTTCAAATGAAATGGTACAGCTTTTATTACATGGCTAGAAAGGTAATTTAAAGAGGAATCATCCGGTGAAAACCCGAAATCGATATCTCTGACATGTCAAGAGATATTTCGATTTTTCTGAAAAAATCAGTTATTATTTCACTACTACCTGCATTAAGTTAAAAAAAATATTAACCTAATGTTTGTATATTTTTTCTCCATTATTTGGATTTTTTGCCACTGTCTAAAACTCAAAAAATATCAAAAATACCTGTTCTTATTTAAAGAAAGAATCACTGGGTAAAAACAAAAAACCAAACGGAGACAAATTTCTCAGTGATTCTTTTTTGTAATAAATTTGCCTAACGAACAATATTTTTAAAGATATAAAAATGTTATAAAAAATTTTTACAAACTTTTAACGTTAACGTTTCGGAGGGTAATCTCCCCCCGTTTTCAAAACTGAACTAAAAAATAAATTATATTAATTTGTAATATATAAAGTAACGAGTGAAAGTAAATATATTTTTTTGTATGTCAACTTTATTTTATGTTTTTAACTTTATTTTATGTTTATAACTTTATTTTATTCCACTTGAAATTTTCAATTTTATAACAATTTAAAGAGAAAATGCGCACTCATGCCTTACATGAAAAAATGCGTACTCTAATCTGGTACTTTTTGAGCAAAGATTAATATTTAAAAATTTCCACTAAATTTAAAATTAAATGTATAACAATTGTTTCGACATTGTATTTGAAAAAGGCACTGCGTGTCGAAACAATTGTCATACATACAAATTTAAATATAGTGGAAATTTTTACATATTAATCTTGCTTTGATAATTTATTTATCGGCTACATCAGTTAAATTTATTTTTAATTTATTTTGAAGAACAAATAATGGTATTATGTTTTGAAAATAATATCGTTTAAATATTCATTCCGGCTTAGTCTGGTTGAATGGATACTGGAGACCTGATTTTCGATTAGCCTTTCGCATATTCGCGCGATAAATTTCCAATGGTTGCCTGAATGTCTCGTTTAAGGTTAATAATTGTTCGGGATTTATTTCGATAGACCAGAGATTCAACATAAGCCCACAAAAAATGATCCAAGACCGTGATATAGCATGATCTTGGTGGCCAAAGGACAGAAAATTCCGAAAATTAAGACATTTCAGAAAATTACTTTTCTTTTCTTGTTGGTAAGGTCCTATCACTTCTTCAGCGCTAAAACTGCACCAAACAGTGACTTTCTGAGGATATAGAGGTAATTCCTTAATCATTTGAGTATTTTCACAGGCCCAAATCTTGCAGTGGGTTGTTGACAAACTCATTAAGCCAGAAATGGGCTTTGTTGAAACAGATTATTTATCCAAAAAGATGTATGTATGCCTTTGAACTGCTCTAGAGCTCAATTCGTGTATCTTTCCATGGTGGATGGACAGGATGTACTAAACACAGCAATCTGTTTTACTCAATTACAAATTCTGACACTCTTACTGGAGAATTCTGTTTCGTTTTGCACGTTCAATTAGGTTGACGAATGCATGATCAAAATGTTCTAGATTTCTCAAGTGATATTTACTATGTTAGTTGAGGTAATAATTATTAGGTTGTTAAGAAAGTTATTGCGATTTCGGTTACTTCAATTTGAAATGTTGTATTTTCAAAAAAAAATACATTTGTGTTAAACTGCTTTGATTGTTTCGATCGATAGCGCGGTTGGCTCTTGGTTAAACGTAGCAACAATGACAATAATTAAAACACTTGGTATTTATTTCACAACATAGTTAAGATATTCTGTGACATGTTTCGGCCTCGCGACCATTCTCAAAGTGAGTTATGTATAAATAAAACTAAAAGTAAAAATAAGTAAAGTTAAGCATAAAAAAAAGTGTATACATAACTCTCTTTGAACATGGTCGCGAGGCCGAAACACGTTAGAGAATATCTTAAATATATTGTGAAACAAATACCTTGATGTATATATACAGTGTGTCGCATTTAAGATGAAGACACCTCCATATCTCCGCTATTTGAAGGAATACCGATTTGAATTTTTGCAGTCATACAAGTGGAGGGGTCACATTTTTTAAGACACTCAACTGAAACCTGAACTTTAAACTCAGCCTACTACGAATTCACAAACAAGGTCAATCCTGAATATTTTGCTTCGCGTTAGAGATATCGAAAAAGGTTATTAGAAAAAGTTGTTCGGAATATTACTTTAACTCCATATACCGAGTTTCATGATAAAATTCGCATTTTTAATTTTTTCATTATTTTGGTCTATATACAAAATTATTACAAGCTTATTTGTTTAATTTGATAATTAGTGTGCCATGGTGAGTAACAACTTGACACATTGTCAGTAGTGTTATGTGTTCAAATACTTCAGTAAAATAAATAGCACTTACAAAGGAGTAGTACTTACAAAGGAGTTAGTATATGGGGTTAGAATAACATCTTGAACAACTTTTTCTAATAACTTTTTTGGATATATCGAACGCGAAGCAAAATATCTACAATTGACCCTGTTTGTGAATTCGTAGTAGACTTAGTTTAAAGTTCAGATTTCAGTTGAGTATCTTAAAAAACGTCACCCATGTTCTGACATGTCTGACATGAAAGCGCGTTTTAATCGCTCTATCTAACTATGGTATTAGTTTTGTTCTAAGATAATTTTGGTCATTTTTTCAGAGCGTTAAATGCAACACGGGTAAAAAGCAAATTCGCCTAATTTTTTTGTTTCATTTTAAACTAGACCCAAAAGCTTCCGAATCAACGATGCGTTTCGTCCAGAAACCACTAATAATCGTACTCGGCAATAGTGGTTTAAAAAATTTCATAGCGGTAATGAGAGCCTTGAAGATGAGCGTAGTGAGCGTAGACTTAGTTTAAAGTTCAGATTTCAGTTGAGTATCTTAAAAAACGTCACCCATGTTCTGACATGTCTGACATGAAAGCGCGTTTTAATCGCTCTAACTGTGGTATTAGTTTTGTTCTAAGATAATTTTGGTCATTTTTTCAGAGCGTTAAATGCAACACGGGTAAAAAGCAAATTCGCCTAATTTTTTTGTTTCATTTTAAACTAGACCCAAAAGCTTCCGAATCAACGATGCGTTTCGTCCAGAAACCACTAATAATCGTACTCGGCAATAGTGGTTTAAAAAATTTCATAGCGGTAATGAGAGCCTTGAAGATGAGCGTAGTGAGCGTAGACTTAGTTTAAAGTTCAGATTTCAGTTGAGTATCTTAAAAAATGTCACCCATGATCTGACATGTCTGACATGAAAGCGCGTTTTAATCGCTCTATCTAACTATGGTATTAGTTTTGTTCTAAGATAATTTTGGTCATTTTTTCAGAGCGTTAAATGCAACACGGGTAAAAAGCAAATTCGCCTAATTTTTTTGTTTCATTTTAAACTAGACCCAAAAGCTTCCGAATCAACGATGCGTTTCGTCCAGAAACCACTAATAATCGTACTCGGCAATAGTGGTTTAAAAAATTTCATAGCGGTAATGAGAGCCTTGAAGATGAGCGTAGTGAGCGTAGACTTAGTTTAAAGTTCAGATTTCAGTTGAGTATCTTAAAAAACGTCACCCATGTTCTGACATGTCTGACATGAAAGCGCGTTTTAATCGCTCTATCTAACTATGGTATTAGTTTTGTTCTAAGATAATTTTGGTCATTTTTTCAGAGCGTTAAATGCAACACGGGTAAAAAGCAAATTCGCCTAATTTTTTTGTTTCATTTTAAACTAGACCCAAAAGCTTCCGAATCAACGATGCGTTTCGTCCAGAAACCACTAATAATCGTACTCGGCAATAGTGGTTTAAAAAATTTCATAGCGGTAATGAGAGCCTTGAAGATGAGCGTAGTGAGCGTAGACTGAGTTTAAAGTTCAGATTTCAGTTGAGTATCTTAAAAAACGTCACCCATGTTCTGACATGTCTGACATGAAAGCGCGTTTTAATCGCTCTAACTGTGGTATTAGTTTAGTTCTAAGATAATTTTGGTCATTTTTTCAGAGCGTTAAATGCAACACGGGTAAAAAGCAAATTCGCCTAATTTTTTTGTTTCATTTTAAACTAGACCCAAAAGCTTCCGAATCAACGATGCGTTTCGTCCAGAAACCACTAATAATCGTACTCGGCAATAGTGGTTTAAAAAATTTCATAGCGGTAATGAGAGCCTTGAAGATGAGCGTAGTGAGCGTAGACTTAGTTTAAAGTTCAGATTTCAGTTGAGTATCTTAAAAAACGTCACCCATGTTCTGACATGTCTGACATGAAAGCGCGTTTTAATCGCTCTATCTAACTATGGTATTAGTTTTGTTCTAAGATAATTTTGGTCATTTTTTCAGAGCGTTAAATGCAACACGGGTAAAAAGCAAATTCGCCTAATTTTTTTGTTTCATTTTAAACTAGACCCAAAAGCTTCCGAATCAACGATGCGTTTCGTCCAGAAACCACTAATAATCGTACTCGGCAATAGTGGTTTAAAAAATTTCATAGCGGTAATGAGAGCCTTGAAGATGAGCGTAGTGAGCGTAGACTTAGTTTAAAGTTCAGATTTCAGTTGAGTATCTTAAAAAACGTCACCCATGTTCTGACATGTCTGACATGAAAGCGCGTTTTAATCGCTCTAACTGTGGTATTAGTTTTGTTCTAAGATAATTTTGGTCATTTTTTCAGAGCGTTAAATGCAACACGGGTAAAAAGCAAATTCGCCTAATTTTTTTGTTTCATTTTAAACTAGACCCAAAAGCTTCCGAATCAACGACGCACTAATAATCGTACTCGGCAATAGTGGTTTAAAAATTTTCATAGCGGTAATGAGAGCCTTGAAGATGAGCGTAGTGAGCGTAGACTTAGTTTAAAGTTCAGATTTCAGTTGAGTATCTTAAAAAACGTCACCCATGTTCTGACATGTCTGACATGAAAGCGCGTTTTAATCGCTCTAACTGTGGTATTAGTTTTGTTCTAAGATAATTTTGGTCATTTTTTCAGAGCGTTAAATGCAACACGGGTAAAAAGCAAATTCGCCTAATTTTTTTGTTTCATTTTAAACTAGACCCAAAAGCTTCCGAATCAACGATGCGTTTCGTCCAGAGACCACTAATAATCGTACTCGGCAATAGTGGTTTAAAAAATTTCATAGCGGTAATGAGAGCCTTGAAGATGAGCGTAGTGAGCGTAGACTTAGTTTAAAGTTCAGATTTCAGTTGAGTATCTTAAAAAACGTCACCCATGTTCTGACATGTCTGACATGAAAGCGCGTTTTAATCGCTCTAACTGTGGTATTAGTTTTGTTCTAAGATAATTTTGGTCATTTTTTCAGAGCGTTAAATGCAACACGGGTAAAAAGCAAATTCGCCTAATTTTTTTGTTTCATTTTAAATTAGACCCAAAAGCTTCCGAATCAACGATGCGTTTCGTCCAGAAACCACTAATAATCGTACTCGGCAATAGTGGTTTATAAAATGTCATAGCGGTGATGAGAGCCTTGAAGATGAGCGTAGTGAGCGTAGTGAATTCTGTCTTTCCCAACAAACTGAAAATAATTTCTTGCGTTCTGTAATAAATCTACTCTCGCTTGATTGGGATGGCTTTTTATTTGCAATATTCTCGAAATCAATTGAATTTAACTTTTGGTATAAGCACTTCTCTAAACTTCGACTGATTTACCTTTTGTTGAAATAACAAAACAAAAGTAACGTTAATACAAGGTGCGTCTCACAGGGCTTTTTCAAAAAAATACAAATATAATTTTTTTTCTGCAAAAATCATTACTTTTATTCAAAATAATCTCCTTGCGCGACTTAAAGAACTTTTTCGGCAGACATCGTTTTTAAAAACTTTATTTTGAAAACGGTTTACAAATATCGGTCTTTATCAAACTACAGCTTAGCTAAGAATTAACAATATTGAATGTGAATACATCATTTATACTTTAAAATGCGTTTGCCTTGCATTTCCCACGGGACCATCCGGTGGCGTGATGACTTTCAAGGTAATGCTGATGATGTGTTTCTCATCTGTGCGGCTTGGAATCTAAGTTTAAGCGGACGCGGTGGTTCTCATGAGAACGGAATACGTAACTCGCGTCAATACAGCGTTTTGCACGTTCAATTAGGTTGACGAATGAATTTTTCAGATCAGGCAAAGATATGTCCTTTAGGATGGCGGTCGACGCCTTTTGAATGGCTTCAATGTCGGCATAACGCTGTCGTTTCATCGGCAAATGAAGTTTTTCAAAGAGGTAGAAGTCGCAGGGAATCAAATAAGGCGAGCGTGGTGATCACTGATGAGCGTCGAGCAATGGAACGGCCCATTATCGTGCAACAAGCGTCAGCTGCCTTGTTGGCCGCACACGACGAATACGCGACAACAGATACTTCATAACACCAAGATAAAGCACAGCATTGATCGTTTCCCCAGGTGAAACGAACTATCTGTGTACAGCTCCTTCCAAATCGTGGAAACATATCAACATTTGACTCCTCAAAAGCTCTTCTTCGGATTTAGCTCACTCCAGTGATTCCATTCGGCACTTTGACGCTTGGTTTTTGGATCATATTGAAAACATCACGTCTCATTACCAGTAACAATGCTGTACTTAAAGTTTTCGTCCTTTTTTGATTCTTTAATCAAGTCCTTGCAATGTTGGATTTGGAGCAATTTTTGGTCGTCAGTCAATTTGTGTGGAACAAAGCGTGCACAAACCTTCCGAAGCCCCAAATGATTGGTCAAAATGCGATGAATTGAATCTTTGGACATGTTTAATTCAATTTCCATGTATCGCCAAGCTTTTGGCTGACTTTTTATAAATGTATGCACAATTTCAATGTTAATTTGAGTAACCAAGAACTTTTTCAGACTAGGATATTTGGCGTCTTTGATGTCCTCACGGCCTTCGTTGAATGGTTTAAACCACTCGTGGATAATTCTACAAAATAAACAATCCTCTTCACACACTTGTATCATTAATTGAAACGTTTAAGTGAATGTTTTACCAAGCTCATTTTTCGACCGATGATATAAACACATTGACTTGAATTTTGTCAGAACGTTAGTGAAGGATGCACGTTTCCAACCCTTAAGAAGATAGCATCACTAGAAATATCTATTTTAATGTCTTGTTTTCGTTATAGAGAAAAGATAGATAGTTGTTCTAGTGATAGAGAAAAAATTTGAGAGCAAGAGAATTTAGAAAAAAATCAACATAAAGATTGTTTAGAGGCAGAGAAAAGCTCTGCTATCAATTCAGAATCAAACACGAGCTCGATAATATCAACAACGTTAAATCAATTTAATTTATTGTTTCCCATACGCCTAAGGCAAGTCACTATCACTTCTAATTAAACTAACATCGAGATATATACGCTACCGAGCTCTCCACTTAGACGGACAATCGCCTGCCATAATTATATAAATATCCTGAGGGAAATTGTAAAGGGTAATTGATATAATCATGAGATAGTTAAATTAAATGTATCGTATGGTATAATTAGTTTGAATGTAGAAGAAATAGAGAAAAATGTTTGTTTTGTTCTCACTGAACACATAGAAATCAAAAAACAACTTCAACAGTTTCAAGGACCGAGAAATATGCTAAAACTAATATGAATGTAAAACCAAACTGTACGAGGGATGCCTGAAAAGTTTCCAGCCTCAACATGAAGATGGCGTTGCTCGTCAAAAATATTCTGGTAATATAATTGCGCATGCGTTGGAAGACAACCTTGAAAATCTCAGCCATATTAGATGAGCAGTTCGATGCATCAGCAACAATGTTAGCGTTTCTGTAAAGATGGAAAGAGCGAATATAGAGCTGTTATCAAATTCTTGTATAAGCCTACACAAATTAAAACGAAGATGGATGCTGTTTACTGGGACGGATTTACAGGGATCGTACCAGCTTGGTGGACGATGAACGTTCGGGAAGTCCTGCAACCACTACCGAAAACATTGAAAAAGTTGACCAATTAGTGCTAGGCGACCGTCGAATTAAAGTTATTAGAGATAGCAGACGCTTTGGGTATTCGTTCTCGAAAGAACGTGATTGTAATATATTGACTGAAGATTTGGGCGTGAAAAAGCTAACTGCGCGTTGGGTGCTGCGATGGCTCAGTCAGAACCAAAAACACATTCGAATGAATATTTCTGAAGCCCTGTTGCAGCAGTTTAAGCGAAATAAGTCGCTTCTATTAAACGTACATCAAGTCTCACGCTTCAGTGGTCGCCATTTCTGGTGATCATTCACCAGATCTGGCCCCTAGGCAACCAGAGGATGACTCGGATAACAGAGATGTTCATCAATAAGGAGAAGGTCATCACATTCGTAAATGAGTATTTTGCAGAACAAGATGTCTATTATTTGTCTACTATTATTTGTACGGATTAGGGAGATGGGTGAATCGCTAGGAAAAGTATATAAGAGACTATGTTGAGAAATAAAGCTAAAGTTAGCAAAAAAACTTGTTTCTGTCTTAGGCTGAAAACTTCTCAGAGTACCTTCGTATATTAACATGGCCGTAAGAAAGGTAAAAAAAAATTGCTACGCTAGTAATAACCCCAAACCGACGGTTATCGCTTGCCTAGCGCTGACTAAGACATTGTTATAGTATATAAGTAAAGAATTGTAATGTTAATGTTACTCAATATTATAGTGTCAAAGCTGTATTGCTGTTCATAATATTGTTTCATTAGTTAAGTGCCCTTATTGTAAAATAAAGTTTTTTAAAAGCAAAGTTGTCGGTCTTCACATTTAACTGGCGCTGCGAACAGGATAGTGTCATTCTGCCCTTTATCGGTTTACCGTTGTGCAGAAGTGATTTTCAAGTCTTAAGGCACTATCGAAGAAAGGTGAGAATTCGAGATCAAGCTATCGTCTACCGTGTTGTCAGAGAAGCTGTGGTCCAGTTCCTGCCTACCCCAGAAGACCAACAATTCAGACCGCCATTCAGCCACGCCTTTAAAGGGAACCCTTTGGTTGTGGAACTAAACAGTATAAGCTTTATGGAGCCATCCTTGATTATATTGTAAGTTAAAACTGAATTGCTATTTTTACATATTTCTATGTGAATGTCTGAAACTTCTAAACGTTTAACAAAGATTTTATTGAATAATAGGGCAAAATTAGGATTAAGTGAAAGTCAAGTAAATACAGAAACAAGTTCAAACTCAATAAATCAAGAAGATTTATTAAACCTTTTAAGTAATTTAAGTTTAGATTCTAATATTAATTATACTAATCAACCAAACATGGAAAATATCAGATTTCACACGTCACTCTTGCCAACTTTTTCCGGTGCTCAAAGTCATTTGGAGAGTTTCTTAATTTCTATAGACGAATTTCATTATCTTTATTCTAGTAACGATAATGAAAATCTAAATAAAGTAATTTTGGCCGCGATAAAATCAAAATTAGTAGATAATGCTAGAGAATTTCTTCTCTCAAGACCAGATCTGCATAATTGGCTCGAAATAAAAACAGCTTTAAGAGAAAAATTTGGTGATCCAATTACTTACCAAATTTTAATGCAGCAATTGCAATACATCAAAATAAATAAGAATGAAAACATCCTTAACTTCGTAGATCGACTTAAAGCATTTGTTCAAAGAATATTTTCAAAAATACAGTGCGAAGTTCAAGATCAAAATTCAAAATTAATTTTATTTAGTCAAATACAGAAAACTGCCGTTTTAATTTTAACTGCAAATTCGCCACAAACCTTGAAAACAATGCTTATGCTACAAAATCCTGATACACTTGATAACGCTTATACGCACGTTGTAAACTTTAATATGAAAGAATCGCAAGTCAACTTTGCAAATGATTGAAGTATATTCCACCAAGATATGAAAACACCATCTCAAAAACCATTCAACTCCTTTCAACATTCAACTAATTTTCCGCAAACGCAACAATCGAGATTTCCTAGCCAACCAATTCAGGAATATTCAGGAATAGTTTTGCACAACAAAATAATAAACCCATTAAACTAGATGCCCCTACACCTATGTCCATTTCCACTGGAGGTCCTTCGAGAATACTCCAGAATCGACCACCTCATAGCTATCACAACGCTTTTCAACCAACAGGTCCAAGAAAATTTGTCTCTCAAGAACTAACAAATGTGGAGACGTTTACTGAACCTTATAACGAAGAATATTTCATAGAGGAACCTTTTGAACCCCCTCAAGGATATGACTATTCACAATATCATTTCCAACAACAAGATTTCCCTTCAGAAATGTCTCACACCGAATTATGTCAACCATCCCCTACTGGAGAACGAAACGCTGAAGATAATCCAGATAATATATCTGAAAATTTTCACAAGATAGGCCCTTATCTGCCATCAACCTAAACAACATAGCCCAAAGGATCGAGTTACCATATTTCTATCTTCCCCAAATGCAAATATCTGTCCTTATAGATTCCGGTGCTACTGATTCCATAATAACACCGAAAATAGCTAATTTATTTCCAGAAAACCTCTTTTTCGAACCCTTTGAAGTTACAGCTTGTAAAACTAGATATAAAGAAGATACAAATTTAATAATACCTTTACTAAAAGAATTAGGACTTAATTACGATATTAGAATGAGAGTGTTAAATTGGCATAACGATTTCGATGCACTGATAGGAACAAAGGATCTGAGAAACTTACACGCACTAATAGACTACGAAAAGAAAATTTTAACACTTCAAAATATAAAAATTCCATTTTCTCTCGCTTATAACAAACCTTTAGTTCGACCAATCCACAATTTTCATAACAATTATCTCGTTATTCCGGTAAATCACGAAAACGGCGTTGCTATCTTACCTTCTCTTACAATTGGAGATCATATTATACCTGATAGTTTAATCAATGTAAAGAATGGATATTGTAAAATTCCGAATCCTACTCCTGAAGTTAGTATCAATTTTCATCAAAGACTAAAAGTTATTCCCCAAGATCAATTCGATTTAATAGACCCTCCTCGCGAATATAACAGACAAAAATTCGACCCGACAAAACAACTAAGGTTAGATCACTTAACACCTGTAGAGAAATCAAAAATCATACCTCTTCTTCACGATTTCAAAGATATTATGTATCACGAAGGATGCGATCTCTCCTTTACCAGCCATACGAAACACGTTATCCGTACAACAAATGATCGTCCTGTCTATGTAAAATCTTATAGACATCCACCTTCCATGAATCAGGAAATACAAGCTCAAATTCAGAAACTAGTAGACAATAAAATAATTCGACCTTCGATATCACCTTATTCCGCCCCAGTATGGATCGTTCCAAAAAAGGCAGATGCTTCTGGTAAAAAGAAGTTTAGACTAGTGATCGATTACCGCCAACTTAACGATGTGACAGTTGAAGAGAAATGGCCACTCCCACGCATAGACGACATTCTCGATAATCTGGGAAAATGCACATATTTCACCACTCTTGATTTAGCTCAAGGTTTCCACCAGATTGAAATGAGCCCAGAATCCATTGAAAAAACGGCATTTACTGTAAATAATGGTCATTTTAAGTACCTCAGAATGCCATTCGGCCTCAAAAACGCCCCTGTCACGTTTCAACGAATGATGGACGAAGTATTAAGAGAATACATCTACAAATTCTGCTTCGTTTATATGGATGATGTTGTTATCTTTTCTAAATCTCTTTCAGAACACATCGATCATATTCGAATTATACTGAAAAAATTGAAAGAAGTAAACTTGAAAGTACAGTCCGACAAATCCGAATTCCTTTGCAAAGAAGTTGCCTTCTTAGGGCATGTTATCACTTCAGAAGGGATAAAACCAAATCCAACAAAGGTCGAAGCCATCCAACGTATCCCATCCCAAAAAGTCAAAAAGAAATAAAAGCGTTCTTGGGATTGGTAGGCTATTACAGAAGATTTATAAAGAATTTTTCACGAATCACCTTTCCATTAACCAAATGCCTCCGAAAAGGTAGTTCTGTCGATACCGAAAATTCTGAATACAAAAACGCCTTCCAAAAATGCAAAGAGCTAATCTCGAACTGTCCTATTCTACAGTACCCCGACTATAGTAAACCATTCAAATTAACCACAGATGCTTCAAACATAGCAATAGGAAGCGTCCTTTCTCAAAACGAACATCCCATTGCGTTCTATTCCAGAACCCTCAATACAGCTGAGAGAAATTACTCTACTATTGAGAGAGAACTTTTATCTATAGTTGAATCCACTAAACAATTTCGCCCGTATTTATATCGACAAAGGTTCATCATTGAAACAGACCAGAATCCTTTAGTTTGGCTCTCCAAGATAAAAGAACCCAACTCCCGTTTAATTAGATGGAGACTCAAATTGGAAGAATTCAATTTTGAAATTAAATACAAAAAGGGTAAAGAAAATGTCGTTGCCGATGCTCTCTCCCGTATCGAACTTAATATTCATGAATCCAACGACGCACATTCAAGTGTCCCCAATGTTGACGATACAGTTGCCAATCTCGCCGAATTCGATCTTGCAGACTTTGTCCATAGCGAAAAATATAACGAAATTATTTCAAACCAAGTAAAGGATATTAACAAAAACGTAGACAAAGAAAATACTGCCGAAAATACAAGAGACGAAGATGTCACCTCCGACATTACTGTACATTCCAACAATGACACCCGAGGAAAATATCTCCCGATATCTGAATTACCTGTTAACTATGCCACGAATCGCCTAATCATTAATTACGGTCAAAAATTCAAACACTCATATTCAAAACCTTTTAAGAAAAATCACCATTTTATTGAAATCTCCAAGACGGAACGTCAAGAGGATATAATCAAAATATTGAAAGAAGTAATTAAACCTGACACGTCTTTCACAATTTATATTCCAGATCAAGAACTGAGAATAGAATTCCAAAGAATCATCAATGCTTTTCTAACATATATTTGACTGACATCACTGACACTAACCAACAAAAAGAAATTATTTCCAACTATCATCAAACCAATCATAACGGCATAACAGAAACGTACAATCATCTTAAGGAAAAATATTATTGGCCCAACTTAAGAGATTCTATCACTAACATCCTGAATATGTGTGAAATCTGTTTGCAAAGTAAATACGAAAGGCATCCCTACAAAACAGCTTATGAAGGCCCTCTTTTAGCGGAAAAACCTTTTAAGACTCTACATCTCGATATATTTCAATTCCTAAACTGCCAATTTTTAACTATCATCGATTCATTTTCAAAATATGCTCAAGCTTATTTCGTAACTGACAAAAATGCAGTTACCATCGTTGGAAAATTAAGGCACTATTTCTCCCATCATAATTCTCCTTCGAAAATTGTCGTTGACAATGGTGCAGAATTTAAAAATAACCTTTTCAAAGAATTCTGTCAGTTATTTTGTATAGAAGTCCACTACACGACATCTGGAAATTCATCTTCCAACAGTCCAATAGAAAGACTACATTCCACATTATTAGAAAAATTACGAGTTCTGAAATTGCAAAATCCTGATGAAACGCCAAAAACTTTAATGACTTCCGCTATATTAATATACAATCAAAGTATTCATTCGACCACGGGTCACTCTCCATTTTCAATACTATACGGCCCCTACCTTAATGAACCTAATATAAATAACGACCTTACTATTTACGAACAATACAATCAAAGACGAAAAAGTGAACTAATACCTTTTCATGAAAATATTTACAAAAACACTTACAAAAAGCAATCCGAAAACACACAAAAACAAAATAATAATACAGAACAACCCCCTGAAATAATTTCCGATCAGACTGTCTATAGGAAAAATACTCTACGCAATAAAATGAACCCTTAGTACATACCGACTAAAGTTACCGAAACAAACAAAAATAAGATACCAGGCATTTCAAAGAAAAAACCCATAACCACACACGTAAGAAAAATCAAGAGACTTAGAAAGACTCTTACTCCCTTTCAGCCTCCTGCTCCTCACAGTGCAGAATCCATCGAACCAATGCCAAGCACTTCAGGTACACAAGCTATCAAATAATGGCTATTTCACTGAAGGTATATCCCCTTCTTTAGTTGTAAGTCATTATCATACAACATATATTCCTTTTAATATGACAACATTAAGATTTACGTTAACTAGTTTATTCAATAATGTTCTTATTATAAATCATATGGTAAATAAGAAAAACAATAATTTAACGTCGACCCAATTTCAATATATCTTTGAAGCATTCAATAATACATACGACACATATGCAAAATTGACTAACTACGATCCAAGTCGCAGGAAACGTGGGTTAATAAACTTCCTTGGAAGCAGTATCAAGTTCATTACAGGAAACTTAGACAACAATGACCTAGAGACAATAATGCAAAATCTACAGATTTTAAAGCATAATCAGTTAAATACCATGCATAAGATAAATGACCACAGTTCATTCGCCGGTAACATTATCAGCAAAATGGAAAATAATATGAATCTCGCAGACGAAAATACCAAAACTATTCGCTGTGCAACCTTAAAGTCTAGTGACGAGGTGAATCTAATGCTTACAATGCAAAACCAGTATTTACAAATTAGTCGATTAAATAATTTTTTAGAAAAACTATTACGCATCATATCCTTTGCGCATTTAAAGACGCTAGACCTCGAAATATTAAATGTAAATGATATTAAAGACATGTGGAAATATCTAGAAATACACTATCCCAAAAATGCTCTATGGCCAATAAAACATTTGTCAGAACTTACATTAATTTGCAAAACCTGTCTTGTGATATTAACTGACAATTCTGTGTGGGAAAAATATGAGGGCCACACAAAAACAAGAGTCCCGTTAATAACATCGCACCACACATTAACATTGAACTGTTTTTTGAAAAGCAATAGGGCGGATTATGAGGATTCTCATAAGCACAGGTTCTTAAATATTGAAAGTTTACCGATCCACTAGCTTCGTTAGTTCAAATGATTATTTTTTTAAAATTAGGATCTTCCTCCGCAACATTTGCCTTTCAAAAATTCCCCAGTTCAAAAATGTATCCACCTTTCAGAATCACATAGTTGAAGATTTTGGATTAACTGCTACATAGGAAAAGGTTTCCTGTGGTAAAAAAAAACTGGGAAAAAAATGTTTAGAAACTTGAATAGTGAGCTATTGGGCAGCTCTTCTGACGCTTAATTTATCATTGTTGTTGAATTCGGCCAAAATTTGGTTTCCAAATTTGTCGTTTCGGCTTATTTCATTTCGCTGACCCCTTTTAAGCCCAAAGTTTCTAAAGTTCTGATAAATTCGAATAAAAACTCGTTTTGCAGGTAATTTTCTATTAGGAAATCGTCGGTGATATTCGCGCAGTGCGGCCTTTGCATTTCCATCACAATATCCGTAGATAAATTGAATATCAGCTTATTCCACGTTACTAAACATAAACATGATAATTTCTTACTTATATCTTTTTTTTTAATTCTAACACTTTTTTAATTAAGAACATGCAAAACAGGTAATTGCGTAACAAATAAATATCATTTTGACATGACGTGAGAGTAATTTGAAATACACGATTCGTTTCAACGCCTAAAGTTAACACTCCCCAAATTTTATAATTTTATTATAAATGGTTTCCGAAATGTTTGGGAAAAATCCTTCTTTACGATTCCTTTAGAAAGCATTATTTACGGCTCCTTTAGGAAGCATTATTCGTATAGGATTTATATGCTAGTAAAGTTTGGTCCACAAATATAATTTGGGACAGCCTGTATATAGTGAGGTGATGTCTGTTAGATATACTTTTTTATTCGCCAGTATAAAAAATAGGAATTTCTATTAATGTAATATTACAATAGTTTTAGCTGCTCGATATTTGTCGGTCAAAGGGTAATCTATCAAAGAAAATTTGGTGAGCTTACCCTCGTGAGTAAATAACTGAAGAATATCCTTTCATTTCTAGGTTAGCTGAGGTTATCTTCAAAAGCTTTAAAACAATACCCAAACCGATAAATAATCCTCTTAACTCGGAAAATTCTTAGATTAATACATAACGAACACGATACTAATAAATCTCTCAAAACAACCATGAGTATCTTTTAATTCATTAATAATTCTAAATGGGACATTTCCGTTTATTTATGGTGTTTATTTATGGTGTTTAAAATGTTCATCGAACTACAAATATTTTGCTTTTTTTTTAGACAATGTCGAAATTCGGTGTCCATGCAGGGATAATTATCCGTATAATTATATCCAGGTGAAATTTTGAGAGTCGATAGGAGCATTTTGCATATCTGGATCCTGCATTGCACAAAGCAAAAGAAGTTGGTGTGAAAACATAAACATCGATAAAACCTGGAACAGGCATTCCAATGTGTTTTCATTTGCTTTAAATGTTGTTTCTTTATCCATTTAAAGTAGATGCTAGTAAAATTGGAATGAAATTGAGGCAATCTTTGTTTTAGAATTTTTAGCACATAATTTACTAATACATGAAGACGTTACTAAGTAATGTCTGAATGATTGTGGCGTGTTCATTGTAATAATTATTTTTTTTAGATTCATTTTGAAAACGGGAGGAGAATACTTCCCGAAACGTTAAGGTTCAAACGTTTGTATTTATTTTAGAAAATTTTTATATTTTTTAAAATTTTGTTCGTTAGGCAAATTTATTACATAAAAAAATCACTGAGAAATTTGTCTCCGTTTAGTTTTTTGTTTTATTACCCAGTGATTCTTTATTTGCATAAGAACAGATATTTTTGATATTTTTTTAGTTTTAGATCGTGACGAAAAAACCCAAAAAAAGAAAAAAATAAGACGTTACTATTTGAGTTTTAGTGTCATTATACTTCAGGAATTGATGTTGTATCGCATCTATCATTCATCTGCTCTGACTATAATAGATATAAAGCTTTGTCTCAGTTATAGGAGCATGCTTTGGTAGGATGTCTCAAAATATAATAAACTTTCAATATAATTAAGAGGTAAAATTGGTAGATTAAAACGTGCTTCTTATAAGATCGCTTTCAGAACTGTTTTCAAAGTTTAGGGGAAAGGGGCTACCATGGAACATTTTTAATTATAAACAAACAAAATGTTTTTTAAACGCAAATTTTAAATTTAAAGTGTGAACACAGTTGCTAACTAATATTTATCAACAGTTATTTTACTTTTCAAGTTAAACATAGCCTACAATATATTGTTGAATCTACGCCTTGATTCTAAAATATTTATTTATCAAATGTATCTCAGAATTAAAATAATGACTTATTCATGTATGTATGAAGTATCAGTGAAGCTTTATATATTTTACTATCTAATTAAGAGAAATAATTCCGCTGTTATGCATATTTTTGATGTAATGAGTTCAAATTAGTGGGGCAGGTTTGCACGAAATATGGGGGGCACATTGGAACACTTCATTCAAACACAAATTCAAAAAAATTAAAATTCATCACTTAGCAACAATCGATATTCCTGCTTATAATGCTGCATTCACGCCAAGTAACATCACATCAGGGTCCTCTAAACCAGGTATCATCCACTTTTTTCGCGGAGTTCAACAAGAACGTGAAGGTAGTAATGTTGATTAATAGTTTGACCTTCAGGATCCCAGTGAAAGTACACAATCCCACGAATATCGAAAAAAAGAATCATCATGGATTGGCACTATGTTTCAGAATCATAAGTAAAAAAACATGTCTGCGTCATTTTCAATGGCATTCAAAGTGTCAGTCCAAACACTTTTGCGAGGTTCTTGTTGATCAAACGTGAGAATTCTAGGCACCATTTTGGCACACACTTTTTGCATGTTAAAATTGTAATGTAAAATTTCATGTTATGCAAGATCGAACCAGATTACCGATTTTTTCAATATTATCAAACGTTTTTGAGGTTTAAGCGCGACCCGGACGTGGATCATCTTCAACGTCTTCTCGGCCATTTTGAAAACGCTTAAATCACTCAGAAACACGTGCACGCGGTAAACATTCATTGCCATATGCGTCTTTCGATAAATTATATATTAAGTTATTAATTAAATTAAAATTAGCAATGCTAAACCTTAACCTTAAACAACCTTAAACAAATTAGCAACACTAAAGCCTAAACAAACAAACCCAGATTCATTACCACCGAATGAAGATGAAATAATTAGGCAAATCAAGCGGCTTAAAAATAACAAAGCTTCTGGTGAGGATGGAATCACTGCGGAACTTTTGAAATCCGCCGGTCCAGGTACAATCAGGGAAATAACCAAAATTCTACAAGAAGTTTGGCAAACCGAACGGATTCCGGAAGATTGGAAAGATGCTCTAATCTATCCACTACATAAGAAAGGAGATAGAACGGATGTAAACAACTATAGAGGGATATCTCTTCTCCCAGTTTGTTACAAGATTCTATCTCAATGTCTACTAGACAGAGCACGGGGACAGTTGGAACCTAACATTGGTGAATATCAAGCGGGTTTTCGACCGGGCAGATCCTGCCCTGAACAGATCCTGAATCTGAAGTTGATTATAAGACATCAAAAACTGTACAATAAAAATCTCGTCTGTACATTTGTGGATTTCAAAAAAGCATATGATTCTATTGACCGCGAATCTTTATTCCGAATCTTGAAAGAACAAGGACTAGATCTGAAAACGCTGGCAATTATTAAAGCAACGTTAACTAACACAAGGTCAAAAGTTAAATTCATGGGTGAGATCTTGGAGCCCTTCGAAATTAAAACTGGAGTGAGACAAGGGGATGGACTCTCGCCACTTTTATTTAACTGTGTTCTAGAAAAAGTAATACAGGAGTGGCGTGAAAAAAAGTCGGCCTTGAATACTGACCAGCCCATTAAACTGGGGAGAACCAACATCAAAATTGATTGTCTGGCATTTGCTGATGATCTAGCAATTTTAGCTCAAGATGTATTAACGGCACAGAAACAGATTGAAATCCTAAAAGAAACAGCAGAAAATGTAGGACTCCAAATTTCTTTTGAAAAGACACAATACATGACCTGCAACAGACTAAGAACGCCATTTCTAAAAACAAAATATGGTAACATCAGACGAGTCTCTCAATTCAAATATTTGGGTGAAATAATCATGGAAAATGGGTTGGAAAAAGCGGCCAATAAGGGTAGATGTCAAAAAATGGAAACGGCATTGAGACTTACACAAAACATTTACAACAAAAAATGCCTATCTAAAAACACAAAACTGAGACATTACAACACAGTTATTAAGCCAGAATGTCTATATGCTGCGGAAACGCTCATTTTGAATAGAAAGAGGGACATCGAGGACATTGAAAAGAAGGAAAGAAAAATCATAAGAAATATCCTAGGGCCCAAACAAATAAATAGCACAATTAGCAACATATCGACTTCGAGAAAACCAAGAAATCAAACAATACACAGATATACATAGCGATATGAGAAAAAGAAGACTTAAGTTTTACGGACACATAAAACGGATTAATCCGAGTAGGTTAACTAGACAAATAGTCGAATTTTATGAAAATAGGAGTAAAGCTAAAGTAGAAATAATTAAATGGATTGCTGCAATTAAAGAGGACCTAAGATCAGCCAATATTACACAAAGTGAAATTCAGGATAGAGGCTGTTTTAGACACGAGGTTAACGTTTGGAAGGATGGCCAGAGAGAAAAATGTAGGAAGACTGGAACAACTTGGTCTGACGAAAGGAAACAAGCTCACAGCGAAAGAATGAAATCAGTATGGGCACAAAGGAAGGCTAACAACAACAAATGCCTCTAATTGTACTTCGCGTGGTCCACCAGGACCCATACGTGAATAATAATAATAATAAATTAAAATATTAAGTTTCAGTAGCCGTTTTTCCAAGTTTCACGTGAAATTTCACAACAATTCGTTGCTGTGTTGTTCACGCTAAATACATATTGGTCAGTCTCGCTATATAATAGCTGGACTTCGTATCTCCCTTGCGATACTTTTTAAACCAGATCTGAGGGGTGCGAATTGACACCGCACCTCCTCTTTTTACATCGCAAATTTTAAGAGCGCCGTTAATGGTTTTAATACCTTTTCTTAAATAATGTTTTAAAAATATCTTCATTTTGCGACATAATTCAGCCACTTTAAAATGTTTGTTAAGAACCGTCGATAGAATATTTTTAATACTGAAGAAGGAATACGTATATGTTGGAGCAAAAAGTTAAAGTCGGACTAAACCTGTGATGAATGAAATACAAATATTTAATTACAAACAAAGGAAAAAAAAACGCAAATCCATCCAAAAGAGAAATGTAACTGATTTAAAGTAAAATAAAATACTTTTTTTCATAGTTTCATTCTTTTGGTTACTCAAAATAGACTCATTGTAAGTCTATAAAACAGCGAACGCAGTTTTCTTAAGTATCTATGGAACCTATCGTTGGATACCGTGGACGCTCATCGCAAGCTTTAGTTGATGAAACGGTCAAAAGTCACACGACGTCAAATCAGGTGAATATGAAGTATACTCCAGCAATCGATACGCCATACTCTTCGACAAGTCTAGTAAAGACACCAAGATCAGATTGAAGGATTTTATCCACTTTTTTCCGATTTCTGCCAGTTTTAAATTGTTATTGATCAATTTAGCAGTAGATTCTCTTCAAGTCTCTTTTTGCTATCACGAAATATTGAAAATAACTTAGAATGTTCTAACCGCTGATTTGACGATGGCGACCCAGGGACATAACCCAACAAAAGTTCGAATCAAATGGTCACTTGGAAGCAAATGTTCGCCTGTTTTTTGTGTAATAAATAGTCATGTGGCTACAGTGTCACTAGAAAATTAAAAAACGGTCAATTCTGAATGATACACAACTATTTGTTTACCAGAAGTCTTTGAAGAGATAAAAAAACAATCAGCAAAGCAGCAATATTCTTCACCATGACAGCACGAGCTCTCACACATCGCACCGAACAACTCAATATTTGATCGATCAAAACATCGAATTGATGGGTCATCCGCCGTACAGTCCTGATTTGAAACCTAATGATTTATTTTTGTTTCCGTCTGTAAATAATAAACTACGTGGTATGAAAAAGTGTATGGATCATCATGAAGAATTTGTTTTTATTTATTATTCCGGATACATAAATGGCAACCCTCGTATTCTCGAAACAGAAAACTTTTCTGAGGCGTTTATGTGTCATTATTATATTTCCTTAAACGAAACACGGTTTTTCAACATGTCTTGCCACGCCTATTCAGCTCGAGCGCACCTTTCGAAAACCACCCATTTCAAATCGAACAAATGCACTTTTTATTCGCCATCCGACATTACAAGCACCCACAGTCCATTACCACACCCTTCGATACCAGGACGACGACAAACTCAGAGCTAAACCGAGAAATTTACTTAAGCTAATGTGACGGTATCATGAATTTTAAAATGAAATAAGCAACGCTGCCAGCACGCGATTTATAAATGGTCGTCAAACATGTACGGTGATATTTATGGTTTGGCCGAGCGCGCGCTTCTATTTTCCTTTCTTACGATGGTGTAATTTGAGCTGGTAGGCGAGAGCGATGAGACCCCAACGTAGGATATGGAAAAAAGAGGTATGATAAATGATGCATTGTTAATATTTTTTTGGTGAAATCGATGTACCACAAAGTTTACAAGGGTGCAGTAAAAATGTATCTATACAATAGTGAAAGCAATATATGGGGTTGTCCGTAAAGTTCGTATGTGTTTTCCATTAGTGGCTCTTTTAAAGCTTGTAAACAAATATTTCTGTTGAATTGGTAATGTTTATTTTCATATTATTGATTTATGTCGTATTTACTTTTAGGTTCGGATTTGCTTTGATTTGCTCTCAGTTAGTTAAGTGAAAAAAAAAAAACTTAAAAAAAAAACTTAATCTCTCAAGAGCTTTCTAAAGCTCTTGAGAGATTAAGTAATGCCAATTGGTCTTAATCTCAATGATAGAAAAATCCGAACCTACACCTCCACGCGGTAGAAAGTGGGCACTTAGGTGGCAAACGTAGGTAGGGACCGAGTAGCTGTCGGGATAAGCAGCTCAACCTCTTGCTGGTCAACAGCTAAGGGTGGAGGAACTAGCAAGAGGCAGAGGGCACCCCCTTGTCCTAAGGTTGAGAAATCAACCTTAAAGGCGGAAGAGCCAGCAAATGGTCAACGGCATGAGGATGCAGAAGGCAACGGGAAACCACTGCATTAAAGATCTGACAAGGATATCCCTAGTACAATCAAAATGGCTATTTTCAAGACTAAATATTCCGGAGTTTCTAGCCCTCCAATCGGTTCTCCGGGGAGGGCAATCTTGAGAAGAGGTAAAAAACGCGAAGCAACAGACACAAGGAACTTAAAAATAGGTACGTGGAATGTGACCAGTATGTATGAGGCTGGTAAAGCCCACAATGTAGCACAGGAAATGAATAGATTGGACGTGGATATTTTGGGGATTAGTGAGACACGATGGCCAAGTGAAGGAATAACCAACATAGGGAACCATCATATAATATACTATTCTGGAAGCAAAGACACACGGCACAGAAATGGAGTAGCTTTTATGTTGAAAAAGGATCTGGATAAATCAGTATTAAACTTTGTCCCAATATCCGAACGAATTGCCTTACTACAAATGAAGTCAAATCACGCAACAATCAACATAATACAGGTATACGCTCCAACAGCGGATAAAGACGACCATCAAATAGAACAGTTCTATGAGGAAATGGACGACACACTCAAACTGACTAAAAGAAAAGATGTAAGTAACAATTCTTATGGGCGACTTCAACGCGAAGATCGGAAGAGGGAAAGTAGAAAGGGTAGTGGGTAGCTACGGATTGGGTATACGCAATGACAGAGGGCATCGGCTAATTCAGTTTTGCCAAGAGAAAGATCTGGTGGTTGCTAATACGTTCTACAATCTCCCACCAAGACGACTATACACTTGGACATCGCCGCAAGATAGTGAAAATCATATAGTACGCAATCAGATAGATTATGTGATGATTAATCAGAGATTCAGAAATAGTGTAAAGTCAGTAAAGACCTACCCAGGTGCAGACGTAAATTCCAACCACAACCCCCTAGTGGCAAGGGTGAATATACAACTAAAGAAACCAGCTCAAAAGTTGAGACGAAAACAAATTGATCTCAACGGTCTTAATGACGTAACCATCAGAGAGAAAATAAAATTGGAGATAGACAACAATCTTAACAACTTAAATATGTCGGAGGATAACAATAAGAATTGGGACGACTTTAAAACGGCACTAATGGAACCAACAGAAAAATACTTGAAGAGACCCAAACCTAAAAAAGAAAAAGGTTGGATTACAAATGAGATATTAAACTTAATGAATACACGTAGGGAAAGCAAACATCAGCCTGACTATAAAAACATACAGAAACAACTTCGCCAGAAAGTCAGAAAAGCCAAAGAAATATGGTTTACTCAGAAGTGCGAAGAAATAGAGATCCTACAGAAAAAACACGACCAGTTCAATTTACATAAGAAGGTGAAGGACTTAACGGGGTATCAAAGGAAAAGAACAAGATCATTTTTAGTGGATGAGAAGGGTCTAATTATAACAGACATCAAGGACAAACTTGTAACATGGACGAATTACACGAAATCCCTTTTCGCGGACACACGATCAGGACAGTCAGAGGAACCGGCTGAAGAAGACAGTGGTCCAATAATAACAACTGCAGAAATAAAATATGCATTACAAAATATGAAGACGGGCAAGGCAACAGGACCAGATAATCTACCAACAGAACTCCTCAAGCTCCTAGAGGACGAATATTTGAAAGTGTTACAGAGACTGTTTAATGAAACATACAGAACTGGTAAAACCCCAAAGGAGTGGCTTGTCTCCACGTTCATAACCATCCCTAAGAAAAACAAAGCTAATAAATGTGAAGATTACAGGACAATTAGTCTCATGGGACACACATTGAAATTATTTTTGAAGATCATACACTACAGATTATATTCAAAGTTAGAGGAACATATAGGTAACATGCAATTTGGTTTTAGAAAGGGCCTAGGAACGCGTGAAGCCCTGGTAGCATACAATATACTTATGCAACGAAGCCTGGATGTAAATAAAGATGTATACATATGTCTTATCGACTATAACAAAGCTTTCGATAATGTCAAACATGACATCATGATAAAATTGCTGAAAGACAAAGGTGTAGACACGCGACATATAAGAATAATCTATAACTTATACTACAATCAGAAGGCAGTGGTAAGCATTGACAACTGCAACTCAGAGGAAATTGAGATTATGAAAGGCGTAAGACAGGGATGTATAATGTCTCCAACATTGTTCAATTTATATTCTGAAAACATTATGAATAAAGCACTTGAGGATGAAACAGCCGGCATAATAGTGAACGGAATACCAATCAATAACATCAGATATGCTGATGACAGCATTGTAATGACAGAATCAATGGAGGACCTGAACAGAGTAGTGGAAAAAGTAAGAAAGGCAAGCGAAGACCTCGGATTAAGCTTGAACACGAAAAAGACAAAGTCATTACAAAGAAAAACATCAATAATGCAGAATTGCATATTCAGGGGGGCAAATAGAACGAGTAAAAAAATACCGGTATTTGGGCACAACAATAAATGACAACAATGACAATACACCGGAAATTATTGCTAGAATAGAACAGGCAAGAAGTACTTTCGTAAAATTGAGAGGCGTCTTATGTAGCAAGGATTTGTCGCTGACTCTTAAACTAAGACTAATAAAATGCTACGTCTGCTCTGTACTCCTCTACGGAATGGAGGCATGGACATTAAACAAATATACACAGAATAAACTGCTATCCTTTGAAGTGTGGATGTACAGAAGGGTCTTAAGAATCGCCTGGACCAAGAAAGTAACAAACAAGGAAGTTCTGAATCACGTGAATAAGGAAGAAAATGAGCTGCTGGCAGACGTGAAGCGACGTAAACTACAATAGCTGGGTCACGTCATGCGCGGAGAGAAGTACCAACTGATACAAATAATTATGCAAGGAAAAATCCAGGGCAAGAGAAGCATCGGTAGAAGAAGGATGTCTTGGTTACGTAATTTGAGAGAATGGTACAACTGCAACTCCAGCCAACTGTTCCGAGCGGCAGTGTCCAAGATCAAAATAGCTAACATGATTGCCAAACTCCGGACCGGAGAGGGGACATGAAGAAGAAGTTAAGTGAAAAAGGACACAAACGGCATCCAAATAAAAAAAACAAAAGTTGTGCCCTTTGCGGAAAGGGTTCTGCTGGGGAGACCACTGTGCAAAAGTGACTTAGGGTCGATTCTACAATGCAAGTATATACCAGGTATAAGCCATACTTGGAATAAATCTCCGTTACGCCCGTTCTGTAGAACGGGCGTTTCAAATTTTATTCCGAGTATAGCTCATACCTGGTATATTCTTGCATTGTAGGACCGGCCTTTATTCGGTTCAGAGGCGGAGAGTTGTTGAAAGACAGAACTGTCAGTTGGACTTTTCATTCGAAGCGGACAACACTTGAAAATACCAAATGAGATTTTGGCGAAACATCGTGACTTTTCACAGAACGAACGTATCGACACCCGAAATGATTAAGGAACAATTCCTAATCAATCCTACCTTCAATTCCAATCTACAGCCAACAACCCATGTTTTTGCCGACTTCCCGTCGGATGGCGTATGTATATGGACGCAGTCCAAGGAAATCTAACATTGCATATATACGCCATCTGACGGGAAGTCGGCGAAAATATGGGTTGTTGGCTGTGGACAGGGTCTTGCTATTAATGACGAGAGTATAAACATCGAGAGACGAAACATATGCCCTCCAATTAAAGGCATGGGTCGGGCTCGTCCCCAGTCAAGCTACGAAACAAAAATGCTGATTTAGGTGGAGACGCAGGTTGTTGTGTATTCAACATGAGATTGTGGGACTCAACAGTTGGGTGTATGACGACACTTAGCTACTTTTGTCTCACTCGTCACAGTCCAAGAAAATCTAACACTGCATATATATATATATATATATATATATATATATATATATATATATATATATATATATATACTGTTAAATATGTACTATTAGATTTTCTTGTACTGCGCCCAATGAAACAGCAGTAGCTGAGTGTCATCACACACCCAACCGTTGGGTTCCACAATCTCATGTGGAACACAGAACAATCTGCGTCAATTTGTAGGTTTCCGAAGAAACCAGAACTTTTGGAGTCGTTTGAAAAGATTCCAAACAGGAGGAAACAAATTGAAGATTACCTGAATAACTTATTGTCCATTCCAATCTGCAGAAATCATCCAACAACAGTAAGTTAAGGAAATATTTTTATTTTGTAGGCTTTCGTGCGGAGGAACTTTTAAAAGTCTAGTATTGACATTGTAAAACAAACAAATACATTCAATTTTTATTAGAGGGGTGGTTTTCTTGCTTGGCGTTTTTTTTCGTTTCGTTGTAACACTACTAATGCCACTATTTTGTGTTTTTCGGATGATAAACTCTGTTAAACTTACTCTTATCCGAAAAAAAGAAACCACTTGTTTGCTATTTGTCATCTTACCTTTCATCCCTTCTTTCGTGACCCCGGCAATAAGTTAAATACAGCGTATATTAAGTTGCATATCTAATTAGGTTTTATTAAAGAAATAAATGTACCTTTTTTAAGAAATGCTAATATTCTAAGTCAATGATAACGCTACTTTTATATATGACACTTGTTCTAACAGTACATATATACGCCATCCGACGGGAGGTCGGCGAAAACATGGGTTGTTGGCTGTGGATAGGGTCTCTCTATTCTTGATGGTATAGTACATGTCGGCGCCCTGAAGAGTCTGAACCTCAAGAGACGAAACATATGTCATCCAGTTGAAGGGATAGGTGGGGCTCCTTCCCGGTCAAGCAACCAACAAAAGTGTATATATATATATATATATATATATATATATATATATATATATATATATATATATCTATATATATATATATATATATATATATATATATATATATATATATATATATATATATATATCTATATATATATATATATATATATATATATATATATATATATATATATATATATATATATATATATATATATATATATATATATATATCTATATATATATATATATATATATATATATATATATATATATATATATATATATATATATATATATATATATATATATATATATCTATATATATATATATATATATATATATATATATATATATATATATATATATGCAGTGGTCTCGAGCTTTCTTGAGCGGTCTTAAGCTTTTCTCTGCCATTCCATTAATTTCCATTTCCCTCTGGGCAACCCGAAGTTTTTGAACTAATTGCAATGTTTCACTTGATTGATTGGATTGATTTTACTTGACTGATTCCAGGTTTCACTTCCGTATGTTATAATGGGCAGAACACACTGATCAAAAACTTTTCTTTTCATAAAAAGTGATAGTTTGTTCTCAAACACTTTGTTGAGCTGACCAAATGCCTGCCAACCACATTAAACACGTCGTTCCATCTTTAGGCGGTATCCCTTTCCGTTGAAAACCTCTATTTAAGATATATGTAGTAATCCACAACTTCCAAATTCTTTCCTAAAATAAAAATTCCTTTGTCCTCAGCAAATGTATTGAATATGACCTGACTCTTCTTCTGGTTTATTTTCAAGCCAAATGGTTCTCCAGCCTTTTGCAGCTCTTGTATGTGTCTTTACAGCTCTTCTGGATCTTGAGAAAGAAGATCGATATCAACTGTAAATCTAAGATGGTTTAAGTATGCATTGCCCTTTATTCCATCCTGATCCCTATCCAGATTACGGAATACCTCTTCAAGCCAGGCTAAAAAAGAAGAGGTGATATGGCATCATCCGGCCGTACACGTCGCTCTACATTAATTCCAACCACAAGATCAAGGTGGACATGTTCGTTGAATTTCAGCTGTCGAAGATGCATCAGAGTTAATGACAAATTGCCTGCTTGCTCGTTCTTGTTCTGTTGATTATGCCCCCGTTGTTCTTCATCTTGTTCGAAATGTGGTGGTCGATCTAACTAAGTTCTCTTGAAAATGTTCCTTCAATGTGCTGAGTTGTTCTGGGAGTGTGGTCAGAGTCTGTCCCGCGATTGCTTTGACGGGTCGTGCACCGCTCTTCCTCATGCCGACAGTGTCTTAGTTGTTTGCTAAAGTTGTCTGGTGTTGCCGTTTGTTGCAGCAGCTTGTGTTATTGAAACATTGACTGTTTGACCCGTGATCTTTGGGGTCAATGTTAATGGCATGTCATTTGGCATGAGGAACTTTTTGCAGCCTTGTTTAGTATACGAGAGTTGTCATTTAAGAATTCGGAATAATAAATAAAAACAAATATATATCATTCAAAAAGGTTTTAATCGTTTTTTCAAAATATTCTCAGCTTTTGCACATGTTTGAACCAATTTTCATAGCACTTTTTCCATTCGCATTGAAGTATCTCCAAAACATGCATTTTGAACGCATCAACTGCTTTTTCTGGCGTCGAAAATCATTGCCACGTAGTTTATTCTTCACGGACGGGAATAAAAATAAATCATTGGGTAACAAATCAGGACTGTACGGCGGATAATCCATCAATTCGATGTTTTGACAGGTCAGATATTGAATTGTTTGATTCCGATGAGTAAGAGCTCGCGTTGATATGGTGAAGAATCCTCGATCGCTGATCGATTTTCCTTATTTCTTTAAAAGCTTCTGACAAACAAATGGTTTATACCATTTAGAATTGATCGTTCTATGATTCTCTAGTGGCGCTGTAGCTACATGTACATTTATACATAAAACTTACTTCGAAATGCTTCTTAAGCGAACAACCTTTTTTGGGTTTGACTCATTTTGAAAGACCCATATAGTCGACTGTACAGTTTTAGATGGTACTTTATTGCCAGAAGTCGAAGTGAGTTGATCGATGCCCTGCTGTTGAGATAATGCACGTCGAAAGCCATAATAAATCATCGCACGAAAATTCTCACGAGTTAATTCCATTTTTTGACTGAGATGCAATTTTCAAGTCACTTAACAACGCAAATATCGTCCGTATGACAAAACGTTCTGAGTAAGTATACAGTTAACAATGTCAAACTATTCAATGTATATGCGAACAACACCATTGTTTCCAATTCCGGATATATAAATAGCAGCGACGAAACTTATCAGTTTCTCCGAATAAGCTTCCACGTTTCGTCATTTGTCCAATCCTTTCACAGTTTATGCAGCTTTTCCAAACTGGTTTCTGCTGATTCGTTTAACATATTGAAAATTATTCTTCCCTATTCTTATCTCCCGATAGTGTTTGGAAGTTCCTTCTCAGCCTTTGCTTGTTACTTCGTATGCATTGCAATTACTCCCAATATGCAATATATGCAATGCTCCCAATGCAATGCATTGGGAGCAATTCGTTGATGTCGCACCTTTCTTTTCCTAGTACATTTGGCCTACAGGTGTTTGTTGCGAGTTTCAATTGTATGCAATCAGTGAGAAGGCGATGGGCGCTAGAAATGTCTGCACCTCTTCTGTTTTGCACATCCAACAGCGAAGTTCTTCATCTTCTTGAAATCATGATGTGATCGATCAGATTTTCGATCCTTTGATCAGATGTGATCCAGATTATTTTGTGAACCCTTTTATGAAAGAATAGAGTACCACCCACTAGTAGATTGTAAGTTGAACAAATATTTTTGAAGTTCATTGTTTCCATTCATTTCGTCTAATCCGTGTTTATCCATTAGTCTTGCCAGATTAGTATTATCGCTTCTAATTTCCGAATTTAGATTCCCTATTACAAAAAGCATGTTAGTTATTGTTATTTCTTATGCAGTACCCTCAGTTGTTCATAAAAAATTTTGTTTTTCATCTGAATTAGAAGCATCAGCAGGTGCATTGAACTATGGATACGGTAAAAAGTAATGGTAATAAAACTGAGATGGAGATAGAACGTTCTTGCTTGTTTGCTCATCAGTATGTCGACTCTACCTTCATCTTTTCCACTATGTAGCAAGAGTTCACTCTGATAGGCCCAAGATATCTAATCTATAATAGTTCCTCTCTTTAACAGTTTGAACCAAACGTGATGTTTGCAATAATGTTCGCACATTCCATGTGTCAAAACGAAATCTTGTCCTTATACCAGCGCAACTATATCATAAATCATCCGTTTCCAGTTTCCAGTTCCAGTTTCCATTCGCTCGACCCATTTTAAACCGAACTCGTCGGTTTTATGGCCATCTCCGTTTGAATTTGCTGATACATAACGATGATACCACCACAGCAACTACGTTCTTATCAGTCCTGGTGTTCTCTTGGTTACTCCGCCTACATGCAGGGAAGCAGAACGAGTTTAAGCTCCCCCACGCGACAATTAGTCTTCGATAACGTATTAATTAGTCTCGCGAACTTAGTGACCGAAATTTTCTGTACCGAATCTACTCGTGTCATCTTTGCTAAAATAAAGAAAAATATTCTGGAGCTCCATTTGTGAAGCGGATAGTAACTATTAATAAAAAGTGGATTGTGTACAACGTTAAGTACGGCGAACGACGGATATCACCCGAAGAAAATTATGTTTTGCATTTGTTCACACCTCCACTTTCAAGACTATATCGGCTAAACGCAACAATTGAAGATAAAACGATGGAAAAGATGATAAAACGATGATAAACTGATGCAAAAGTTGTTAATAATTATGGTAATGACAGACTAAATAAATATTTACATGAAATATTTGCTTTTCTCTGTCTCTTGAAGAATCTTTATGAGCTTTTCGTACAACCAAATAAAAGTACACGTTCAACCAAGCCATAAACTTTCCCGCATATATTTGACGACTATTTAAAAATCGTGTGTTGTCGGCATTGCTTATATCATTTCGAAATTCAAGATACCATTACATTAGCTTGAAAAGTTTCTTGCCTCAACATGAATATGGCGTTACTCGTCAAAAATAGGTAATATAATTAGAGATGCGTTGAAAGATAACCCTGAAAATTTCAGCCATATTAGATGCTCATTTGTTCTTTGTCAGTATTTCTGAAGATAAAAAAAAAATGGAATATCGAGCCGTCATTAATTCTTGCATTTGAAAGGCAATACGCTTACGCCAATTAAAGCCGAGGAGATGCTATTTACGGGGACTCTGCACGCATGGGAGTTCATTTGTCATCGAAAAATTTTGTGCAGCTGAATTTAAACGTGGTCGTACCCGCTTGGTTGATGGTGAAGGTTCGGGACAGCTAAAAACTGTAACCACTACGTATAACATTGAGAAAGTTCACCAAATAGTGCTAAAAGATCGAGTCGAATAAGGTTACTATTCGACTATTCCACCAGCCGGGAAAGTGATGGCGACTAGTTTTTGTCTCAGACTTCAGTGGTCCCCATGGCAAACATTCACAAACTTAGATTCAAATTGATTGACTACTGTATTTACCAGATCTGGCTTCCAGCAACTTTTTTTCCTTCCTAGGCTGAAAGTTTCGCTCTGAGGACAGAGATTTTTATCGAAAGAAGAGGCCATCACATTTATAAACGAATATTTTGCCATACAAGATGTGAACAACTATTTGGACGGATTAATATATTATATTAATTTTCCTTTAAACCAAGATAATTATAACAAAGAATTAAAATTGATCAGGGAGGTGACCGAAGTGAATGATTATAATGTGGGCACTATAGATGGATTAATTAGAAAATATAACTTTGGAAATTATTCAACAAATCTTCGACTTTTCAAAAGGAATAGAACAAAAACAAATTCATGGTAATGCCATTTGGTGTCCTATTAACAAGGATATTGAAGTATGGACATTGAAGTATGGATATTGAAGTAGACTATAAACCATATAATAAGTTAAGAGAAAACCTGAATAATCCAAAGTATACCAACATCAAAATGCGAAGATTTACGAAGTTAGTTGTCAAGATTGTGATCGAAGGTGTACCAGATCACATTGCCCACATTAAATAAGGTGCAAATGAGAAATCTTGTGACATCCAACATAAACTCGAGCATGAGCCATAATAATAATAGGGTTTGGGATACATACGAAAGCACTCAAATAGCAAAATGTAAAAAATCATTCATCAAAATGTAAAAAAATTACGAATTATTAATGTAACGCTTGGTTAACTTCACTGCTCATGACTTTTCTTGAATGAATCTTCATCAGGTACAGTTGTTATATAAATGCAACATAGTTTAGTTTAAAAATTAGATTATATCATCTTCTGAACATGGTCAGCGAAATCCGCGTCAAAAAGTTAAATAAAGTGATTTGGTGTTTAGTGGTAAGTCTAAATCAAACCAAGAATTTTTTAAACCACCCCCGTAAATCGTATTTTCACCTTTTACAGTGGCATAATTTAAGCTGGTATAATTCAGACGAGACTGACGAGGCTCCAACGTGAACATGGAAAAATGAACTTGATGGATGACACTGGGTAGACTTTTTATCGGATATTCTACGCTCCTAGTAAATTTATGACTCTCTTTTGTTCCTTTGAAACAATTTAAATTTCCATACTACATTGAAATTGTACTTATCAATGAGCGAGAAGTAAGTTGAAAAACAGCACTATAACATAGATCAAGATTAATGCATTTTGAACGAAAAAAGGCAGGCGTTTAAAACTTTGACCCGTATTTTTTGTATTCATCAATAAGGCATCGAACGTCTTCTTTCGACTTTTATCACGTTTCGGTAACGAATTTTCCAAAACTCGTATATCAACATATCTTATTACAAGAAACGTTAAGATGAAGAAATGATAATTAAGATTTGTGATGACGTCACAATGCTATTGTGACCAATAATTTTCAATGAGACACTAGGTAAGTGACACCTCGTTTAAAAGGTATTTAAAAGGCCTAATCAACCATATTAATTATGCAGTTTTGTGATGAGTGGGGCTCGATCCCGACCAAGCAACTAAAAGAATGTTCATGGTTCTCACGGTGCTAGTGGAAATATATATATATATATATATATATATATATATATATATATATATATATATATATATATATATATATATATATATATATATATATATATGTGTGTGTGTGTCCGGTGTACCTCGTTTAAGGTACTGGACGGGTCACGGGTGGTGGATAGTGAAAGTTCCATTAGATATTAATGGACAGCTGCGAATATCCCAAAATAAGCAGCCCCGAACCAAGGCAAAAAGAAAACTAAATCCACTTAGCGTCTGACTTGTATCAAGCGGCTGAGTGGTCAGCGTCTGTTCAGCAGTGGTGCGGCTGATATTTAAATTCTGGAACTAACCCCTCCAGTCTTAACCTCTCAACCGTCATGGTTCAAACCTTTAATTCAAAGTACAAGATGAAGCGTTCTAGTAATTACAAAATTACCCCAGGAGGTAGACAATCCGCTGCCAGCTTTGCTGGTACAACCGGACTTTCGGATTCTGGGGCGTCCGGACTTAAACGCAAAATCTTTCAGAGGGAGTCGAAGACCTCTGGCTAACGTCTGAAACCGAAAATAAAAACTTTCTTTGGAACGCTAAATATCAATTCTCTCCTGCGTCCAGGAAAACTACACGAATTGGGGCGAACATTAAATCAGCAACAAATTCAAAAAAGAAACCAGATTGATAGATGATAACACCTTGGAATTCGGCAACTACAGACTTTTTAAAAGTAAAACGGACAAAAGAATACTCAAAAATACACCACATCTCGGTGTTGCTTTAGCTGTCTCAAGAAATATTCTTGGTTCTATAACAAATGTCCAGCCAGTAAATAATCGACTTATGACACTATCCCTCAAGTATGCTAACAAAAACTATACATTAATCAATGCACACCACCTCTCAGTTAACGAAGAAAATAAATCTAATCCTGAAAAAGTAAATAAGTCCTGGGAAATTCTAGAAAAGACTATCTCTAAAATTCCCTCTAACCATGTAAAAATCCTATTGGGTGATTTCAACGCCCAACTAGGGAAAGAAAAAAAGTACAGGAAAAGAGTTGGCAGTTTTTCCGCTCATAAATGGACTAACCATAATGGTAGAAGATTGGTTGAACTATGTTCGCAGTTTAATCTAAAAATAATGTCAACCCATTTTAAGAAGAAAATAACAAAACAAAAGACCTGGAGGTGCCCAAACACGTACATGGGTGAATTTCAAATTGACCATGATGCCATTTCGTACCCCAATTATAAAGAGATTTTGAATGTTCAAGTCAGGAAAGGAGCAAATATAGACACGGATCACTACTTGACTAGAATCAAACTTAGCTTAAAACCCCGAAAACTTATTCAAAAGGGGTTGCTAATACCAAAGTTTGACCCAACGAAAATAAAACCCCACCTAACAGAAGAGCTTGATAAACAACCTGCACAGAACTGGCAAGAATTAAAACAAAAAATTATTAAAACAGCCTTAAAGTTGGTCCCTTTACAAAAACGTAGAAAACATCCGTGGTGGGATGAAGTTTGCGAGCAAGCAGTATTAAGCCGAAATAAAGCATTCAAAGATTGGACCAGTCAAAAAACAGCAATAAACTATAACATCTTTTTGGAAGTAAGAAAAGAAACATCGAAGCTAATTAGACAAACTAAAAGAAAATATGAAAACAATCAACTTAATGAAATAGAAAAAGATTTCCAAAAAAATAACACCCGAAACTTTTACAAAACATTTAAAACTAAATTAACAGGCTATCAACCGCAGAGCCTATGCTTTCAAAAGGAAAACGGACAATTAGCTCTAAATAACCAAGACAATTGCAAAGAACTTATTTTGAAGAAAGAAATATTTTGAACAAATACTAAACTGCCCTGAGCCATTAAACAAATTACCAACACTAAACCCTAAACAAACAACCCAGATTCATTACCACCGAATGAAGAGGAAATACTTAGACAAATCAAGCGGCTTAAAAATAACAAAGCTTCTGTTGAAGATGGAATCACTGCTGAACTTTTGAAATCCGCTGGTCCAGGTACAATCAAGGATATAACCATAATTCTACAAGAAGTTTGGCGAACCGAACGGATTCCGGAAGACTGGAAAGATGCTCTAATCCATCCACTACATAAGAAAGGAGATAGAACGGATGTAAACAACTATAGAGGAATATCTCTTCTACCAGTTTGTTACAAGATTCTATCTCAAAATGTCTACTAGACAGAGCACAGGGACAGTTAGAACCGAACATTGGTGAATATCAAGCAGGTTTTCGACCGGGCAGATCCTGCCCTAAACAGATCCTGAATCTAAAGTTGATTCTAAGACATCAAAAACTGTACAATAAAAATCGCGTCTGTATATTTGTGGATTTCAAAAAAGCATATGATTCTATTGACCGCGAATCTTTATTCCGAATCTTGAAAGAACAAGGACTAGATCTGAAAACGCTGGCAATTATTAAAGCAACGTTAACTAACACGAGGTCAAAAGTTAAATTCATGGGTGACATCTCAGAGCCCTTCGAAATTAAAACTGGTGTGAGACAAGGGGATGGACTCTCGCCACTCTTATTTAACTGTGTTCTAGAAAAAGTAATACAGGAGTGGCGTGAAAAAAAGTCGGCACTGAATATTGACCAGCCCATTAAACTGGGGAGAACCAACATCAAAATTGATTGTCTGGCATTTGCTGATGATCTAGCGATTTTAGCTCAAGATGTATTAACGGCTCAAAAACAGATTGAAATCCTAAAAGAAACAGCAGAAAAGGTAGGACTCCACATTTCCTTTGAAAAGACACAATACATGACCTGCAACAGACTAAGAACACCATTTCTAAAAACAAAATATGGTAACATCAGACGAGTCTCTCAATTCAAATATTTGGGTGAAATAATCATGGAAAATGGGTTGGAAAAAGCGGCCAATAAGGGTAGATGTCAAAAAATGGAAACGGCATTGAGACTTACACAAAATATTCACAACAAAAAATGCCTATCTAAAAACACAAAACTGAGACATTACAACACGGTTATTAAGCCAGAATGTCTATATGCTGCAGAAACGCTCATTTTGAATAGAAAGAGGGACATCGAGGACATTGGAAAGAAGGAAAGAAAAATCATAAGAAAAATCCTAGGCCCCAAACAAATAAATAGCACAACATACCGACTTCGAGAAAACCAAGAAATCAAACAATACACAGATATACATAGCGATATGAGAAAAAGAAGACTTAAGTTTTACGGACACATCAAACGGATGAATCCGAGTAGGCTAACTAGACAAATAGTGGAATTTTATGAAAATAGGAGTAGAGCTAAAGTAGAAATAATTAAATGGATTGCGGCAATTAAAGAGGACCTAAGATCAGCAAATATTACACAAAGTGAAATTCAGGATAGAGGCTGTTTCAGACACAAGGTTAACGTTTGGAAGGTTGGCCAGAGAGAAAAATGTAGGAAGACTGGAACAACTTGGTCTGACGAAAGGAAAAAAGCTCATAGCGAAAGAATGAAATTAGTATGGGCTCAAAGGAAGGCTAACAACAACAAACGCCTCTAATTGTACTTCGCGTGGTCCACCAGGGCCCATACGTGAATAATAATATATGATGGGTGGGGCTCGATCTCGGCCAAGCAACTAACAGAATGCTCGTTTTGGCGGTGACTCAGGTTGTTGTGCGTCCCCATGAGATTATGGAACAGTTGAGGATGTATAACTCCCGACTATTGTTGTCTCAATGTACTCAATGTACATAATTAAAACATATTCAAAGCTATGTTTACCCTCCAAAATGCCATAGACGTCATTAGTCTATACCAAGAAATGTATTAGTAACACTATCTCTTAGAAAGATTGAGATCATTAACCGAAACACTGATTAATTCTGATTTATTTATCGAATTTTAATATCTCATTAGATTGTTGCAGCTAATATAAGTGAGTTATGTATCGACAGCATTTTACTAATGAATTTATTCTTTGAAGAATTTTTGCAGTGACAGTAACAAAAAAAAACAAATTACAATGCAGCAGTAATTTTTCTACTTTAAACAGAATTATCCTTTATACAAAAACTACAGTAAAAACTAGTATAAATAACAATAAAGGGTCAACCAGAAGGCATTACAAAGACGAACCGTCTAAAGTAAACAACAAATTGCAACCTGTTCGCGCACTATGTCAAAGTAAACCTTAACAAATGGCCGTCTAGATCTAAGTAATTTATTTGACCCCCGTCTCCAGACGTAATTCGAAGACCTACTGGAAAAACCACAGGAATGGAGTGATGCTAGCCGGCATGCGGCTGTAACTAGTCTGGGAAAAACTTTCATCGTGTTAATGTTCGTATCACGTGGTTGCAAATTAAATTTTTGCGTCAAATCATATTGCCTTGCACTTTAGAAATGAATATTATTTAAATCTGTCAACATGAATCATAAAATAAATAAGCAAATAACAAAAAAAAGCGTGTGAGTATTTATGTACACACAAAAGAAATTTTACTTGTTTGGCGTAATTAATAAAACAATTTGTTATGCATTGAAACAAATTTTAACTGAGCAAACGACCAAACACGAAAGTAAATACTACAAATAAACAAGTCTTTACAAATAGCGAAGGTGTCATAATTTTAAAAGGAAAATAATAAATTATGTGTTACATCGGCGCGTGCAACTTCGTCCCCGCTAAAAATACACTCTGGTCTGTTTTCCCAAACGTGCCATAAGAAATATAACTTCATTCAAACAATAACTAAATAATGAAATACACGCATATGTTAAACTTCTCGAATCACGTTTCGCTAACCATGCGAACATCACCAAACTACTTTTGCACCATGATCTCCCCAACAGAAGCCTCTACGAACACGGCACAAATCTTATTTCTTGTTTGGACAGTGTTCTTGTCCCTGTTGTAAATAGTTTCCAGACAACCGAATACATTGGATGCGTCATTGGAAAAACAATTATTTTCTGGATTACTTCTTCGATGTCAGAATAATGCATTTTCTGTAGATGTTTTTTTTAGAAAATGAGCATTAATACACGTCTACAGTGGATTTAATGCCGGAAAGATTAAAACTGTTTTTGAATATGGTCATTAGGTAATGGTATATATATATATATATATATATATATATATATATATATATATATATATATATATATATATATATATATATATATATATATATATATTTGCACGTATCATACCAATCATACCATTAACTGAGCAAACGACCAAACACGAAAGTAAATACTACAAATAAACAAGTCTTTACAAATAGCGAAGGTGTCATAATTTTAAAAGGAAAATAATAAATTATGTGTTACATCGGCGCGTGCAACTTCGTCCCCGCTAAAAATACACTCTGGTCTGTTTTTCCAAACGTGCCATAAGAAATATAACTTCATTCAAACAATAACTAAATAATGAAATACACACATATGCACACACAAATACACACATAAACTTCTCGAATCACGTTTCGCTAACCATGCGAACATCACCAAACTACTTTTGCACCATGATCTCCCCAACAGAAGCCTCTACGAACACGGCACAAATCTTATTTCTTGTTTGGACAGTGTTCTTGTCCCTGTTGTAAATAGTTTCCAGACAACCGAATACATTGGATGCGTCATTGGAAAAACAATTATTTTCTGGATTACTTCTTCGATATCAGAATAATGCATTTTCTGTAGATGTTTTTTTTAGAAAATGAGCATTAATACACGTCTACAGTGGATTTAATGCCGGAAAGACTAAAACTGTTTTTGAATATGGTCATTAGGTAAGGGTATATATATATATATATATATATATATATATATATATATATATATATATATATATATATATATATATATATATATATATATATTTGCACGTTCATTGCACGTATCATACCAATCATCTGCACGTTCGTTGACTTCCAGAAAGCATACGACTGCATTGACCGACAATCTCTGTTCACAATCCTAGAAGAACAAGGACTCGACCCCAAAACACTACGATTGATCAAGCAGACACTGACCGACACAATCTCTAAAGTGAAATTTATGGGAGAAATTTCTGAACCCTTCCTGATTAAAACCGGAGTACGCCAAGGAGATGGGTTATCCCCACTCCTCTTCAACCTGGTCCTGGACAAAGTCATAAGGGAATGGGAAAAGGAACTAAAAAATCAAGGACACTGAAAACCAATACGACTCGGACGAACCAAAAACAACATAGAAATATCATGCCTAGCCTTCGCAGACGACCTAGCCACACTCGCAGACAATGAAAAAAGAGCAACCAAACAGATCGAAGTCCTCAAGGAATGTGCAGAGAAAGTTGGCCTACAAATATCCTTTCAAAAAACCGAATTCTTCTGCTTGAAATTAAATGTTCAACATTTGGACACCAAATACGGCAAAATAAATAGGGTTACTCACTGCAAATAATGGGCGAGATCCTCGAACCCACAGGAGGAGAGAAGATAGCACAGACGACTCGTTTACAGAAGATGAAGAGGGCATACGGCAAGACACAAAATATCTATCACAAATCAATCTATCATAAATCAAGTTTCGAGATCGGGAACAAAGTGGATGGAAGAGAGAAAGAGAATCCACGGAGAAATGATAAGAGAGGTGTGGAGGATACGAAAGAACACTCGAAAATGAGTCAGAATGTTTTGCGTGAACCAACCTGGTCTATACGCACCTAATAATATATATATATATATATATATATATATATATATATATATATATATATATATATATATATATATATATATATATATATATATATATATATTGAAATGTAGAGTCATTCAGGGTAACCGTGCGCAGTAAGTGTACGCATCTCGTTTATCTACGAAGGGGGCAGGGATGAATCGTGACATACATAGGCATGTTAAAGCTATGATAACGAGGAATTAGTTTATGCAGGAGATCGCGACATGGCGTTGTCCACTTGCTTGTAAAACAATATTAAGAATTCGACGCTGAAACTGTAACTTTTGCCATTGCGACAAAGATTGTAACAACGTACTGCAGATAGTACCCAAGGTAAGGCAATTTTTTTACGTTAGTAATTTATTCAAGTTCACTGTTCAGCATAATATTTTAGGTTATGTTTGGTATGGGTAAAGTTATATGAGTATATATAAAAAATGTCGGTCTGGGGCAAGTGTGCGCATTCGCACACTTACCCCTGTTGTTTTTTTATGAAGAAACAATGAATTTGTTGTAAAAAAAATTAATAATGCTGTTTATTTTATTTCAGATTTTAATCATAATACTACGAAATTATCAAAGAAAAAAACCTGAACGAGGTCCTGTTACTGAATTACAAATTTCTCGAACATATAGCTAGTGGAAAAAGTAAAAGAGCTGCTACAAGTGAGATCGGTATTAGTGAGTCTTGCCGACGAATGAGACTTAAACTTGAGACAACTGCTTCTTCAATGGGTCGGTGGAAGCCAACGTTTAACGACGAACAAGAAGCAGAATTTGTGAATCATTGCAAGCAAATGGACGAAATATATTTCGGTTTGACCATAACCGATTTGCTACGGCTTGTTTATGAGTATGCTGCAGCTAATAAAATTGAAAATCGCTTCGATTCAGCTTGCAAAATGGCGGGACGAGACTGGATAGAAAGTTTTTTAAAACACCATTCAGAATTAACCCTCCGCCAATTTACAGCAACTGGTCTAGCTCGAGCAATTGGATTTAATAAAGTTCAAGTTGATCATTTTTATATAACAAGTATAACTTCAAACCAAACTGTATCTATAATGTTGATGAAACAGGAATGAACACTGTTCCGGAAAAAACTCCTAAAGTTGTGCCAACAAAAGGAAAAAAAAGTGGTGGGTAAATTTGTGTCTGCAGAACGAGACATCACAGGAACAGCCATTTGCTGCATGAGTGCTACTGGACATTATGCTCCGCCTGCATTTATTTATCATCGGAAAACATCTCGTGATGATTTATTAAATGGTGCACCTTCTCAGAGCATCTGCATGGTATTTGATAGTGGTTGTGTCAACACAGATCTGTTTATCACCTGGTTAGGACATTGTCAATCTTTTATCCACCCTACACTATAAGATCCAGTACTGCTGCTTCTTGACAACCACTCATCCCATATTAGTTTAGAGGCAGTGAGATATGCTCGTGATTATAATATAATTATGTTAACATTGCCACCACATGGAAGCCACAAACTCCAACCACTGGACAGATCTTTTTTCCTGTCCAAATAATTGTGGAAGTAGTAAACTTTGGTAATTGTATTACATCCAAAATTTCTGAATTTTTCTAGCATGTTTTGAAACAATTCGCGATAATTTTCGGATTTATTTTCGCTCTAGTAACTAACGCAATATTTATGATACTTTGTTTCCTAACTGTCAAGTATTTTCTTTAAGGCCAGTTTGTTTTAATTCAATGCTCGTTTAAAAAAAACAACAAACAGAAATTTCGTATATCCACGTTGTTGCGCCAATAAAAAGTTTACTTATTTTTTACTTATAATCATGGTACTTGAGTTTTGCCAATACAAGAGGTATGGTTCCATACTCCTACTTTAATTCAGTGGAATGAGCAATCGAAACCGCACCATGCTCATTGCCGTTATGTAGCAAAGCAGATCCGCTGATGCGCTTGAAACTGTCTAAAAAGTTTCCATTAACAATTGGCTGGTAGTTCAAGAAACCCATTTTTGATAAAAACCACCTAACATCGTTTTCTGAGCAAAGAAACGGAAGCACTTCTTTTTCTTGAGTACGATAACATGAAATTTTAGAACCTGGAGAAAGTAAATTCCTCTGAGTCTGGATGTCAACAGTTCTGATATTTGTTTTGAAAGGTCGATGTCTCTGATAAGGTCACTTAAAGCGTCTTGATTAAAAAATAGGGGTTTTGATTACTTAGATTCAAATGTATCACTTTCTCCGCTAGTACAAGCTTGCCATCATCGGATGTACTATATTATATATCTGAAAGATCAGGCAAGCCAGGAAAAGTTGGAATAGGGACATCTACTAAATGAGAAACAGGTCTACCAGATCGAGATAGATCATTTTTCTACCATGTACCTTGACTAAGAAAAAATAACAGTCGTAGTGATTTTTCGGTTCCCTCCAAATCATAGACACACCAAACTTCAATTGACTTCTTTTACCGTTCCTCCATTGCCTTAAATGCTCACTATATATTTTGCAAACATTGTTTGGAATCCATGATTTATCAACGTCTTTGGTTTTCAAGTAAAATTAAGCGAAAAACGCATTTTGGAAAAATTTAGATATAGGTTTTCGAAACTTTTTCACCGTATACTCGTCACAAACGTAACAAAAAGTGTTCGGGTTGTTTAGACACGATTATTGTGACGATAACATCTTCCAGGTTTTATTTACAAACTTTTTTAGTTGAACAAACAACAGAAATAAACAAATTAAATGGCTACTGATAATAAAATATTATCAATGTGAGTAGATTATATACTTAAATATATACACTATACTTAAAAATTACGTTTAAGTCTCGGCGGCACTATTTTTTTTTTATTTTGTAGATCTATGTAATCACTGGAGGACAAATCTGGAGAAAATGAAGGATATTCAAGATTTTTGAAACCACCCATTGCAACGGGTTTTTTGTAACCTGAGGCTCGTATCTCACCGACGACCCAGGCCAGCAGTCCCCTCAGGCTATCAACCCTTGCTTATGTGCTTTACCTATAAGTTTATAAAGAAGCGTACCGACTGGTCAGTGAGCAACATAGAACGCATCCGGCCTTACCCAGCCTTTAATTGGCGTGACTGATGGGTAATTCGTTGTCGGATTTTAAAACTCTTGCCTAGAAACAATCACAGACAGGTAGGAAGTAAATACGTACAGAAGAAAGAAAGAAAAACAACCATCCCAGTGCTGGAATCGAACCAACCAATGCAGTTTTGGCACAGCAGCGGTAGACCGCCGACTTTCCGTTCGCGCCAACGCGACCGCCTCTATATATTTTAGATTTAAGATCTGAATAATACTGATTTATATCAGGAAAAAGAAACCGCACTACGTCAAGAATCAGTTCTCGATAACTGAAGTTAAGCGACGTCGGGTGCAGTTAATATCTGGTAGGTGACCATACGGAAACCGAATATAGGCAACCTCAACACCTACGAGTAAAAGAAGACCATATATTATAAAATAAGATGAGATAACATAACCCTGACTTCTGTTAATACGAGGGTTGCTATTTATGTATTCGGAGTAATAAATAAAAACAAATATTTATCATTCAAAACGGTTTTATTGTTTTTCAAAATATTTTCTGCGATGATAAATATATATTTGCATACGTTTGAACCAATTTTCATAGCACTTTTTCGATTCCGATTGAGATATCTCCAAAACGTGCATTTTGAACGCAACAACCGCTTCTACTGGCCTCGAAAATCGTCAACTACGTAGTTTATTCCTCATGGACGGGAACAAAAAAACATCATTGGGTGCCAAATCAGGATTGTCTGCGGATGACCCATCAATTCGATGCTTTGACCGGTCAAATATTGAGCTGTTTAGTTCGATGTGTGAGAGCTCGTATTGTGAGTTGACGTGAAGAATGATCGTTCATCTCTGGTTGTTTTTTCTTATTTCTTCAGACTTCTGGCAAATAAATAGCGAAAAAAACAGGCGACCATTTTCTTCGAAGTGCTTCTTGCGCGAACAACTTTTGATGGGTTTGGCTCATTTTGAAAGACACATACAGTCAGCTCCTTTTTGTTTTCGGGCTCATACTCATATATCCAAGATTCGTTACCTATGTAGATATTATACACGGATTTCTTTAACCAAATATTCATGTTAAATGTTGTGTATACTTATGTTATGCTTATCTCATACTAATGTCCAGGGATGCCTCAATCTCACGGTATGTCACATGACGATCTTGCTTTATCAGTTCGTGAACAGTATCGATGTTTTCTGAGCGAACGACGGCCACGATTGAATAAACCAGTGATATGCAGTGGTTTTAGATGGAGCTGCATGGCCATAAGTCGAAGCAAGTTGATCGATTCAGTGCATTTGAGATAATCCACGTTGAAAGTCGTAGTAAATCATCGCACGAAAATTCTGACGAGTTAATTCCATTTTTTGACCGAGATGAAATTTTCAAGCAAGTAAACAACACAAATAGCGTCCGTATGACAAAACGTTCTGAGTACGTACTCAGCGAATAATGTCAGAATTTACGATGTATATGTCAGATGGCGCCAACAACACCATTGTTGCCAATTCCCGATACATAAATAACACCCCTCGTATGTATTCGTGATATATTATTAAAAAAAATCAATATCCCCTTGTATTCTTGTAAATTTTCAAAAGAAATCTTCACTAGTATAAACAAAAATATGTAATTATTAAAACAATAACAGCAATACAATTTTTATTCTTCGTAAAATGATCAGAAAGACAAGAAAAGACAAAAAAGAAAGAAAACAATGAAATGAATCAACTTAAAATGGAATAAAAAAAAATATTTAATTTTATCTCCTGAGTTTTATGTTTGTCAATATTTCAAGAAATGATATTTGGAAATTTTAAAAAAGAATCCTTCGTGTAGAAGTTAAATTTAGAAGTAACTTTGACGTTTACGGAGTGTGAAAATAAAGTATAGAGATTGATTTTTTTTATATTCAAACTACAAGGATTTGTTTCCTGTTTTCCTGTGGTCCACGTGAAATTCTCAATCCTTCAGTCCCCATCAAACGCCAACATGCATCTTCCGACACCGGTTTCTGGCATTAAGCCATCATCAGTCGCGTTTTAAGCTGAACTTTCGAAAGCAACTGAAGAATTGACCAGGGTCCTGACCATATTAATCGGCTAAATCGGATGAAAGTAGCATTGAAATGCAGCTCACGCGATGGTGTGAGCATCACATCATATTTAAGTTAAATTAAGTTCATAGAAAATTAAGTTAAGTTTATTATTTTTCGGATGGGGCTCCTCAACAATTTAAAAATTTTGTCAACCTATATTACCATGCGAATGATTTTGGCATACCTGCCGAATGGCATTTTTCCGCGACTGCCCATGGAAAAGGTCTGTGCGATGGCGTTGGTGGCACATTCAAACGACAAGCAGCGAAAGCAAGCCTTCAACTTGCCGTTGATAAAGAAATAACGACACCGCTTGGGCATCTGCATCGAATAACCTTCCTAATATAACGGTTCGGTTCTCACCAAAAGAAGATTACAATAATGCTCTGAATGATTTGAATGACCCAATTTCAAAAACGAAATCAATTTTCAAAATGTTCCGATTTGTTTGAGTTTTGAGTCTTTTTTCGATAGTTTTTTTTGAGAGAAGAAACAAAATAATTTAAACTTCGGACTTCGAAAAAATGACGGTTTTTTTTCAAAACACTGAAAAATTTCATAGGACTTGATTTCTGAAAGTTTCTAAAAGGTGCATTTAAAAACAAAAATTAAAAAAAAAACGTCTCAATAGATCAATTTTTGAAAAAGTTTGGCTATTTGAAAAAAAGAGACATTTTTTCCAAAAACCCATAACTATTTTTGGGTTGGGTAAAAAGGGGGGGGGGGGGGGGGGGTAGGACATAAAAGTTACAGCGAAATCGAAAGGGGTCGGGTTCAAAAGTGGTCACCTTGTTATTTTTATAAATAACAAATATTAAATTAATCCAATGTGGATTAACGAAAAACGAAATAAAATATAATTTTCAAGCAGTTAATAAACTTCTTCTTGAAATACCTATATATGAGCTTGAAACCATCTACAAATAGATTTGATTGACTTCAAGAAGAAAAGTTGCCTTTAGCAACAAAAAGAACACCAAAATCCAATAAAATTTATCGATTCCAAGCGACTTTCAATTCGCCGAAAACCAATCTCGCTCCACAACTAAATTAATTACATTTTATACATTCAAAAGTAATTGGCTTGAGGCGAAATCATGAAATATACATGCTGAAATGCAAAAACAGACCTTGCCTTCGACGGTCTTTTCGTCGAGAAATGAGCGGAAAAGAAATTATTTAAAAGGCCCAATATTTAGGTGACCAAAATCTAATTAAAAATAAGTCCGTAGTATTTTTGGTGTGGGTAGGCATAGATGGTCGTGTCACGCACAAAAGGATTTTGTTCCGATAGCGATATCACGTGTTCTATTCATAAACGAATTTACATTAGCTTCCGGTTGGAAAGAAGATAAAATTAAAGATAATTATGCAAATCGATTTAATTCATTAGGTTTTTCCGTTTTTTTTTCGATCAATCTCCCTTTTATTGTAAATTCTTGTATTTTTCTAAACTGTTTATTGCCTTAAAATTATGATGCCAGTACAAACATAAAACTACTAATAAAAAAACCTTCTTAGAAAAAGCGATTTTAATAAATCTAGAATTTGTCAACGCGCATGGGAATCGGGACATAAAATCAATTGGAGTAATTCCCAAACAGTATTAAAAGAATCGGTAACAAAATACAGAAGATTAAAAGAAATCGCTATAATTAATTTAAATAAAAATAACTGTATTGCTATGCCTTCGGTAGATTTATATTCAATATAGTTCTCGATTCTAAAGAATACAATTAAAAACGTTTAGATATTTCAATCCGCAATAATCACACAGTAAACCTCACTTTTTTTGTAGTATGGCACTGTCATTAAAAACTATTCTTGTCAATGTAAGTATCATTGACATATCAATTCATCTATAGGAACCTTCGGTGTGAAACACTAAACTCGAAGAGATTTACCACTAAACACCAAACCTCTTTTTGAAAACTTCTCGATGCACGTTTCGCTAACCATGTTAGCATCATCAGGAGATTATTTAATCTAAAGATTTGAAGAAGTTTTCAAAAAGTTTGGTGTTTAGTGATAAATCTCTTCAAGTTTCGAAGACCTCCCGAAACGTTAACGTTCAAAAGTTTGTATTTGTTTTAGAAAATTTTTATATTTTTAAAATTTTGTTCGTTAGGCAAAATTATTACACAAAAAGAATCACTGAGAAATTTGTGTCCGTTTTGTTATTTGTTTTTTTTTACCTAGTGATTTTTTATTAACATAAGAACAGATATTTTTGATCATTTTTGAGTTTTAGATCGTGGCAAAAAATCCAAAAACAAGAAAAAAATATATGAACACGCTATAATCATTCAGACATTACAAAGGTACGGAGGGCCACCACTTATTAGATGACCATGTAAGAAGCGCCAGGGTCCTATTCTAAGTCTATTCTACTTTACAAAAAGATGACGCTCGAGAGTTGGAAGGGGACTACATTCCACAAGTTTAGGTTTCACGGTATATAACTTGGAGGAGTAACTCAAGTATCCCAGTCGAATTGAACAATATCTTGAACAATTAGTGAGATGGAGGAGAAAGCATCCCGGTGATGGAAAAGTAACTAAACCCGTCCAAATTGTTGTGCGAAATGTCTTTGTCTTCAGCAACACTTTCGCGTATCGAAATTAATATGCTCTTGTGAACAACCACTACGACTTTATATTGCTCTTCTCTTATCCTCCACCGAACCAGTTTCTTCGCGCTTTTGAACAATTCGATTGATCGTGATTCCAGATAGACGATTGTGTAAATCGTAAATATAACGTAATTTTCTAAAAATATTTTTCACTGAACGGCCATTTTCATATAATAATTCAACACTTTTAAAGCGTTGTTGTATTGTGTACGTCTTCATTTTTATAAATATCATACGTTGGACTTCTAAAATGATACTAGAGCTATTAGAACAATCTAATGGACATCGCTGAGTTAACTTTAGTTGATAAGAATTTAGGTTAAGATTTGTTAGAGAAAAATTAATGGTTAGACTTTTTGACTAGTTTTAATTGATATAGAAGGAAAACGAAATTGAAAGACCCATTACAAATCTAAATGTTTCTTTCGAATGGACTTACGCAAATGGCTCAGTACACGATTCTCGCTTTGGATAATCTTTTCTTTATTGGTTAATGCAGAAGGTTTTCCTGAACGAGGTCCATTCACAATTGCTTCTCTACTATCACTAAAGTCTTTGCACCACTTGCAAAACATTTTTTTATAATAACAAAAGAAGCTATAATTTCTAACTTAACAAACAAGATGATGTACAAACTCAAAACAAAAACATATGGTTGTATCGATACAAGTTTAGGAATTAAAAAAAATCCTCTTACTTTTTGGTGCAAGTAGTAAATAAATTTCCACAAATTTGGAAAAAAATTATGTAGCCAAATAGTATTTCTGCAGTAGGAAATAAAGTGACAATACATTCGAATCACACTCGTATACACTACCTCGAAAATACACCAGATATAAATTAAGAAACTTTTTAGTGAAAAAAATTACCCAAGGCAACAAACACGCTTAAAAATTCGATAAAATTAATCGAGTCAAACCGACTTTGACTTTCTGGAAACTCAATCTCGTCCAACGACTAATTGGGTGGAGGGAAAATCATAAAATATACATGTTGAAATTCAAGAACGGGCCTTTGATTCCACGATCTCTTCATTAAAACTTAGCCGGAAAAGAATTAATATAAAGCCCACCACATTCAAAGAACCAAAAATCATAGTATAATAAATTTTATTAGTAAATACATCTATGTCTCAAAAGAGCAAATCTTTGTAAAGTTATATGAAGATATACAGAAATACCGAGATAAAAAGAGAGATAAACATTTATTTCGAAAAAAAATTGCTGAAATTGATTGATGGTTTTCAAGCGTTAATTAAAAAGAAAGCACCAGAATGGTTATCTAGACGCATGCTTCACAGAGCATGAGTGAGGAAGTTAACAACATTTTTACAAAGGTTACGAAAGTTATAAAGTACTCAAAAACAGTCCTTTAGAAGTTAGGTTGTTTATAGAGCCGGGTGAAAATAGGGAGGCTTGCAAAATTGATTTAAAGAGTGTTCGAACTCACAGAAAAGATTGCAATTTTTCTTGAAAATCATAATGAAGAGGCAACTTTGCTTAGATATAATAACTTTATTGTTAAAATTTCCTGTTTGAAATTTTTAGAAAATGAATATTTTGAATAAATCAGTGCTGGGACCACAAAAAGTCAAAGTAAAGCATTTAGAAAAACATAAATTCGATTAATTTTAAATGATTTCTGCGCTAGGCTTTAGACTGAAGCTCAAAAATCTCTTTACCGAACACTTGGAGAATTTGCTAAAGCAATTTGAAAATTATATCGAGGATCTTGATTTTACAAACTTCACGTGAATACACAATCGATGAACAGGATGATGAATTTCGATTCACAACCATTGACAAGAAAACATTTATTGAATTATCATGCAATACTTCACTGAAACAACAATTTCATACTGAAGCTTTAGTTTAATTTTGATTGAATTAAAATGAAGAATATAATATTTTATCAAGCAAAGCAATGCAAGGACTGCTACCATTGGTAATATTCTATTATTGTGAAAGAATTATCGAGCGCGTTTAGTAGTGGAAAAAAGTCATACGTAGCACTCTCGTCAGCATAAAAAAAGCCATACATATTCCTTTTTTCCCTTTATTTGGGTTTTTCGGTTTATTCGGTTTATTTCGGTAAAAATTTTAAAGAAATAAAAATGTTATAAAAAATTTTACAAACTTTTAACGTTAACGTTTCGGAGGATCCTCTCCTCCCGTGTTCAAAACTAAACTAAAAAATAAATTATATTAATTTGTAATATATAAAGTAAATATACATTTTTTTGTATGTGCACGATACTACATTGCCAACAATAGATTTTCATGACAGTGACATACTACCAAAAAATAAATATAGATAATGGTTACTGTGTGATTGTTTATCGTACTGATCGTGTATTCAAATATTTAAATGTGTTTAATTGTATTCTTTAGAATTGGGAACCATATTGAATTTAAATCTACCGAAGGCATAGCAATACAGTTATTTTTATTTAAATTAATTATAGCGATTTCTTTTAATCTTCTATATTTTGTTACCGATTCTTTTAATACCGTTTTGGAATTATTCCAATTGATTTTATGACCCGATTCCCATGCGTGTTGACAAATTCTAGATTTATTGAAATCGCCCTTTCTAAGAATATTTTTCTAACATTCTAACATCTAACGGTCTAGATGTCTCACCTATATAGAATTTGCCACATTCCCAGAGAATTTTATAAACCACATTTTTGGTATTTTATTGTATATTGTTTGGTTAAGTCTTTGTTAATAGAGATCTAAGAGTATTTTTTGTTTTAAATGTCGTTCTTATGTTGTATTTATTTCCTATTCTTTTAATTGTGTCAGAAATACCGCGGATATAAGGAACTGCAAGGTTAATTGTTTGAGAGTTATTATTATTGTTATTAATAACTTGTCTATATGTCTATAATAAAACGACATTTAAAACAAAAAATACTCTTAGAGCTCTATTAACAAAGACTAAACCAAACAACACACGACAAAATACCAAAAATGTGGTTTATAAAATTCCCCGCGAATGTGGCAAATTCTATATAGGTGAGACATCTAGACCGTTAGATGTTAGAATAAAAGAGAGAAAAAACCTTCTTAGAAAGGGCTATTTTAATAAATCTAGAATTTGTCAACACGCATGGGAATCGGGTCATAAAATCAACTGGAAAATTCCAAAACGGTATTAAAAGAATCGGTAACAAAATACAGAAGATTAAAAGAAACCGCTATAATTATTTAAATAAAAATAACTGTATTGCCTTCGGTAGATTTAAATTCAGTATGGTTCCCGATTCTAAAGAATACAATTAAACACATTTAAATATTTGAATACACAATCAGTAAAATAAACAATTACAGTAAACATTACCTATATATATTTTTTGGTAGTATCACTCTCTTTGGTAGTCACTCTCATGAAAATCTATTGTTGTCAATGTAAGTATCGTTGACATACACAAAAAAATATATTTACTTTCACTCGTTACTTTATATATTACAAATTAATATAATTTATTTTTTAGTTTAGTTTTGAAAACAGGGGGAGAGGACCCTCCGAAACGTTAACGTTAAAAGTTTGTAAAATGTTTTATAACATTTTTATATCTTTAAAATTTTGTTCGTTAGGCAAATTTATTACAAAAAAAGAATCACTGAAAAATTTGTCTCCGTTTGGTTTTCTGTTTTTACCCAGTGATTCTTTCTTTACATAAGAATAGATATTTTTGAAATATTTTGAGTTTTAGATAGTAGCGAAAACCCCAAATAATGGGAAAAAAAATATGAACACGCCACAATCATTCAGACATACACATACATATTACTCTCTTCAGTATAAAAAAACCATATGTAGCATTCTCCACAATATAAAAAAGCCATACGTTGCTCACCCCTCAGTAAAAAAAAACATACACCATGAAGAGAGTGTTACTCTCTTGAGTATAAAATAAAAAATCCATAAGTAGGACTCTCCTTAATACAAAAAAAAAAACTTAGCACTATCCTCAGAATAAAAAAAGCTATACGTCGGTAGCACTATCAGTATAAAAAAAGCCACACGTAGTACTATACTCGGTATAAAAAGCCATACGTAGCACTCTTATCAGTAAAGAAAAAGCCATACGTAGTACTCTCCTCAGAATAAAAAAACCCATATCTAGAGCATCCTCCATTAAAAACAAATTAACCATTTAAAACATGATCATTAGGTTTTGTTAATTTTATTACAATTTCATTTTTTCGCTATGAGCTTTTTTCCTTTCGTCAGACCAAGTTGTTCCGGTCTTCCCACATTTTTCTCTCTGGCCAACCTTCGAAACGTTAACCTTGTGTCTGAAACAGCCTCTATCCTCAATTTCACTTTGTGTACTATTTGCTGATCTTAGGTCCTCTTTAATTGCAGCAATCCATTTAATTATTTCTACTTTAGCTCTACTCCTATTTTCATAAAATTCGACTATTTGTCTAGTTAGCCTACTCGGATTCATCCGCTTTATGTGTCCGTAAAACTTAAGTCTTCTTTTTCTCATATCGCTATGTATATCTGTGTATTGTTTGATTTCTGGGTTTTCTCGAAGTCGGTATGTTGTGCTATTTATTTGTTTGGGGCCTAGGATTTTTCTTATTATTTTTCTTTCCTTCTTTTCAATGTCCTCGATGTCCCTCTTTCTATTCAAAATGATCGTTTCTGCAGCATATAGACATTCTGGCTTAATAACTGTGTTGTAATGTCTCAGTTTTGTATTTGTAGATAGGCATTTTTTGTTGTAAATATTTTGTGTAAGTCTCAATGCCGTTTCCATTTTTTGACATCTACCCTTATTGGCCGCTTTTTCCAACCCATTTTCCATGATTATTTCACCCAAATATTTGAATTGAGAGACTCGTCTGATGTTACCATATTTTGTTTTTAGAAATGGTGTTCTTAGTCTGTTGCTGGTCATGTATTGTGTCTTTTCAAAGGAAATTTGGAGTCCTACCTTTTCTGCTGTTTCTTTTAGGATTTCAATCGCTTTCTGAGCCGTTAACACATCTTGAGCTAAAATTGCTAGATCATCAGCAAATGCCAAACAATCAATTTTGATGTTGGTTCTCCCCAATTTAATGGGCTGGTCAATATTCAGAGCCGACTTTTTTTCACGCCACTCCTGTATGACTTTTTCTAGAACACAGTTAAATAAGAGTGGCGAGAGTCCATCCCCTTGTCTCACTCCAGTTTTAATTTCGAAGGGCCCTGAGATGTCACCTATGAATTTAACTTTTGACCTTGTGTTAGTTAACATTACTTTAATAATTGCCAGCGTTTTCAGATCTAGTCCTTGTTCTTTCAAGATTCAGAATAAAGATTCGTAGTCAATAGAATCATATGCTTTTTTGAAATCCACAAATGTACAGACGAGATTTTTATTGTACCGTTTTTGATGTCTTAGAATCAACTTCAGATTCAGGATCTGTTCAGGGCAGGATTGCCCGGTCGAAAACCTGCTGGATATTCATCAATGTTAGGTTCTAACTGTCCCTGTGCGCTGTCTAGTAGACATTGAGATAGAATCTTGTAACAAACTGGGAGAAGAGATATCCCTCTATAGTTGTTTACATCCGTTCTATCTCCTTTCTTATGTAGTGGATGGATTAGAGCACCTTTCCAATCTTCCGGAATCCGTTCGGTTCGCCAAACTTCTTGTAGAATTTTGGTTATTTCCTTGATTGTACCTGGACCAGCGGATTTCAAAAGTTCAGCAGTGATTCCATCTTCACCAGAAGCTTTGTCATTTTAAGCCGCTTGATTTGCCTAATTATTTCACCTTCATTCGGTGGTAATGAAACTGGGTTTGTTTGTTTGGGGTTTAGTGTTGCTAATTTGTTTAAGGGCTCAGGACAGTTTAGTATTTGTTCAAAATATTTCGTAAGTTCTTCTTGGTTATTTAGAGCTAATTGTCCGTTTTCCTTTTGGAAGCAAAGACTTTGCGATTGATAGTTGATGTTTTGTAAAACTTTCGGGTGTTATTTTTTTGGAAATCTTTATCTATTTCATTAAGTTGATTGTTTTCATGTTTTCTTTTAGTTTGTCTAATTAGCTTCGATGTTTCTTTTCTTACTTCCAAAAAGATATTATAGTTTATTGCTGTTTTTTTACTGTTCCAATCTTTGAATGCTTTACTTCGGCTTAATACTGCTTGCTCGCAAACATATATATATATATATATATATATATATATATATATATATATATATATATATATATATATATATATATATATATATATATATTTATATATATATATATATATATATATATATATATATATATATATATATATATATATATATATATATATAATATATATATAAATATATATATATATATATATATATATATATATAGTATATATATATATATATATAGATATATATATAGATATATATATAGATATATATAGATATATATATATATATAGATATATATAGATATATATATATATATATATATATATATATATATATATATATATATATATATATATATATATATATTTATATATATATATATATATATATATATATATATATATATATATATATATATATATATATATATATATATATAAATATATATATATATATATATATATATATATATATATATATATATATATATATATATATATATATATATATATATATATGTATATGTATATATATATATATATATATATATATATATATATATATATAATATATATATATATATATATATATATATGTATATGTATATATATATATATATATATATATATATATATATATATATATATATATAAATATATATATATCCCGTTTTCATCCCGTTTTTAAAACGAATCTGAAAATTTCGGGAGGAGAAGACCTCCCGAAATGTTAAAACTCAAAAGTTTGTATTTATTTAAGAAATATTTTGTATTTTTAAAATTTTGTTCGTTAGGCAAAAGAACAGATATTTTTGACATTTTTTTGAGTTTTAGATCGTGGCGAAAACCCCAAAAAAAAGAAAAAAAAAGGGTTCATTTTATATCGATTCGATTTGCTTTTGTAGGAACGGAACTGCAACGTAAAGGGAGGGCAGGGTACATTTCTAAGCTTCTTTTAATGTTGCGAAAAGCAAGTATACTAGCCCGTTTCTCAGCTGGCTGGTTGGTTTCAAACTGGCAATAAATTCGAACCACCCTCGTATATATTACCTCGAAAGCTCCTGCAAAAAAAATTGCACTTTCCCGAGTGAAAAAAAAACAAACCTAAGGCAATAAAAGCACTGAAAGATTCAATAAAATTTCTCGAATCAAACCCATTTTGAATTTATCAAAAGCTAATCTCGTCCAATGACTAATTAATTACGTTTTATAGATTCAAAAGTAATTAGTTGGAGGCAAAATCATAAAATATACATGCTGAAATTCAAAAACATGCCTTTGCCTCGACGGTCTTTTCGTAAAAGCCGGCCGGAAAAGAATTTATTTAAAGGCCGCCACATTCAAAGAGCCAAAAATCCAATTAAAATTAATTCGATGGCGTTTCAGGTAGGCAAAGATCGTCGTGTCACGCATAAAAGCGGTTTGTTTAGTCAGCGATATCACGTGTTCTACTCCTAAGCGAATTAATATTGGCTTCCGACTAGAAAGAAGATAAAATTAAATACAATTAAGTAAATCCATTTATTTCATTATGCTTTCCGTCTCTTTCCGCTGTTCTTCCCTTCTTATCCGTGGCTTTTCTGAGCAGCAAAGTGGATAAAAAGCGTGTTATTGCTATTGATATTATCATTAGGTAAAATATTTACAAGTAATACAGAGTTCTTAATGTTGATATTTATACAGGGTTTTTCAATAGGGGCGCTCGAACTTTGACAGTTTGTAGCTGCTATATTGGGGAAGCTACAGTTGTCAAATTTGCAGGTTATAATAAGTAATTTTGGGCAAATCATCAGGGAAAGTTACAGTATTGAGCAAGATGTGTAAATTCTTAGACTTTACTATCAAAATGAGTGTTCAGTTCGAACTTCGTTTCATGCGCTAACTGATTTTTACGGTACACACAATAGACCTGTTGATTCGTTGAGTCGTCGTTTGATGGACAAATTCGAATCAACTAGTTCAGCAACATCCGTATACCGTCGAAAGAAGAGGTCTGCACAAAACATTGCTGCTCGTCGCGCCAAAGAATTTAGCCTTTCGCAGACCTCAACTTGGCGAATTTTACATCCGAACTTACACACTTTATTTAAAATATGCAGCTAATAGTAACAAAACAAAATCGGTATACAAAAAAAAGAAAAGTAAGAAAAATTCTAAGAAATCTTAAAAAAAGAAGATACAATCAAAAGGCAATAACTAACACTGTTCAAATGATAAAATATTCTATTGCTTCAAATAATAATTTAACAGTCTATTAAATACATGCACATTAGAAGCGCTCCGTATGTGGGCGGGCAAAGCATTAAATAGGCAAACACTTTGCCAAAACAATGTCTTCTGGAGACTAGAAGTTCTCACTAGTACAACGTAATTGTTCTTAGAACGCACATCGTAAGAATGCGTATTTACTCTTTGTCCCAAAAAAGCCTTCGAATAATGGGGTAACAAATTATATTTTATTTTATATGTCAATAGAATGTCAGCCCCTTCAACGGCTCGCGCAACTGAAAACAATACGACTGGTCACATATGCGGTCGTTTTTTTTCTTATCCACATAGAAGTTGAATATATTATCCTGCGAATATCAACAAATCTATGTTTCCTCAGCTGTCATGAATTGGGTTTTTGAATAAAAAATAATTATCGATTTTTTTACTTTATTTTAAACTTTATCATTAATAATATTTCAATTATTTTATTGGAACCTTCAGTGTGAAACACTAAACTTAAAGAGATTTACACTAAACACCAAATCACTTTTTCCCTCGACGCACGTTTCGCTAACCATGTTATAGCATGATCAGGAGATGATTTAATCTAATTCCAAAACTAAACTATGTTCTATTTATATGAGAACCCTAATTGCTAACCTACTACCTATGACGCATCCTAGGAAACGAACAGAAAATTATAATCAGCGTCGAGGACTATTTTTGGATGAATGGCCATGTCAAAAAGCAGAATTGTCGCATTTGAGGAGATAACATTCTACTTGAGACCTATCAGTTGTAAAGGCATCGCATACTAGCTATCTAATGAGGCGTGTAAAAAAGGATACAAGAAAAAGAAAAAAAAAACAGAAAAAAGCGAAAAAACGACAACAAAAGAAAGAAAAAATGAACCTTAAAGTTTACTGACCCATACATTAATAACTAAAAAAGTTGACTGATCGGAATAGGTCCTTTATCCTGGTTCATGATTTTCTTGCATTTTTCTATTTGAATTCTTTCATATACATCCAAAGCTCTATTATTATTTACACTTTTAGCCAGTCTTAAATTACTAATGTTTATATTGTGATCATGTTCGATTGCATGCTGAGCAACACAAGATTTTTCGTTTCTCCTATATCTAATGTTGGTAATGTATTATTTATATCTTGTTAATATGTATCTTTTTGTTTGCCCAATATACTTTCGATCTCAATCTTACCAGCTAATTTCGTAAATCCCCGACTTTTCATGTTGATATACTTTATCCTTTGGATTACCCAGGATTTCTCTTAATTTATTATATGATTTGTACACAATCTTAATGTCCACTTTTTTCAAAATTTTGTCTAGCCCTCGTGTTAATTGGGCATCAAACTGCATTAAAATGAATTTATTTTTGTTCTGATCCTTTTGATCAGAATAATCTCCTGATGATGCTAACATGGTTAGCGAAACGTGCGTTGAGAACTTTTAAAAAAGTGATTCAGTGTTTAGTGGTAAATCTCTTTGAGTTTAATCTATGTTGATTTAAGATAATTTATTTTAATTTTCTTTGTACTCCAGACAAGAGCCCTAATACTATGAGAATGTTTGTTTCAGATTGAACTTTTCACTTTATATGCCTAGTTGAGTAGAGTAGTTGTGGACACCACAGTTAAATCCTTTTCTTTTATGTTATAATTATTTATTTTTTTTATTTTTGTTTTTTATATTGGTCAAATTTGTGTTTGTGTGTATTAAATAGTTATTACTGTTACTGAGTCTTTTTAGTGAAAATAAACTTTTTCTCAATTTTAAGGTTTGCTTTTTTTTATCTCTTATGATTACAGAATCGACTCCACTTTACGGTTAGAAAGACGACTCCACTTTACGGTAACAAATACTGGTCTCATCTCTCCCTACATGGAACAAAGCCAATCTAACAAAGACGCCCCAATAAATTCTACATCGATATCCTCGTCTTGTGCCCTGGGCCCTGCAGTACGTACATTAGGTTGTGCGTAACGCAGTCCACCAGGATAGGATACGAAACCTAATGCGAGATGTGCAGCTACAGTAATGAGGCTAATTTTTAGTATTTTTTTAATGCAACTGAAAATACAATTCTACATTGTCTCTTTCAAGGTAGTTGCCTTGGATAGCCACCCAGCTGGATCTCAGATATTACTATTGCTTTCAACGGGTGAGTTACCCATCACCCTTTTACAGTTGAAGGCGGCCTTCAGCTGCAAGGTTTATCTTCAAGTACCCAAGTCTGAAACAAAATTTGATAATGCACCGTCGTTAGAAATGCTTGTCCTTCATTTTCAGAATGCATTAGAAAAATCGGGTTTGCAAAAAGAAGTGCTACGAACCACAAAATCGTCCATCCTAGTGGTTCTCCCCTCCAAAGGGGAAGAAAAACAGTGTTGCCATATCGAACGCTTATGCCGATAGTCTCATTGTTTTATTTGTACACCTGGTACAGTACACAGTCTCAGATTGGATTGATTGAATATATCGATCCGGTTGGAGGTGTCGACTGAAGGATGTCAGGGCTTATAACGGGCTGCAACCGTATTGATATTGCGTGTTAACCTGTTGCAAATTTCTTGTTTCTCGTTGTTCTCTAAACCAGAGTTTTTTTTTGTTTTCTGACGATTTCTGGTTTCCAAATTTCCCTTCCTTCTGGTTTCCAAATTTCATCAGATACAGGGTCTGTCCCAAAAGTAAGTTGAATAAGCCCAGGAAAAAAGATTTATTGCAGATAAAGGTACAAGCAACTCAGATTCTTCAAAGTAGCTTTCTTCCGGGTGGGAACACTGGCGCAAACGTTTTTCCCAGTCGCTGAACGTACCCTGAAAGGCGTCGACGGAGACCTTCTTCAAACACCTCGTCGTCGCTTGTTTTGTCGAAAGCCTCGACGGCTTTCAAAGTTCCGAAATGTGGCCTTTGAGTTCCTTGTTGATCAGAAACAAGAAGAAGTCCGGTGGTGCCAAGTCGGGGCTGTACGGCGGCTGGGGCAGCAGAAATGCTGGCACCGCATTTCGCTAAGTACTCGGTGACAATGACGGCGGTGTGCAATAGCGCGTTGTCATGGCAAAGACGCCAAGCGTTGGTGATCTCCTTCCTGACGTGTTTCACTCTCCTTTGGAGCCTTTTCAGGACTTCCAAGTAAAAATGACAGTTCAATGATTGTTCTTGTATCACAAACTGTGAGTGAATAATGCCTCAATTGGATCAAAGAACAAAGAGTTTCGAAATAAAGCACATTTTGAAATTGGTGTCTATGTTAATAAATTGCGCCGTTTTGGGATGAAGAAAATCCACGTTTGATTCTACGTTACATCCTAAACGGACCACTTTTTGGTATGCATTATGGTCAGAAGGTGTAGTTGGGCCGTATTTCTTTCAGAATTCTGCTGGTGAAGCTGCAACTGCGAATGGTGTTCGATATCGTGAGATGACAACTGGATTTTTGTGGGCTGAATTGAATAATATTGATCTGGACAATATGTGGTTCCAATAGGATGGCACCATACCTTACTCTGCTAATTAGACAATTGATTTATACAGAGAAAAATTTCCTGGGTGAGTTATTGCAAGAAACAGTAAAGTTAATTGGCCACCAAGATCATATAATTTGAGACCGTTGGACTATTTTCTTTGGGGTTATGTCAAAAGTCAGGTCTATAAAAACAATCCACAATCGATTTCTAAACAAAAGGATTAAATTATTCGAGTCACTGGTGAGATATAACCATGGTTATGTCAAAATGTCATGCAAAATTTTGACAAAAAAGAGTGAACGTGTGTGGAGCTGCAAGAGGTGGTCATTAGGCAGACATTGTGTTTCGTATTTAAATGTCATTCACTATGCTTCAATTATCAATAAAAAGTTTTTTGAACTGATAATAAATCTTGTTTGCAAAAAAAATGCGATCAGAATTTTTCTATAAGGCAAAACAAAACCTTTTAAAAGCCTACCCTTTACTTAAACCTTGGCCGATACACGAGAAATAACTTATGAAGCATTAGGCCGGCAGAAAGCCTTCGGAAACTAGGGAACCTCAGAACGTCCATTAGGAATTCTGCCGGTGTCCGGCAGGGTCGTTCGCTTAACCGGTCCACAGTTAAGCCCGAATGGTCTCTAATCCGGGACTTAATCCAACTTTGGATGTTATAAATAAATTTCAGTTCAATTGGAGCAGCCGTGGAAGGGATTATGACCCCATTTAGGAACTACGAAATAGTTGTCTTTCAATATTCTTCGTTTAATAAGAAATATTTATGTACTAACAAGAAACTTCCTAAACTCGAGAGATTTACCATTAAACACGACATAACTTTTTTAAATTCTCGATGCGGTTAGCATCATCAGGAGATGGGTTAATTTACTTACTACTAAACTACTAAAATTAATCTAGCTTTAATTTATATGACAACCGTATCTAATGAAGCGTAAAAAATCATGAACTGAGTGTTAAATGAAGTTAGCTAAGCGTTGTATTAATAACTGAGAGATAAAGAGAGAGAGAGAGAGAGGGAGAGAATTTAAGGATTGATTTAGCCGCATCAGCAACCTAGACTATCTAGAGGCCGTAACTTGATGGATTATAGATCATGCATCAAAAATTGTTCACATAAAGTTTTGGTTGCAGTGTAAAAGGAACGCACACTGCATTTTAAACATATTGACAAACAAGGGAGTATATTATTATTAGGTGCGTATAGACCCGGTTGAATCACGCAAAGCATTCTGACTCACCTCCACACCTCTCTCATCCTTTCTCCGTGGATTCTCTTTCTCTCCTCCGTCAACTTTGTTCCCGATCTCCTCGAAACTTCGCTCTCTGGTACAAGTGAGTATATATATATATATATATATATATATATATATATATATATATATATATATATATATATATATATATATATATAACAAGCAGGATTCAGAAGTGGATTCAGTAAAATGGACCTCATCCAGGTGGTACAGCAGGCCATAGAAAGGCATAACGAATACACCATGCCACTGTGCTTGACTTCTATCGAGTACGAAAAAGCATTTGACTCCATCTCAAAGCATGCAATAACGGATGTACTGCTTAGCCAAGGGGTAGATAAAGCATATGTAAACCTATTAGGATCGATATATGATGAAGCTACAGCCACAATTCACCTTGATGATCTTGAAGTGGGAATTAATGTAGAACTAGGTGCACATTAGGGTGACGCAATATCGCCTATTCTTTTCTCGGCTGGCCTCGAAGAAGTATTCCGTAAACTGGATTGGGAACAGGATGGTGTAAAGATCAATGGTGCAAACTTAAACCATCTTAGATTTGCAGATGATATCATTCTCCCTTCACAAGACCCAGAGGAGCTGCAAAGATGCATACAAGAACGGCACAGGGCTGGCGAACCATTTGGCTTGAAAATAAACCTGAAAAAGAGTCAGGTTGTGTTTAATAACTTCGCTCAGGACAGAAAAATTTCAGTTTTAGGAAGGTATTTGGAAATTGTGGACAGCTATATATATCTTGGGCAGAGGGTTTCAATGGAGGGGAATACCGCCCGGGAAGTGGAACGGCGTGTTAAATGTGACTTTAAATTTGGCAGGCTCCACATTGTGTTTAAGAGCAGACTCGCACTTTGCCTGAAAAGAAAAGTATTCGATCAGTGCTTTCTACCCATTATGACATACTGAAGTGAAATCTGGACACTCACGTGGCAATCAATTCAAAAATTTCGGATAGCACAGAGGGGAATGGAAAGATGTATGCTTGGCATTACGAAGACGAGACAGAAAATCCTGCGCATGGATCAGGGAACAAACAAAAGTCTGTGACATCATTGGAAGAATAAAGCAATTGAAATGGAGATGGACAGGCCATATAGCGAGGCGATAGGATGACAGATGGACCAAGACAATTCTGGAGTGGATACCGCTTGATCGCAAACGTCCACGAAGAAGACCGAAAGCACGATAGATTGATGACATATATTGATGTATATTGGACGAGAGTGGCAGCGGAAAACCCAGAACCGTGAAAGTTGGAAGCATGTTGAAGAGGCCTTCATCCTGCACTAGATCGACATGGGCTGATGATGATGATGATGATGATGCCTTATGTTTTAAGTAGAACAAGTAGTAAGGCAAGTTGAAGTTTTGTATGAATAAAGGTAAAACGAAATTTAGTAATTAATATGTATGTAGAAAAATGCTCATTAATAAACTTGAGAGTATAGATAACAAGTTGACAATAAGTAAGCATACTGGTTACATCGTAGTACATAGCTTTTTAATTGGGAAGGGGCTCATATTTTTGGGGGAAGGATGCTTCACTTAGGGAAGCAAAGGGAGAGGTTATATGATTACGAGACAGAATGGACGATAGTTCTTGTGGTAAATTATGTTTTTGTTTGAGGAATTATAGAGCCCGCATTCAGTGAGGACGTGTTTTACTCTAAGCAGTAAGTTGCGAGAGATACACATGTGTATCTCTTCTCTTTTCAGAAGATGATAGTGCGAGAAAAAAAGTGACTAATTCTGAGGATCTATCTATACAGAAGAGAGAGGGAGAATTTATGAAAAAAGTTGGGTTTTATTGGGAAAATTTTAGGGAAAAGATGTGAAAGTTCCCAATTAAATTGGACTTCTTCTCTGATGAGCGAATCTATATATGTACAGGTATCCCGATGGCTAAAAATGGAATTAATCGATAGGTCTTCTTCTGACGCAAGCCTAGCTCACAAGTAAACTCAGTACGCTCATTACCATCAATTTTAGAATCTCTTGGGACCTATAAAAACCGAATTTTTGAGCCCTTAGGTTGGGCTGCCTTCAGATTGAGGAGACATTCGGATCATCAGAAAAAAGGGTCCATTCTAGGCTTTAAGGGCAATTCAGGATGTAGGAATGAGAGTTTCTTATTGCTGTGAGTTCAGCCGTGAGGATTCCATTCCAAGAATAAAGACGAGATGCATGAGAGTAATCATTATGAATGAAAGCACAGCTGACGCCAACACAAGATTTTGACCTATCCGTATATATGATGTTTGTAGGCACAATGGCTCTAATTATTTGAGGGAAAATTAGATTGGAACGAGGAAGTCCAAGAAGAGCATTATTGTAAGGGAGAAGACTTAAGTTGAGTGTGTAATGAGGGGATCCAAGGAGGAATAGGGGTTAAGGAGATTGGGCAGCATGAGGACAAAAAGATGCCGAGGTCCAAAAGGGATTTGCCAGAAAACTTCCAGAACTGTTGGAATGGGTATCATAGGCTGGATTTGGAAAGTCCACAGGACCAAAGAAGATTTTAGATGTAGGGTTAAAAGGTCTACATCTTAGTCCGATGGCGTATTTCAATAAAATGCCCAGTCAACCATACTTCAGAGGAATTACCTCTGCCTCGTAATGAATGCCAGGAATAGGGCTGATCTTAAAGGCTCCTATGGTAAACCTCAGTGCAGAGTTCTAGATGACATCAATTTTATGATGATATAATAATGAGCTGACATATAAGCTATACAGCCTTAATCAATTTTGAGTCTAATTAATGCTGTGTATTTTTGAAGAAGAGTACGGTTATCACAGCTCCACTTATAACAGATCTTTGGAGCAACGGGTCGTTAAGAGGGAATGTGGCTTTTTAAGCAAAGTCTGTCCATCAAAAATAAGCCCAAGGAATTTGAGAAAAAGTTTACTGAATGGAACAGGTTCTTTATCCCGGTTAATGATTTTCTTACTTTTTTTCTATTGAAATGCTTTCATACATATATTCATATTGAATGGATATCAAACGGTATCACCATAAGTTTATGTTGGTTCCGTTCCTTTTGAAGTCTTCTTTCTTCAAAAGATTCTTTCAGTAATTGTTTAAACTTATGTTTTATAATTAATCTATCTACAATATTCTTATTATAACCATTCACTTCAGAAACCTCTCCTAATAGTTTTGTTAATTTTATAACTATCTTTGTTTAAAGGAAACAATGGTGGTGTTTTTTATAAAAATATCTAAATATAACCTATTTTGTTATATATTTATTTGTTCCTACTTACTAAAACATCCGAATATTGCAATCTATCATTGTTCTTGAGTTCATACGTGAATGCTATCATTTCGGATTTACCATTTAAGTTCTTAACAAATTCTTCTAAGTATTCATATTTTTTAAATCGAAAATTGTAAAAATATCATCTACCTATCTTAACCATATCCATAAATAAGTTGTCTAAGAACGATGACAGAGTATTGCCCATTACAGTTCCTTCTTGTTGTTCGTAAAACCTATTACACAAATCTACAGTGGATTTAGTGCCGGAAAGACTAAAATTGTTTTTGAATATGATCGTTATGCTGGTTCTAACGGTACATATTAGACTGGGCCAAAAAAAATTGACAATTCTTTTTTTGAAAGGGATACTAACTACTAAACTACCCACTAAACACCAAATCACTTTTCTGATGTTCTCGACGCACGTTCCGCTAACCATGTTAGCATAGCAGTTTAGAACATAGTTTAGTTTTAGAATTAGATTAAATCATCTCCTCATGATACTAACATGGTTAGCGAAACGTGCGTCGAGAAGTTCAAAAAGTGATTTGGTGTTTACTGGTAAATCTCTTCGAGTTTAGTGTTTCACACCAAAAGTTCCAATAGAAGAATTGATTATTTGTGATAACAAAAAAAATATTGTGAAAGTTAGAGCCCTTAATACCTATATTAAGAAGTGTATCATCGCGACTTTCGGTTTTATAATAGCAATCGCATATTCATCCATCAATTTAAAAAAAATTAAGCAATACTTGAATTCTCTACAAAAAAGATCTCATTATAAATTTACGTCAAACAAACCGTTTCCATGTAATCGTGAATGAGCGAATCAATATTTGAAAAAATACAATACATTTTCTTAAAGGAAATTGAATGCGCTACAAAAAAGATCTCAGTATAAATTTACCTCAAACAAGCCGTTTCCATGTAATCGTGCCTTGAAAATTGATCGGTTTTTACAATTTCGCCTTTCAAATTTGAAATTTTGTAACTAATGAACGGATCAATATTTGAAAAAATACAATACATATTCTTAAAGGAAATTGAATTCTCTACAAAAAAGATCTCATAGTAACTTTACGTCAAACAAGCCGTTTCCATTTAATAGGACCGTGAAAATTTGTCGTTTTTTACAATTTTGCCTTTCAAATTTGAAACGTTGTAACTAATGAACGAATCAATATATGAAAAAATACAATACATATTCTTAAAGGAAATTGAATTCTCTACAAAAAAGATATCATTATAAATTTACGTCAAATAAGCCGTTGCCATGTAATCGTGCCTTGAAAATTGATCGGTTTTTACAATTTTGCCTTTCAAATTTGAAACCTTGTAACTAATGAACGAATCAATATTTGAAAAAATGCAATACATATTCTTAAAGGAAATTGAATGCGCTACAAAAAAGATCTCATTATAAATTTACCTCAAACAAGCCGTTTCCATGTAATCGTGCCTTGAAAATTGATCGGTTTTTACAATTTCGCCTTTCAAATTTGAAATTTTGTAACTCATGAACGAATCAATATTTGAAAAAATACAATACATATTCTTAAAGGAAATTGAATGCGCTACAAAAAAGATCTCATTATAAATTTACGTCAAATAAGCCGTTTCCATGTAATCGTGCCTTGAAAATTGATCGGTTTTTACAATTTTGCCTTTCAAATTTGAAACCTTGTAACTAATGAACGAATCAATATTTGAAAAAATACAATACATATTCTTAAAGGAAATTGAATGCGCTACAAAAAAGATCTCATTATAAATTTACGTCAAACAAGCCGTTTCCATGTAATCGTGCCGTGAAAATTGATCGGTTTTTACAATTTTGCCTTTCAAATTTGAAACCTTGTAACTAATGAACGAATCAATATTTGAAAAAATACAATACATATTCTTAAAGGAAACTGAATTCTCTACAAAAAAGATCTCATTATAAATTTACGTCAAACAAGCCGTTTCCATGTAATCGTGCCGTGAAAATTGATCGGTTTTTACAATTTTGCCTTTCAAATTTGAAACCTTGTAACTAATGAACGAATCAATATTTGAAAAAATACAATACATATTCTTAAAGGAAATTGAATGCGCTACAAAAAAGATAACTTAAAATTTTCGTTAAATTCACTCCTCCCAAAGGTATTCAAGGTTAAAGTTGAATTTAAAAATAATTTGATTTGCCATACGATTTTATCGATGAAGATATAGACAATTGGTCCAACATTGACAGTTTTCAAGAATGTAAGCAATTTTTAGAAAAATTGACTGTCATCAATGATGAAGCAGAACGTGGTGTAGCATTGATTGAAGATTACAATAAGTGTCTCACCAAAGACGAAGAACAACTCCAGTACTTAATAATATGAATTATAAGTAAACAGGCAATGATTTTTCTGTTTACTCCATTAATAATATTCATTTCTAATTCATAATTCGATTTTTATATACATATAAAAGTATAAAATATAAAAGATAAATGCTTTATAAATAAAAAGCCGTATATGTTTTACTCTTAGAGTTAGTTAAATACAGTACAAAAAAATTTCGTAGATAAATAACTCTTGAAGCAAAATCAAATTTAAATAAATTATGAATTTAAGAAAAAATAGTGATTGTACTTAAAAAAAAGTATGTTCAATATTAAGCGGTTGGGTCCTTTAAACAGGATCGTTTTGATGATGACATCTTCTAGGTTTTATTTACTAACTTTTTAATTGTACAGTTAAATGGCTGCTGAGAAGAAAATATTATCAATGTGAGTAGATTAAAAACTGTACGTACTTTCGATATTCGAATGTTACTGAGAGTGTTGTTAGACACTGTACTTTAAAATTATGTTTAATTCTCGGCGGCATCAAAATTTGTATTTTATTTTATAGACCTGTGTTATTAAACTGAACACAATGTTGTTTCACATATAATATTATTAGTTAACGTTTAACTAGAGTTACTGTCTCTCAGGTATTTCAACGTATGCGGAATCGGTACACTAGGAAACAATGATGATACGTCCAAGGCCACTAAGACCTCACCTTCATGTAGACGTGTGTTTTTAACTTTTCTTATGAATTCTATTGAGTTTATCAAAGAACAAGAACGTTCTTTGGTTGTTTGGTAGATTTTCAAATTCATTTGTTAACCAAATTGCCTAGTTGTATGTTGGAGAATCAATGGCTGATACAATTGGTCTTATTGATTTTCCTGGTTTATGAATTTTTGGTAAAGCATGAATTTTGGCCCTTTGGAATTGGAAATATGTGATTTGTTTTTCAGAGAAGGAGAAATAAGGGTCTTTAAGATTTCAATCTATCTCTGTTTTCCGGGGAAATGGTTGTATTTTGGATGCATGCTTTAGGGCTGTAGTCCCCAACCCTACGCTCGCTTCTGTGGACCAAGATAAAAAAAAATAAATATGTATTATGACAGTTTACGAGCCGTCTATGAAATGTTTATTACGTCGGCGGTCGGCGAGAGTGGTGGGAGTAGCTAAGCTAGTTTGTGCTGTGTAAGATTAGTTTATTATTCGTAGTTATATGCTCATTTTTTTAGTACACGGTGTCCCCTACATCATTGTTTTTAAATACTTTGTTATTTTAACCCCAAAATTAGTGGATCAAGTAAAAGACAACGAACCTGGTGAAAAAACATAATGTTAAACGTCACTTCCAGACAATTCATACCAGCTATCCACTAAAATCTGAGAAAGAAGAAAATCTCTCAATTAAAACAGAACCTGTCTGTCCAATAGTCGGTTTACACTAGGCCTGTGGTAAACTCTAAAAATACCACTATTGCTTGTTTGAAAATTTCTCACATGCTCGCAAAGAAGAAAAATCAAATAACTGGCGCCGATTGTTTATTTTTTTACAGTTTAGAAGTTTTTTTTTGAGAAAAACTCTAATTTGATTTTTGGTTAAACGATTATTTTGACAAAAAAGACCCACGTGGCATTGTATAAACGTGTGTGAAGTAAGCTATTAAATATTTTTTTCTACATTATGTGTATCATTTACAATATCCAACTATAAATTTAGCTTGACATAATAATTGGACCGGTTTTCTAGAATATACTCGCTATTAGGCGCACAAAGATTGGGGACTACTGCCTTAGGAAAACATTTTATTCAAAAGGATGTAAAGAATCGTTGGTTAAATTCACGAAAGTTGAAACTTTTCCTTTCACCTAGTATATTAATTTTTTTAGTTAGTGAATCGTTTCACATATTTTAAAAATTTTTAAGTTACTATACTATATTAGCGACAATAATTCGATAACAATCTCCGAATATCACGAACATATTTCGCCTACCAAATAGCGGGGATGCAAATTTTTGTCCACCATATACAGCAACAATTACCCACCAGCGACAAGAGAACTGCAAATTCGCAAATGTTCGCATCCAAACTGGTTCGGTAAACGGGCCAATTTCAATTTGGGAATTTGCACGCAGAGCTAAAAACAAACAGCAGCTTCCAGGGGATAAATAGCCAGCGACCATGTAACACTGGACGAACGAATCAATCTTTTAATTGGTGCTTTTCAAATAAAGGAAAAAAAGATACCATGGTCGATTTGTTTTTTGGATTTTTTTCTTTTTGAAACTGATAGTTCGATCGAATGGAATTCGAGAAATATGAAACGATTGTTTGATGGTTCTGTATAGAAATCGTGTTTTTTATTGGGATTTCAGATAACATTCCTTTTTTGTCAGATATACAGGGTGTAAGGGAAAGTACTTTCGTAAATTTTACCAACGATTCTTGAACAAAAAGTCCCCTTAAACCATATATTCAAAATGCAACCAGTTCGGCGGAAAACAGATTGCATTGCATGCATTGGCCTTTCAGGATATACCTACAATATTAACACACAAACATACAGCTGACAATATAAATTTTATCAAAAGTACATTGTTTATTCACCCTATATTAAAAAGGGTTTCTAAAATGATACTTGAAGGTAAACTAAAATTATATACCGTTTTTTTCTTGTTAAAACAACATTTTTCATTTACTTTATGGTCTATTTCGGAAGAAAAGAATTTGAATGTATTTAAAAATTAAACAGGGAAGAGAAGAGTTCATTCTAAACACTGCGATGGCTTTATACATTTTATATAAGGTTTCCCTTCTTGTGTGTGCTTGTACAGGGTGACTGTACTTGTGCTGTACCTGTTTGTAGCGGTCCTATTTTTATAGCTTATTATATTTGATGAAATTGTTGAACTCATCCCAACTTGAATCCAAAAATGCACATTAATTATGATGTAAAGCTATATTAGTCATAGAACTTTTAGCATTAAAACAACCATCAATGAGATACCTTCTTTCATATAAATAATGGGAATTGTACAAGAAAGCACAAAATATTGGTTTAGTAGTGAAAATATGTTGTTGCCTTCAAAATAGGCCCCAATTTGACCGAAGTATATGTATGCCAGCGTATATTCTAGTCGTCTTTTATAAGTACATTCCGATTTGGCCTACCAATGTTATAACTTCAATGGACTCAAAATATCTTCCATAAAGTGATAAAAATACCAATGTCTGGCTAGTGCTGATGACAAGGAAGAACTATAGAACTAACACCACAAAGAAATTAAAGAAAAACGCTAGAAAGACAGAATTATAAATAAATTAAATAAAACTAAATTTATTGAGTGGACATATAAGATATATAAAAACAAAAATTATCTGAAAGTAATAACAGCTGAATGTAATGGTACCTGAATGTAATGGTGGCTGAATGTAATGATGGCTGAATGTAGTGATGTCTAAATGTAATGATGGTTTGATGTTTTGTTCATTGATAAATGGTGTTAAAAGGTCTTTCTGACCGAAGTTTATCTCCAACTACCTCTCCACCATCACTAAACTCATTGTAGCATTTGTAAACACTTTTTTTTTACATAGCTTCATCATATATATATATATATATATACATATATATATATATATATATATATATATATATATATATATATATATACATGGCTCTACATTCCATTAGGAATTGCAGCCGCTCGACTCTTTTGACCTCTAGAAATTCATTTCTTGTGGTTAGTTAGTCCACATTCCTCTATTCTTGCCTTATTCTATCCTATTGTTTGTCCTCGCTTCTTCCGTTATTTTCGTCCACACGTCTCGGTCCAGTATCTTTTCCCACCATGCTTGTATTTCCAATTTCCTTATGTCTTCCCGCACCTGATCTTCCCACCTACTTTTCGGTCTTCCCCTTCTTCTGTTAGTATCTGGTCTTCACATTGCAATTTTCTTTACTACTTTGTTGTCTTCCATTCTTCTTATATGACCAAACCAGCAAAGTATTTGAACTTTTATAATCTTCATTATATATTCTTCTTTCAAAATGGTTTTTATTTCAAAATTCATTAACATTCTGCATTCATCTTCAGCAACTTTCTTTAATCCATATATTTTTCTTTCGAATATTCCTAACTTTTCCTGTTCTAAGCTTATTAAATTCATTATCTCCGCACCATAGGTCACCATCGGTATAAGGGCTGCTTTATATATCTTCAGTTTTGTATTTATACTTATGTGTTTGCTTTTTATAATGCTTTTGAATTTATAATAGGCTCTGTATCCCACCTGTACTCTGTGATCTATCTCTATGTATCTGTCGCTTTTGCTATTTATTATTATTCCCAAATATTTAAAGTTTTCCACTACTGCAAATTGGTAATTTCGTAATTTTACTGATTTGGTTGTAAATCTTCTATTTTCTTTCCCCATTTCCATATATTTGCTTCTTCCTTGATTTATTGTGAGGCCTCTTTTCTTTGCTTCTTGTCCAATTTTTTGAATTGCTTCTTCCAGGCTTATTCTGTCTCTAGCTAGCACAGTAAGATCACCTGCGTATGCCAATGCTTGCGTCGCTTTATTGATGATTGTTGCCGTGAAATTACACTCTTTGATTACTGCATCCAATGTTAATATAAACAATGTTGATGATAGCCCATCTCCTTGTCTCACTCCTATATTGATCTCAAAATCCTCTGTTTCTCCTTCCGCTGTTCTAACTACTGTTTGTGAATTTTTCGTTGTCATTTCTATTGGTCGTATAAGCTTGCCCGGTATTTTCATGTCCGTCATAGCTTTCATTACTTGTCCCCGTTTAAAACTATCGAAAGCTTGTTTGAATATATTCCTGAGATTTTTCGATTATTGAACGATCAACTTCACTAAAGTCATTGAAGCATTTGTAAAGTCTTATTTTTTGACATAGCTTCATCATAATTATTTCTTAATATTTTTACATCGGCAAAAGAAATTTCGTTTATTAGAAAAAAATGTATGAAAATTATTTGTAATTAACAATTATATGTATTATAATTGTTATAATTTGACAATTATAATTTTTAACTTGATAATGGCAGTAGTATCAACTTAAAAAACCAATGATTATACCGATACGTACAACAATTTTAGAGCAAGTCACCTTTCTTTTTGATTATCCCGACCAACATTCTTTGAAGCAGAACTAGCCTCCGGAGAATATTATCTCTAATGGGTTTTGCATATCGGACCATTAATAAAAGACAAATATTAATTAAATCACAACGATTGCGACGATGGCGGTTTGACTACTTAAAATCTATTAAAAAAATACAAATTAGAAAATCGTGCAGCAGCAGTAGGAATGTGATACTCAACATTCGGTGTGAACTAGAGATGGGTAAAACTATTATTTTTTACAGACAATTTACTATACTATACGCGCTATATATAAACTATATTTACGCGCTATAAACCATATAACAATAATAACTAAAATAGCAGCTTTAAGTCGTTTGTATAAATAATATACAAAATACAATCATACAATATGCACACACAACAGATTTATTATATGAAAAAGGAGTAGATACAAAGCCACAATACAAAAATCGTTATTTGTGTTTTAAATGCAAGGTTCTGACACTCTGAACAGTGAACACATATTACAAAAATATAATTTCATTGCGATTTTTTAATATTCCTATTTCCTCTATGTACTTTTAGTGTGACTTACTTTGAATACATCTAAATGATCTAGTGGACATAACAGTAACTAGTAGGTATTATAATAATATACATTTTATTTTGAAGATTGTTCTAGCACAAATAATTTTGAAGTCGACCATTAAAATGTTATTAAGGTATAACTATGAAATATGCAGACCGTAGTTGCTCGTATGTAATTTTGCCTAGTCATATTATAGTTTAAAGGTTGGCAATGGACTATGCGCGGGTTCCCCTTATTACTCCTTATATATATATATATATATATATATATATATATATATATATATATATATATATATATATATATATATATATATATATATATATATATATAAGAATATAGGTAAATGTGCAAACGTTTACAAATTTATTAAGTGGAAACTTATTAAAACATGGTATTTATTAACAAAATAAAACTGCACTTATTCCTAATGTTCTTCTCGAAACAGCAACTCACTCAACTTTACCAATGTCGATCGTTGACACCGCACTCATGTTGTTTTTTAAGATTGTTAAACGCGGCAACAGCGAACAACGACAAAACTACGACCACGACTGTTATTTTCTATCGGTTATCAAATGCGCTACCTGTTGCTTGTCTGTCTACCTGTTATTTGTTATTTCGTTTAGAAGCGGGGACGCGGCAACAGCGACTACGAAACTCCATATAATATTAACAATTTATAGTGCGGTTCAAGATATACCGTTGACCGAACTGTTAACAACCCTTATCGTAACGAAACCCGGCAAAATTTAAACAGGGCCAGGCCTAATAAAATAACAGGTAAAAAGATACAATTATTCGAGTTCGTTCGATATTTCCAAACTACTAATTTTAAAGAAAACATTTATCCACCAATGCTAAGCAAATTGTTAAAAATGTGTATTCTTTCTTGAATAGGGGGTTTAATGTAAATGAAGTTATAGATATTGCGACGAAGCCAATTAAAGCCAAGAAAGTTCGTAGTGATTCTGGTAAAAGCAAATGCGTTGACGAAAATGACAAAGACTTAATTCGAAGCAAAATTTATGCTATATATGAAGAGCAAACTGTGCCTACATTACATTCACTACAACAGCGACTTAGGTTAGAAGAAACCAACATTCTTTGTAGCAGAACTAGCATTCGGCGAATATTGTCTGAAATGGGAAATGGACAAATATTAATGGAATCACAATGATTGCGACAATGGCGGTTTGAGTACATAAACTATAAAAAAATAGAGATCACAAAATCGTCGCATTATCTACCTTGATGAAACATGCTTCGATACACATGAGACGCCACCATACATCAAGAAAATGCCAAACCAAAGCCCCAGCAAACAAGTGAAAAAGAATTACAATTTTACATGTTGGTTCCGAGGATGGATGGGTTGCAGATTGTTTACGGTTGTCCTCCAAAAATATTACACATTCATCTTTGGATTATCACGAAGACACCACAGGAGAACTTTTTGAATATTGGTTTATAAATAGCCTTTTGCCCAACATGCTTAAGGAAAGCGTAATTGTATTGGACAATGCTGGTGTAATGGACAATGCTATCATAACTGCCAAAAAAATAAAGTTCCTAATGCAAATAACACTAAACTTGAAATTCATAACTATATACTAAACAACGATATATACTTCAAAAATACATATAAAAATGTGATCTAGAAATATTAAAGACATTTAATATTAACAAGGAATATGGATGTGATACCATTGCTGCCCATATAGGACATACGGTTTTACGCCTTCCCCCGTATTACCGTATTTTTAATCCAATTGAGCATATGTGGCATCAGGTAAAATACAATGTTAGAGCATACAACATTTATACGACTCTAAGTGCAAGTGCTACAACATTAATTAGGAAGGTTGTAGATAGTGTTTCCAAAGAAAGTTGGATAAATTCGATTAACCATGTTATTAAAATAGAAGATTTTTATGTATCATATACTAATAATATAGAATCACTTATTATTACTGTAGATCAAAGGGACAATGAGAGTGAAACCGAATTAAATGAATAATTAAATTTAAGTTATGATTTTTATTGTACTAATAGATGAGTGTATTTATTTATTTATTTTTATTTATTATTATTCACGTATGGGCCCTGGTGGACCACGCGAAGTACAATTAGAGGCGTTTGTTGTTGTTAGCCTTCCTTTGAGCCCATACTAATTTCATTCTTTCGCTATGAGCTTTTTTCCTTTCGTCAGACCAAGTTGTTCCAGTCTTCCTACATTTTTCTCTCTGGCCAACCTTCCAAACGTTAACCTTGTGTCTGAAACAGCCTCTATCCTGAATTTCACTTTGTGTAATATTTGCTGATCTTATATCCTCTTTAATTGCAGCTATCCATTTAATTATTTCTACTTTAGCTCTACTCCTATTTTCATAAAATTCGATTATTTGTCTAGTTAGCCTACTCGGATTCGTCAGTTTTATGTGTCCGTAAAACAGTCTTCTTTTTCTCATATTGCTATGTATATCTGTGTATTGTTTAATTTCTTGGTTTTCTCGAAGTCGGTATATTGTGCTATTTATTTGTTTGGGGCCTAGGATTTTTCTTATAATTTTTCTGTCCTTCTTTTCAATGTCCTCGATGTCTTTCTTTCTATTCAGAATGAGCGTTTCTGCCCCATATAGACATTCTGGCTTAATAACTGTGTTGTAATGTATCAGTTTTGTGTTTTTAGATAGGTGTTTTTTGTTGTAAATATTTTGTGTAAGTCTCAATGCCGTTTCCATTTTTTGACATCTACCCTTATTGGCCGCTTTTTCCAACCCGTTTTCCATGATTATTTCACTCAAATATTTGAATTGAGAGACTCGTCTGATTTTGTTTTTAGAAATGGTGTTCTTAGTCTGTTGCAAGTCATGTATTTTTTCTTTTCAAAGGACATTTGGAGTCCTACCTTTTCTGCTGTTTCTTTTAGGATTTCAATCTGATTCTGTGCCGTTAATGCATCTTGAGCCAAAATTGCTAGATCATCAGCAAAAGCCAAACAATCAATTTTGATGTTGGTTCTCCCCAGTTTAATGGGCTGGTCAATATTCAGTGCTGACTTTTTTCACGCCACTTCTGTATTACTTTTTCTAGAACGCAGTTAAATAAAAGTGGCGAGACTTTATCCCCTTGTCTCACTCCAGTTTTAATTTCGAATGACTCTGAGATGTCACCTGAATGTTGTTCCTGAGAACAGTTCAGATGAATTTAACTTTTGACCTTGTGTTAGTTAATGTTGCTTTAATAATTACCAGCGTTTTCAGATCTAGTCCTTGTTCTTTCAAGATTCGGAATAAAGAGTCGCGGTCAATAGAATCATTTGTTTTTTTTGAAATCCACAAATGTACAGACGAGATTTTTATTGTACAGTTTTTGATGTCTTAGGATCAACTTTAGATTCAGGATCTGTTCAGGGTAGGATCTGCCAGGTCGAAAACCTGCTTGATATTCACCAATTTTACGTTCTAACTGTTCCTGTGCCCTGCCTAATAGACATTGAGATAGAATCTTATAACAAACTGGGAGAAGAGATATCCCTCTATAGTTATTTACATCCGTTCTATCTCCTTTCTTGTGTAGTGGATGGATTAGAGCATCTTTGCAATCTTCCGGAATCCGTTCGGTTCGTCAGACTTCTTGTAGAATTTTGGTTATTTCCTTGATTGTACCTGGGCCAGCGGATTTCAAAATTTCAGCAGTGATTCCATCTTCAACAGAAGCTTTGTTATTTTTAAGTCGCTTGATTTGTCTAATAATTTCATCGTCATTCAGTGGTAATGAATCTGCCTTTGTTTGTTTGTTTAGGGTTTAGGGTTTAGTAATTTGTTTAAGGGATCAGGACAGTTTAGCATTAGTTTAAAATATTTCGTATATAATTCGTATATAAGTTATTTGCAATTGTCTTGGTTATTTAGAGCTAATTGTCCGTTTTCCTTTTGGAAGCAAAGACTTTGCGGTTGATAGCCTGTTAATTTAGTTTTAAATGTCTTGTAAAAAATATTTATTTTTATTGTACAAATAAATGCAAAATACGCAAACCAATAAACATAATAATAATAATAATAATAATAATAACCTACCTTAGCAGAACCTACTCCTACCTTACTTTAGCAGTTCTACTTTAGCAGAAAACGCATATTTTGGAAGACATAATCAGCTTGCTAAAATAATCCACCAAAAACTGGCACTTAATCATGGTCTTTTACCAACATCTACTCCGCCGTATTATAAATACAGTCCTCAAGCTGTTCTGGAGTCTGACGATGTGCTGCTCTACTAGGATAGACCGATAATAACTGACAGGGCTGTCGACTACAATAGACCAGACATAGAAACGAAAAGCGAACAATTATTGATATTGCCATACCACTGTCCCACAATATATATATATATATATATATATATATATATATATATATATATATATATATATATATATATATATATATATATATATATATATATATATATATATATATATATATATATATATAACGGAGGTGGAAAAAGTTTCTAAGTATGAGAATATTTCTTATGAATTGAAGAACATCTGGCAACTTGAAAAAGTCAACATCGAGCCTTTTGTAATTTCTGCAGAGGGATTGGTGAGCCACAGGTTCTCCAAATGTTTAACAAACTGCGGACTAAATAGAAATATCATAAAAGTGGGACAATGGGCTATATTGTTGCAAACCTGCCACATAGTTCGAAAATTTCTGTCTTAATGCCAACTGATGAAATTTATCCCCAGGTTCCGAGCCGAACTCCAACATCGCGAGAGAGGAATCGGTTTATCGTTTCCAGCTCTTTGAGCTGAGAGAATGATACCAAATCGATAAAAATAATAATAATAATTTAACCGAACTTCAACATCGCAAGGGAGGAATCGGTTTTTGGTTTCCAGCTTTTTGAGCTGAGAGAGTGACGCCAAGTCGATGATAATAATAATAATTTAACAATATTTTATTTTTCCAAAATTATTCAGAAATTAAACCATTTGAAGACTTTGAAGAAACTGGGAATATTTTTATTGACATTTATTGGGGCAATTAACATTTTAGCAAAACTGCAAAAGGCACCGTACTATACCTGTTATTTCTTCACATCGATGAGAGTTGTTTAACGTTATCATGAAATAACAGTTATAAAATAACATATCGTTAAATAACGGCCCACCTCTAGTATGAACAGAACTAGAAGACATGTTTGGTTTGTTTTAAACAACTTATGTATTTTCGTTGTCAAAAGGTTTGTTTTCTAATTAATAACACTTTAATAATAAAAAGAAATGAGTTTAGAGTTAGTTTGAAATAAAAAGAAACTATTAATGAAAATAATGCACACATGATGAATTCCAAGAAATATTTATTGGTATAGTAATTTATTGGACGAGTGTAGATTTAAACTTTCTCCATAAATTGTTTCGAATATGTTACATAGTTAAATAGTTTGTTGTAGAAAATACCAACAAAGTTGTTCCACATATTTCACAGACAGCTATTATAGAGATATCTAAATACGGAGTTTCTGGTGTTTTTATATAAAATATTCCCATTTAACCCGAACAGTAAACGCATTATAAAATATCTTGAATATTAGAGTTTCTCAATTACAAATGAAAATCTAGTTTACTAGAAAAATAAATTCATTTATAACTTCAATGTCGTTCAGCCCTACTCTCTTCTTCGATTATTTCTCATTTTGATCACCTTTAATTTACCTAAATATGGTTTTCCACTGATTTGCTTAAATTGTTAATTGTGATCATGGCTTTTCGATTGGCGATTTATAAATTTTGCAGTTTTTTTTTCTAGAGAAAGTCTTAGATTTCTCATCTTTGTTGTAAGGAACTTTTTTTTTTAAATGTTATGAAGAATCGTTGGTTAAATTTACAAAAGTACTTTCCCTTACATCCGGTATATTTATCTCTAAGCCAGACATATAAACAGACGACATACATATAAAAGAAGGAGTATGATAGGGGGAAGGCATAGTTTTTACAAGAATGTTATAACAATCGTAATAGGTCTACTCATTATTAATTTCTTTCACGCATTTCTCGTTGCTCGATATTAGGATGTTGCGTTCAAAAGAAAATGTCACCGCTGTTGCTGGCAGTATTGATATAAATTTATCAACTCGTTAATGGGGATCATTACAGAACGATTATCATTATTATCTGGTGAACCCCTGCCCTTTGAGAAGTCTCCAAGGTGGTCTACGTGAACTCAATAATATCACGCCGACTCCACTGAAATAACTCCATGATCTCGATGTGGATGTATAATCGTCTAGGTACATCTCTAGATGTCGTCTAGGTCTCTGGTTGTATCTTTGTGTGTATGCGCGGCATATTTGTTTTATGATATTTTGATCTTATGGGTACTTTGTGATATATTTATATTTACTAATTCTTGATTTATGTTTGTTTTTGTCTGTTTTAGAGGGTTAGCGCTCGGATGGGTGTTTTTCTTTAATTCTTCTGTCCGTCTTACTTCCTACCCTACACACACGCTTATATACACTCACATATACACACACGCCCACACATATCCACATCTAAATATCTGTGATTGTTTCTAGAGAGTAAAAATCCGACAACCGGCAAGAGTGTAAAATCCGACAACGAATTATCCCTCAGTCACGCCAGTTAAAGGGTGGGTAAGTCCGGATGCCTTCTGAGAAGTATTCTTCGTTGGTCACTCGCCAGTCGATAGGCTTCCTGATAGATTCAATCAAGATAGGCACATAACCAAGGGTTGATAGCTTGAGGGGGGTTCTGGCCTGGGTTTGTCAGTAGCTGCTGACCGTGTTTCGGAACCCACGTTAAGCTGTAGGTCCACTCGCTAAATAGTCTTAGATGCTGATGCATATATATTAGACTATTAGTCTGGGGGTACATCCGATCGTTTATGTCCCGTTTGTTAGGAATGTACAGACGTTTCGCCAAGGTTACACTTGCCATTCTCAATGCGTGTCTGAAGAGTGAAGACCCACATTGAGAATGCCAAGTGTTCCGCGAAACACTATGAACTAATATATCTAAATTATTCCGGGTGTCGATCCGTTGCTTCTGTGTGAAGAGTCACAGTGACTAATAATTTAGAAACATTATCTACCATCCAAGAAAATATTAGATGTAACATATATATATATATATATATATATATATATATATATATATATATATATATATATATATATATATATATATATATATATCATCTCCCCGTGTCGATCCACTGCAGGATCGAGGGCTCTTCAACAGCAATCCATCGAGCTTTCGACGTTCTTCGCGGACAGTTTGCGATCAAGCGGCATCCACTCCAGGATTGTCCTGATCCATATCTCATCCCATCGCCTCGCTATATGACCTGGCCATCTCCATTTCAATTGCTTCACTGTTCTAATGAAGTCCATTTTGAGGAACACTTTCGTTTGTTTCCTGATCCATACGCAGGGCTTTCTGTTTAGTCTTGTAATGCCAAGCATAATCCTTTCCATCCTGTGCTACCCGCTAAGTTTTTGAATTGATTGCGATGTGAGTGTCAAGGTTTGGTTCATCATCATCATCATCATCATCAACTCGTATCAATCCACTGCAGAATGAAGGCTTCTTCAGCATACTTCCAACCCTCGCGGTCCTGAGCTTCCTTTGCCATTCGGGTCCAATATACTTAATAATATCGCCAGTCCATCGTGTTTTCGGTCTTCTCCGTGGACGTTTGCGATCAAGCGGTATCCAGTCCAGGACCGCCCTGGTCCCTCGCTTCGCTACATGGTTTGCCCACTTCCATTTCAATTGCTTTATTCTTCCAATGATGTCATTCACTTTCGTTTGTTCTCTGATCCATATGCAGGTCTTTTTATCCCGTCTAGTAATGCCAAGCATACATCTTTCCATTCCCCTCTGTGCTACTAGAAGTTTTTGAACTGACTGTGATGTGAGTGTCCAGGTCTCACTTCCGTATGCCATAGCGGGCAGGACACATATAGTGACATATATAGTGATCCACAACTTCCAAATCCGTTTCTAAGATAGAAAACTTTTATCCTCAGCAAATTTATTGGACATGACCTAACTCTTGTTCTGGTTTATTTTCAAGCCAAATGTTTCCCCAGCCCTTTGCAATTCTTGTATGTGTCTTTGCAGCTCATCTGGGTCTTGTGAAAGAAGAACGATATCATCTGCGAATCTAAGATGATTTAAGTACGCAACATTAATCCTTATTCCATGTTGTTCCCAATCCAGCTTACGGAACACTTCTTCCAGGCAGGCTGAGAAAAGAAGAGGCGATATTGCATCTCCCTGCCGTACGCCCCGCTCAACATTTATTCTCGCCTCTAAATCGTCAAGGTGGACTGTCGCTGTAGCTTCATCATATAACGATCCTAGTAGGTTTACATAGGCTTTCTATACACCTTGATTAAGCAATGCATCCATTATGGAGCGCTTTGAGATTGAATCAAATGCTTTTTCAGAATCGATATATGCCAAGTACAGTGGCATAGTGTATTCGTGGTGTTTTTCTATGATCTGCTGTAGAACCTGGATATGATCAAATGTACTGAATCCACTTCTGAATCCTGATTGCTCCCTTGGTTGTGCGTCATTAAGTTTTCTTAGTATTCTTTTGGATATTATCATTGTACACCACTGATGGAGGCTTATTGGGCGGTAGTTCTTTAAATCTTTCCGTGCTTCTTTCTTATGTGAAAGAATCACTTCTGCATTTTTCCATAATCTGGGTACTTCTTCTTATTTGAGGCATTTTGTATATAATCTTGCCAGTGTTTTATGTAAGGTCCGACCACCAGCTTTTAACATCTCCACCGTTATACTATCCTCTCCTGGAGCCTTGCCATTTTTCATCGTGTCTATAGCCTTTGTCACTTCCTCCACCAGGATATCCGGCATTTGTTATTCAGTAGGCATTGCTGTTCTTGTCTGATTCTGGTCCTCATATAACTTTGAATAAAATCTTCGGACAACCTCTAACATTTCCGTGCGTTTCCTGCATATTGTACCATCCTCACGCATTAAGGAAAACATTTGTGTCCTTTTCCTTCTCAGTTTCTGCTTAGCTTTGTTAATTCCCCTGTTTTTTTCCACACATATATATATAAATATATATATATATATATATATATTATATATATATATATATATATATATATATATATATATATATATATATATATATATATATATATATATATATATATATATATATATAACTAACGGATATTCCATTAAGAGGTTTCGAATGTTGGTAACGAATAAAAGAAACGTTTCATAACATACCTGAAAGTTATTTATGGCAGTGCGAAGCTGGATAGTGTACAATTATACGTAGAATACAACATCTGTCAAATGACCGCCACGACTTCTCTGGCAGCTCACAATCCTTTTGTTGAAATTCTCGATTACTGCTGAACACATTTGCGGAGTTATGTCACGAATTATTCCCCTAATTTCTTCTTTCAACTGTTGAACGGTTTGCGAATTATTTTCGTAAGCTTTGCTCTTCACACAGCCCCACAAAAAATAGTCTAGCGGCGTCAAGTCGCATGACCTTGGTGGCCAATTTAGATCCCCATTCCGGGACATCAGCCTCTCCTGTCCTTACAAAATTCAGCTAACACAGGAGCTAAAGCCAGTCGACCATAGGCAACACCGTGCATTTGCCAATTGGATCCTACAGATGAAGGCAAATAACAATAATTTTTGCCTAAAAATCATTTTCAGTGACGAGGCTCATTTTCACTTAAACGGTTACGTAAATAAACAAAATTGTCGCATCTGGGGCAATGAACATCCTAGAGAAATCCACGAAATCCCGATGCATGCTTAACGTATCACAGTTTGGTGCGGTTTTTGGGCTGAGAGTATCATTGGACCATATTTTCTTGAAGATGAAGATGAACGAGCTGTTACAGTAAACGGAGAACGATACCGAACGATGATTGATGTTTTTTTATGGGATCAAATAATGGATATATATTTAGAGAATATGTGGTTCCAAAAAGATGGTGCGACATGTCATACAGCACGTGAAACATTGACTTTATTGCGTACACAGTTTGGAGGGAGGCTGATCTCCCGGAATGGGGACGTAAATTGGCCACCAAGGCCATGCGAATTGACGCCGCTAGACTATTTTTTGTGGGGCTATGTGAAGAGCAAAGCTTACGAAACTAATCCGCAAACCGTTCAACAGTTGAACGAAGAAATTAGGCGAATAATTCGTGACATAACTCCGCAAATGTGTTCAGCAGTAATCGAGAATTTCAACAAAAGAATTGTGAGCTGCCAGAGAAGTCGTGGCGGTTATTTGACAGATGTATTCCACGTATAATTGTACACTATCCAGCTTCGCACTGCCATAAATAACTTTCAGGTATGTTATGAAACGTTTCTTTTATTCGTTACCAACTTTCGAAACCACTTAATGGAATATCCTTTATATAACAAGACGGCTCCACATGTCATACAGCCAATGCAACAATCGATTTATTAAGGGAACAATTGGATGAGAAAATTATATCGAGGAACGGACCGGTTAATTGGCCACCGATTTACCGCCTTTAGATTATTTTCTTTGGGGTTGTCAAAAATCGCCGCGCCCAACATTTGTCCGAAATTGTTTTCAAACATTAATGTCACTGAATGTTGTTTTACATAAAATAAATAAAAAGGAATAAAACAATTTTTTACTTTGTTATCTATCACTTTTATTTTTAAACAAAATTTGTATGACTATAGTTTCGTAAAACGACTTTACATTCTCAAACACTACTTTAAAACTTTTTAAATTTTTAAAAATTTATATTAAAAAATTATTTATTCCTTTTTAAAACATGAACTATCACAAAGTAACGGACAAATCAATCAATAAATAAAATAAACAGTTTCAAGGCACATAATTGAGTTATTTTATTTGAATCTAAAGTTTTTACGTACTAAAAAATCACCCTACATTATTAAAAGTTTTGCAATTTCGTATCACAAAACTGAACACTATTAAAAAGTTTATTCGTATTGGATTAAAGTGCTGGGAAAATGGTAATTGTGAATCAAATGTTATACCCAAGTCAACAATAGTACGTAATAGGATAGCGAAAATTGTTATACTAAAAATTCTATTAGTGGAAATAGGAAATATCGAAACTGGCTTCAAAAATAGGCAAACTAGAGCAAATTTAATCATGCAAATTTATGTTATCCCCTATAGAATACATTTAGTCCGATTAAAATCGATTGGCTGTTATTGAATAATATTCAAACACATCCATCCCTATTTTAGTTTTCGAGCTCTGACTTTCTGACTTTAACCCCTTTATCAAAATCTTCTATCTTTCAAGATACAATTTAAATAAACACGTCCCGACACTATTTGATGTGGGTTAATTTGAGAGCAATGTGCACAATAAATCTGAAAAAAATCAATAACTTATCTAACAAGGATCAAAACGTTTCAGACTTTGCGTCTTTTGGCTGTTATCCAAGAGGCAAACCTCCAGGGAGTTGCAAATTCTAACACAAGCTTTATTTTTAGGTCATGGTGTAAAGTTCGATTTGTCAAGAACCAAGAAGCATCAGTAATTATTCACACTGTTTTGGACTGGAATCCTCGAATAATTTCTATAGGGTGATTTTAATATAAAACAAACTGAAATAAAACACACAATTAGATGCCTTGAAAATGTTTATTTTATGTGACATAACATTCAATGGCATTAAAATAAAGTATTCTGGACTTATTTTGTGTTTTCTTAAAAGTCTTCCGATACAGTTCGTTGTTCCTTTGAGTCGAAGAGACGTTCAACGTAATATTGTCAAACATCAAAGGAACAACGAACCGTATCGGGAGACTTTTAAGAAAACACAAAAATAAAAACAGTATACAAACCTCACCGAACAATAGGCGCGTCCTTGAGAAACCCGAAGGATAAAGTCAAACTGGAAAATCAAGAAGTTAACCGCATACGATGCTCAGGCTGTAACAAGACCTACATCGGGCAATCAAACCGAAAAATATCTGCTAGAATCGAGGAACACAAAAAAAAGCAAACGGAATAAGCAAACAAGATTCACATTATTCCAACACCAACTAGAAACAGGGCACAAAATGATTTTTGATCGATGCAAAGAGATAGCCAACATAAATAATTTTTGGACACGCCTGATCAGAGAAGCTATAGAAATCGAAACATAAGGAAGTCTAAACAAGGGGACGGCGTTCTTAGACCAACAAACCCAGGCGGAACGACTGGAAATAATGACGCGCCTCAGGGGGCGGAGCCAGCGCTACCGACTAAGACTCTGGTCAGAACAGATAAATACCGCAAGAGAAACCAATTTTTCTCAGAAAGTCACGAATCTCGTGACAGTAAGCACCAAAGATGCCAATGCCAAAACGCTAGGCACCAATTCGCTAACCGGATCCATCCCTGGTTTTTCCGTCCCCGGTTTTTCCATCCCTGAAACAGTACGTACAAACACAACATGCCAGTATATCTGGCATTTGCTCTTCCGTGGGCACTGCTGTCTTTAACTAGTTTGTGACTTTGAATAAAATTGTCTGATAAATTCTAACATTTTCGTACACTCCCTACACACTGTGCTATCCTCACGCATTAAGGCAAATATTTGTGTCCTTTTATTACTCAGCTTGTGTTAGCTGTGCTTATTCCTCGATTTTCTTCTAGTGTTTTTTGCACTAGCTGCATTAAACTTGAAGAGATTTACCACTAAACACCAAATCACTTTTTTTGAACTGCTCGACGCACGTTTCGCTAACCATGTCAGCATCAGGAGATAATTTAATTTGCTAATAGATTAAATCTGCTGCTAATAGATTAAATCATCTCCTGATGATGCTAACATGGTTAGCGAAACGTACGTCGAGCAGTTTAAATAAAGTAATTTGGTGTTTAGTGGTAAATCTTTTCAAGTTTAGTGTTTCACGCCAAAGGTTCCAATAGAAGAATTGATCACTAGCTGCATGTTGAACCGACGCGTTTCCTCTCGAAAGAATGGAAAGGTTCCATAAAAGGACAATGTAACGGTTGAAATCTTAAAAGCTGGTGGCTTCAATTTTTACATAAAACAACAATAACATAAAACAATACAAGCTCAAATTTTACATAAAATACTGGCTAAATTGTACTCAAAATGCCTCAAAAATCAAAAAATACCCAAACTATGGAAAAATGCTGATATGATTATTCTTCATAAGAAAGGAGCACAGGGAAATTTACAAAACTACCGCCCAATAAGTCTCCTATCAGTAATGTACACAGTTTTCACAAAGATAATATCTAAAAGAATATTAAGAACACTGAAAAAAGCGCAACCAAAAGAGCAGGCACGATTCAGTACAATGGATCATATCCAGGTTATCCATAGAAAGGCACAATGAATACACCATGCCACTGTGCTTGGTGTTTAACTATGCATTAACTATGAAGAGGCATTTGACTCAATTTCAAAGCAAGCCATAATGGATGCATTGCTTAACAAAAGAACAGGCAGAGACTATGGGAAGCTACTGATGAGTAGAATGGAGTGTGCGGCAGGGCGACTCAATATCGCCCGTTATTTTCTCAGCCTGCCTTGAAGAGGTATTCCGTAATCTGAATTGGAAACAGGAAGGAATAAAAATCAATGGTGTATACTTAAGCCATCTTAGATTCGCAGATTATATCATTCTCGTCTCACAAGACCCAAATGTGCAACAAAAGCACACACAAGAGCTTCAAAGGGCGGAAGAACCATTTGGCTTGAAAATAAACCTAAAAAAGATTCAGATTATGTTCAACAAATTTGCTGGCAACAGAAAAATTTATATTTTAGGAAGCAATTTAGAGGTTGTGGCCACTACATATATCTTGGGCAAAGGCACAGAGGGGAATGGAAAGGTGTATCATTGGCATTACAAAGCGGGACAAAAAGACCTGCATATGGATCAAGAAACAAACAAAGGTATGTGACATCATTGGAAGGGTGAAAGAATTGAAATGGAAGTGGGCAGGCCATGTAGCGAGATGATGCGACGACAGATGGACCAAAGCAATCCTGGAATAGATACCACTTAGTCGTAAACGTCCACGAAGAAGACCGAAAACAGGATGGACGGATGACCATCAAATATATTGGACCTGAATGGTAGAGGAGAGCTCGGGGCCGCGCGAGTTGAAAGCATGCTGGGGAGGCCTTGATCCTGAAGTGGATCGACAATGGCTGAATGATGCTAATGTGAAAAAATCACCCTTTATATTAGATAGTTTCGCAGTACCCTGCAGTTGTATACCGTAACTCAAAACACATTTGAGGATCACTTTGTAGACGGTTAACTTGCTAGCCAACGATAGTTTAGAATTTCTACTTCGCAACGATGAGTTGTTTCCGGTTTAGTCTTCGGTCAAGTTTCATTCCAAAGTATTTTGCACAGTTGGCCGGGAAGAATTGATGCCCGTTGAGTGTGACTGTCGAACATAATTCCTTCCTTAACGTGAATATGACTTGATGAGATTTCGTTCGTTGACTTCTAAGCGCCAATTTTTTTTACCCATTCCTCTGTCATCAAGACTTTCTTACAGTTTCTTAGATGCATATTTTGGCACTTTACTTATTGCCATAACTGAGGTATCTCTCTGTGCAAAGTTGGCTATGAACCTGTTTGGTGTAACTGGTAAGTCAGCAGTAAAAAGTTGTGCAAGTATGGGAGCCAGCACATTACCTTGAGGTACCCCTGATTTTATCGGATATATGTCAGTTATTTTCTCTTTATATTTGTCAGCAAAGCATTGTAGCGTTTTCAAAAATAACGACCGTTACTGGTAGTGCTGGCTCAAGTGTGTCTTGCTTCATGGGGCAAGTCGGGCCAGTCAAAAACGTCTACTCGTGTGGATCACTACTCAACTAGGACAGAGACAGCGAGTTGTCGACGCCGCAGCCAGTCTAAGCTAAAGAACACCCTCCATTCGAGCTATATGTATTAGTTGGTCAAGCTCTGCACACCCTTACTTTTTGGTATTTTTTAGACGGTTTCAGACTCCGGATATCTCAGAAATCGGACATTTTAGATTCCGGACGTTTCAGACTCCGGATATCTTAGAATCCGGACATTTTAGATACCAGACATTTCAAACGTTGGGCATTTCAGATACCGGACATCTCAGTTACCGGACATTTCAGAATCCGGACATTTTAGACACGGAACATTTCAGATAACGGACATCTCAGTTATCGGAGATTTCGTTTACCGGATATTTAACTAACATCACCAGGAATAAAGCCAGATATCATTATTTTTATTGCCTTTATTATTACAACAATTACTATTATTACCATCATAGACTTTGCCAATCATTTTTAATTTCTATCGTAGAAACTTATATAAGAAGAATCCTTATTATTACTCTGATGCGTGTTTATTGCCAAAACCGAACTGATTGCCTGTAATGATATTTAGCTCGTCAAACAATGGCTTCAGTCTCATTAGGTACAACTTCTCAACAAGTTTGACAAGATAACCAAAAGTATGATGGATATATATGTTGCTTTCTCACCAGACATTAAACGAAACTTACAAATGAACTGACAAGGAATAGGTTAAAATAGAATTGTATCTCCTGGTAGTTAAATCTCAGGCGTTTTACGAACGTAACTACGTAAGAGAACGCAAATAACAATAGACAATGCAAAACTGATTCACTTCTTAATAAAACATAAATTATATTTCACAAGCCTATGCTTTTGAACACGACAATCACTAAGAAAATAAAATTACATTTTCAAAAGATCAAACACAAAAGCGAAAATTTAAAAGCTAGGCCTCCCGGGTTTATTATACAGCAAAGGCTGACATTTTTCCATTGACATCATAACCTTTTTCGCCGTAAACTTTCTCCCAGCAGGCCGAAAACGTTGATTGATTGAATCGGCCCTATTGAAAGCCTAATCTATTTGGGCCCACTTGAAACACCGGATTAATTGCTCCCTTTCTGAATTTATTTCCCAAAGTTTTCGATTGTGTTGCGACTCAATTTGCATTCGCAGACGTGATGGTAATGTTACTGCCCCTCCTTCGTTCTCTTGCTCACCGAGCAGTTTTAGACAAATTGTAATTAATTAGTCTAAACTAAAATCAAAGTACAGTTGCGTTGTAATTATATGGGAATTAGTATGTTAGGATTTTTGAAAAGGTTATCCCAAAAATTACACATTTTATTTTTATCAAACTGTTAAAGGGCCGGGAATTTTTTAGAAATAAATAATTAATCAAAATTTAACGATAATAAAATGTTATTAGATAAAATTTAAAATTAACTCAAAAGTTCCTAAAAATAAACAATCAAACAAACAAAACAAACAAATTTAGAAAAGGACACAAAAGTTTCAGCGACAGGTCGGGTTCAAAAGTGCTCGATTTGGCATGGAATGGTATATATATATATATATATATATATATATATATATATATATATAATATATATATATATATATATATATATATATATATATATATATATATATATACCATATATATATATATATATATATATATATATATATATATATATATATATATATATATATATATATATATATATATATATGTATATATATATATATATAATATATTATATATGCTCAAAAAATAGCAGAGCGAGGCCGTGGAGAGAGATATTAAAACAACACAAATCTTCCATCCGTATACTCCACGTGTCCGATTGTTTCGTATCAGCCGCCACCATCGCGTCTAGACAAGTATCTCCCACGACCGTTTTCTGGTCTAACAGCCGTTGTCAGCTGGGCTCGAGTCTGAAGTAAGAAGACAGGTGATTAGAAACGATCAGATCTAGGCTAAGTCAACTGGCCATGTTGATTTTGAGTCGGGATCTCAATGCAACTCGCGCCATCCGACGATGAATGTACGCAGCAGTCGAAACTACGCGATACATTCTTCCCACAAACTTGGATGTAGGTATCCGGTATGCTCAAAAGATAGCGCAGCGGGGTCGTGACGATAGATATTAAAACAACAGAAATCTTCCATCCGTACTCCACGTGCCCGATAGTTTCATTGTTTCTGTTGTTTTAATATTTCCCTCCGCCGCCCATACGTACATCCAAGGTTGTGGAAAGAATGTGTCGCATAGTTTCGATTGCTGCGAACATTCACCGTATAATGGCGCGAGTTGCATTGAGATTGCGACCCGCCATCAACATGGCCAGTTGATGGCCCTGGATCTGATCCTTTCTCATCAGCTGTGTACTTGTGTCAGGACCACCAAGATAATATCCAAAAGAATACTAAGAAAACTTAATGACGCACAACCAAGGGAGCAAGCAGGATTCAGAAGGTTCTACAGCATGTCATAGAAAGACACAACAAATACACTATGCCACTGTACATGGCATTTATCGATTATGAAAAAGCATTTGATTCAATTTCAAAGCGGGCCAGAATGGATGCATTGCTTAATCAAGGTGTAGAGAAAGCATATGTGAACCTACTAGGATCGATATATGATGAAGCTACAGCGACAGTCCACCGTGACGATCTTTTTCTATTTTAGGAACGGATTTGGAAGTTGTGGATCACTATATATATCTTGGTCAGAGGGTCTCAATGGAAGAAGGATACCGTCCGGGAGGTGGAACGACGCGTTAAATGTGGTTGGCAGGCATTTGGCAGGCTCATCATAGTGTTTAAGAGCAAACTACCACTTTGCTTAAAAGAAAAGTCTTTGATCAGTGTATCCTGCCCGTTATGACATACGGAAATGAGACATGGACACTCACATCACAGCCAGTTCAAAAACTTCGAGTAACACAGAGGGGAATGGAAAGATGTATGCTTGGCATTACTAGACGAGATAGAAAGACCTGCACATGGATCAGAGAACAAACGAAAGTGAGTGACATCATTGGAAGAACAAAGCAATTGAAGTGGAAGTGGGCAGGCCATGTAGCGAGGCGATGGGATAAAAGGTGGACCAGGGCAGTCCTGGACTGGATACCGCTTGATCGCAAACGTCCAATGAGAAGACCGAAAGCACGATGGACTGATGATATTATTAAGTATATTGGACCCGAATGGCAGAGGAAAGCTCAGGAGTGTGAGAGTTGGAAGCATGCAAAAGATTAAGGCCATCCTGCAGTGGAGTGATACAGGTTGATGATGATGATGATAATGATATATATATATATATATATATATATATATATATATATATATATATATATGAGCATTTTGTTGATAGTTTGACTGAGGATGGGCACCACCCATTCCTTCCCTTGGAGGGTACATGTTTCGTCTCTTGATGTTTAGACTCCGACATGTGCTCTCTCGTCAAGAATAGGAAGACCCTATCTACAGTCAACAACCCATACTTTTCGCCGACCTCCCGTCGGAGCTTGATGAGAGAGCTATTCTTGGCGATAGAGCACATGTCGGTATCCTGAAGAATCTATACATCAAGAGACGAAACATGTGCCCTCCAATGGAAGGGATGGGTGGGGCTCGTCCCCAGTCAAACAACCAACAAAATGCTCATTTAGGCGGAGACGCAGGTTGTTGTGTGTTTCACAAGAGAATGTGGAACCCAGCAGTTGGGTGTCTGATGATACCCAGCACTATTGTCTCATTGGACGCAGTCCAAAGGATTCTAACACTGCATATATATATATATATATATATATATATATATATATATATATATATATATATATATATATATATATATATATATATATATATAGAGTGTTTTCAAAGTTGGGTCATTAATTTTAACGGGTTGTAGACCTAGTAAAAATAAGTAGTTTTACTAAAAATCATTTATATAAAAGTTGCAAAATAAAGAAGTTAGTGACACTTACAAAATTTGAAAACAGGTCTGACTTTTTGATATTCTCGATCACTGCGTTGTAAACACATAAAGTATTTGTTTACTGCTAATACTGGGTATGACTAGTATTTTGCTATTCTTGTACGATATTTCTTTAACCGGTGGTAATAATTTCTTATTAATACGTGTTTAATTTTTGATTACTTTCCGCTATTAAAATGCCACACATTTATGAAAACAATGAACTAGTAGGTGTACTATAGTACTAACCTTATATACTAGTATATACTAACCTTCAGGGAAGTACGAACAAAATGCAGCCTCGACATGTTTATATACGGAAAGGTTTCCTTTAAGAAATCATCCGGTTCTGCGGATATTTGTATATATAGAAGACTTCGCGACACAGGGTACTTAAAGGCACATCGAGGAGGTCACGCTGGAAGACCTCCTCCACGCGAAATGGGACACATTGAGGAAGAAATTTTAGAAATTGTCGAAAACGAGCCAACAACGAGCACTAGGCCTATAGCAGGCCAAGTTGAAGTTGATCATAGTAAAGGGTGGCAGGTACGACAAGAACATTTTTATCGCTATCATTATCAACGAGTACAATCGTTACAACCCGAAGATTAACCTAGAAGAGTTGAATTTTGTCAGTGACTTTTACATTAGTACAACAGAAATGAAAATTTGACCAAATTTATTTTGGTCACCGATGAGGTCACATTTACAAAAAATGGAGTAAATAATTCCTAGAACAACCATGTTTGGGCAGTTGGCAGAGACCCAATTGGGTGTCCGGAATACATACCATCAGACGAAGTGGAGAGGGAGGTCTAAACCACATAATTCCGCTCGGATTGTTCATGCGCTCAACATATCCCAGCCACTAAAATCTTCTCAAATGTATATCCCGCTGTATCGTTGGTTGCAGAGTTCATATATTTCTCGGTTTATCATTTTGGCCCCAATTATCCTTAGTTATATTTTTCACTCAAATATTGCTATCTTATCCTGTCTCGCTGGTATACAACATTGTCCGTTGATCCGTCTAATCACTATTTTTTTACAACCTCACTTTTGCCTACCATGATAAATCTGTAGCTTTTAAAACTCTATATACTGACCCAGCAGATCTATGTTCTTCCGCCAACCTGCGATCTATTTCTGCTTCTTCCCTACATCAGAGATGTGACATATATATAAATTTTGGTTTCTTTGAAGCTCATCTTCTCATCTAATCTTCATCTCGTCTCATGCTCATCTTCTCATGTTAATTGGCCGGCAAGAACCATGTGATTTGACACCGTTGGACTGTTTTCTTTGGGGTTATGTGAAAAACTGGGTCTAGAAGAACAATCCACAATCGTTTCCTGAACTAAACGATGAAATTGTTCGAGTCGTTGATGAGATAATGACAAAATGAATGAATTTTGACAAAAGAGTGGACGTCTGTGGAGTTGCAAGAGGTGGCCATTTGTTAGATATTGCCTTTCGTATTTAAATGTCATACTCGATGCTTCAATTATCAATGAAAAGTTTTTGATATTAACGCAAATTCTATATTTTATCAAAACACTTTAAAAACCGCTCAATTTAAAATACCCTTTATAGGATCTTAATGGCCACTTTTTTTACCAAAATCTTCAATTCTTCTATTGGAACCTTTGGTGTGAAACACTAAACTTGAAGAGATTTACCACTAAACACCAAAACACTTTTTTGAACTGCTCGACGCACATTTCGCTAACCATAATGATTAAATAATTAATCTTGTCTAACTCTCATGCTAATTTGGCATCAAAGGGTATTACAATCAGTTTATTTTTGTTAATAAGTGTTTCCTTCGAAAAGTCCAAGATTCTTCTAACAAACTGTTTCTAAACTTATGTTTTCTAATTAATCTATCTACGATGTACTTATTCATAAGAAAGGAAGGAACATTTACTAATCCACCATAAAGTTTAAATTAGCCATTTTGCTAAAGACGCTATAATTTAAATCATTAGGTAATGAATCTCGAAGTGGTGGTGTTTTCTTAAAGATATTAAAATCTCGCCCATTTTAAAGCATCGCAGTGGTAAACCCAAGTCTCATCCATAGTTACAAAACGACGTTTAAAATATATTTTATCCTTTCGAAAAAGATTCAAATATGTTGGTTAGAAAGTTTTACTCGAGGTCGTTTTTAATCAGAATTAAATCACTGCACGATTTTAAATATTTTCCATTTGAAGAAATAATTGATACGTTTACTTTACGCTGCTGTTTTTGAACGAATTAATTGACAGATCGACTTGAAACAGATGAATTGACAGATCGATGAAACTTCAAAATATAGTAGATTATATAGTTCTTTTACCGCTCTATAGGTGTCGCTTCACGACCTTTTCAATTAGCCTAATATTTCTAATCTTTTAACGAATTTAGATTAGTTAGAAAATTTTATAATAGTCCGTTTCTGTGCCGCACCATGTATTAAACATAAAAAAGAACTTAAATATATTTAAACGAGATTGTCCCATCTCAAACCGTCACGTCTTTTACGGAAAAAAGGAAATTCTTCTTTTCCGAAATGACAAGCAAACGCCAAGGAGACTTGGCCCGATTGCCGCATCCAGCCACAAAAGAAGACACCGTCGCATAAATATTTATGTAAATACGTTTCCAGGAGAATAATACGTTTCGCTTTTCGGGTTTAAAGCTTTTTGAACATAATATTAGGCGCCCGGTAACGAATGGGTGGAACGAGATTGAAAAAACTGCGTCTAGATAGATTTATGTATATCCTTTTTTTATTTCGGTTATGGCTGTTTGCTTTATTTTTATTGAACAAATAGGTAGTGGTTTTTCAGGCTTGTTTTAAAATAATGATATTAATTTCAGATGTTCGTATAACAGTTTTTATCTTTTTTTCTTCCTTTCTGGTTTCCTAAAAAGCGTAGGTTTGTTCCAGCGACATGTTGGAAACATGTTGCTAACATCTGTCAAATAAGCAAACTTGTTCGTAACAGTTGTATTAATGTTGGCAAAAAATTTCTGCTGGAACGAAAAAGTAACAGTTTCTCTTATAGGCTGATGCTTCAATTCGACACAACTCCACGAATACAGACTACGCGAATAACGGAACCGTGAATAAAGAGCTTTGACTGTATATTTTTTTCATTATTCGCGACCATATGCTATATTCCTTAGTTCTAGGATTGGTTTTTTCATTCTTTCTGGGGTCGTTCTCTCGTTTTCTTCTGAGCTCTAAAAGAACTATAAAGCTGCAGTTATTTCAATGTCGAATTGTATACCTTCATTTATGTAGATCTCCACCCACTTTTTGAGTAAAATTTTTCATGCTAGCAAATATTTTCTCATTTTAACTATCATTTGTTAGATGTATGTTATTGTTGCTCCGTTATTTCAGGTGGTGCTACCAAGGTTCTTTGTGGTGTTAATAAGCAAAAAGAATATATTTTATTTCTATTTATGTCAAAGTTAATTTTCTTTTATCCTCTAGCTAGATCGTTCATCTGCATATTTCGAAAATCTACCGACAATAAGCATATACCTTTTTCCACTTAATGACCACTTAAAAACAAACGGGCAGAGTCAGTCGCTTTGAAGCTTTTTTTCAAATAATATCTTAAAATTTCCCTAATTTCAAAACTTATTTTACTCATTTTAACGTTTTTGTTAAAAACCGTCGACTGAATATCTCTCAGTGTCATTAACTTTAATACTGAAGAATGTTTATTTGTTGGATAAAAAAGTTAATATCGGATTAAACCTCTGAGGAGGGAAATATAATCCTTTATTTATAAAAAAAAAGAAAAAACGCAATTATTTTTGTTATACCCTAGTATATCACAAAATACTGTTGCAAAATCACCTCTTTGTTGGATAATAAACTACAACATGCAACGTTCCACACTTCTTCCTACGTGTTATCTCGTGATAGTCTCAACCACATCTCGACGTGTTCTCTCATTACCTTCTAAACCACATCTTTCCACGTCAAACTCTCAATCGTTTTTTTTACTTTTCGGATTTCCCATGGGTCTAGTCTTCTCTTTCCCCCTTCCAAGGCAAACAACTTATTAATTTATCTGAAATGTGGATGGTTACTTTCTTTAGAGTTGCCTTCCGGGTACTAACAAATAATACTTCAATAGAGTGTATTTTTTCAATGTGCAGAATGACTAAAACATATTTATTTATATATAAAGTTATTTAAGTAAAAATTATACAGGTTTATAATTAAAAAAAAAATTTCTTTGTAATGTTTTTTTCGTCTTTGTACACTTAGTATTTGTTTCACAATGTATTGAAGATAATCTCTGACTTTGTATAACCTGTATAGATATGTTATATATATATATATATATATATATATATATATATATATATATATATATATATATATATATATATATATACAGTTAGAACCTAACATTGATGAATATCAAGCAGGTTTTCGACCGGGCAGATCCTGCCCTGAACAGATCCTGAATCTGAAGTTGATTCTAAGACATCAAAAACGGTACAATAAAAATCTCGTCTGTACATTTGTGGATTTCAAAAAAGCATATGATTCTATTGACCGCGAATCTTTATTCCGAATCTTGAAAGAACAACGACTAGATTTGAAAACGTTGGCAATTATTAAAGCAACGTTAACTAACACAAGGTCAAAAGTTAAATTCATGGGTGACATCTCAGAGCCCTTCGAAATTAAAACTGGAGTGAGACAAGGGGATGGACTCTCGCCACTCTTATTTAACTGTGTTCTAGAAAAAGCAATACAGGAGTGGCGTGAAAAAAAGTCGGTCCTGAATATTGACCAGCCCATTAAACTGGGGAGAACCAACATCAAAATTGATTGTCTGGCATTTGCTGATGATCTAGCAATTTTAGCTCAAGATGTATTGACGGCACAGAAACAGATTGAAATCCTAAAAGAAACAGCAGAAAATGTAGGACTCCAAATTTCCTTTAAAAAGACACACTACATGACCTGCAACAGACTAAGAATACCATTTCTAAAAACAAAATATGGTAACATCAGACGAATTCATTCATTCAAATCAAATATTTGGGTGAAATAATCATGGAAAATGGGTTGAAAAAAGTGGCCAATAAGGATAGATATTAAAAAATGGAAACGGCATTGAGACTTACACAAAATATTTACAACAAGAAATGCCTATCTAAAAACACAAAACTGAGACATTACAACACAGTTATTAATCCAGAATGCCTATATGGCGCAGAAACGCTCATTTTGAATAGAAAGAGAGAAATCGAGGAAATTGAAAAGAAGGAAAGAAAAATCATAAGAAAAATCCTAGGACCCAAACAAATAAATAGCACAACATACCGACTTCGAGAAAACCAAGAAATCAAACAATACACAGATATACATAGCGATATGAGAAAAAGAAGACTTAAGTTTTACGGACACATAAAACGGATGAATCCGAGTAGGTTAACTAGACAAATAGTCGAATTTTATGAAAATAGGAGTAGAGCTAAAGTAGAAATAATTAAATGAATTGCTGTAATTAAAGAGGACCTAAGATCAGCAAATATTACACAAAGTGAAATTCAGGATAGAGGCTGTTTCAGACACAAGGTTAACGTTTGGAAGGTTGGCCAGAGAGAAAAATGTAGGAAGACTGGAACAGTTTGGTCTGACGAAAGGAAAAAAGCTCATAGCGAAAGAATGAGTTAGTATGGGCGCAAAGGAAGGCTAACAACAATAAACGCCTCTAATTGTACTTCGCGTGGTCCACCAGGGCCCATACGTGAATAATAAAATAATATATATCTATATATATATATATATATATATATATATATATATATATATATATATATATATATATATATATATATATATATATATATATATATATATATATATAAAACCTGACATAGGTTAACTTTTTTATTTGAAGTGAATAGTACTTCCAAATGCGAAGTTGTAGGAAATAACTTGACTAAGAAAAAATTACAAACAATACTTTGCGGTGTTGCCAGATTTCATCAGTAGCTACTAAAACAAATTTTAAAATTGAAAATAAAAGTGATGTAATACATAATGTAATGGAATATCAAGCATAACAATGTATATTTCATACACAATTATTTCACACACATTATTTAAATATTGAGTCGTTAAATTAAGGATATTTTTTATTCTTCGTCAAAATTTTAAAGCATCGAAAATCTATTGTCTTCCAAAATATAAGTTCTAAATATAAACGGTTAATGTTCATCCAATAAAATTATATTGTTTTCTGCATATTCAAACTCTGACTTTTTGTTATTTCTGGAACGTAATATTAGCATTATTGGATCGTTTATAAGGTAATTTCGTTTTACACATAAAAAAAATGTAGGGAAATTTATTTAATAAAAATATTTCGAACGGAGTTATGTGTAAGTCATTTAAAATAAAACTCTGCTGTCATTTTAATATTGCCATTATTTAGGGTTTTATATAGGAGAGTCCTAGAAGTACCCGACCTGATGTATAGATGGCGGTTGCTGTTTCAAAATAATGACTATGGTAGAAAATACCAACCTTATAAAACTTATGTTTGACGACGCTACGTTATTTAATACTTGTTTGGCAGTCATTAATAATGAATGCTCTCAGTGAATTTGTAAACATGGAAAAAATTGGTCATTGTTATGTGACAATACTTTCATTTGAACGGTTCCAATCCAACGGATATCAAAGCGGACCTAAATTCTACTCCGGGGGAGTCTGCTCCCTCGTTTACAATAGTAAAATATTGGGGGGGGGCAGAGTTTAAACGAGGGCGGTACGAGCTGCCAAGACGAACATCGCAGTGGTCGACCAAACGAGGTGACCACGCCAGAAGTGGTAAAGAAAATCCACAAAATGATATTGGATGACCGTCGACTGAGAGTGCGCGAGCTAGCAGACATGGTAGGCATTATAAAAAGTGCTTTACATCGCATATTGACTGAAAATTTCGACATGAACGATTACTCAAAACGGAACAAAAATAGCGACGTGAAGATATTTCAATCGAGTGTTTGGCGAAGTTTCACAGTTTTTTGGGATGCGCGTAGGATAATTTTCATTGATTATCTCCAGAAAGGAAAAACAATCAACGGCGAGTATTATGTGAACTTATTGCCGCTTTTCAAAACTTGAAAAAATGGCTCGGTGGTAAAAGATTTGCCAACAATGCAGAAGTGGAGTCCGCGATTGATGGCTATCTTGAGGAGCTGGGAAAAGGAAAAAGTCAAAAAGGACTCAAGTCTGACGAATAAGGGGACTGTGAAGCCAGACTGATGTTTTTACTTGACAAAATCTCGATAGTATTAATTTCTGATCGTAATATTTCTGAGACTGGCAAAAAAACCTGGACCGTTGATCATACTGTGTCTAAGTCTGAAACAAAACTTGATAGCGCTTCGTTACTCGAAATTGTTGTCACTCATCTTCAGAACGCACTAGAAACATCCGGTTTATGAAAAGATTTGCCAGGGTTTACCAAGTTACTACAAGGAGTTCAAAGTTCCTTCCAACCTTTGCCGCCTCCAAAGAAACAATCAACAGGGTTGCCAGGTCGAATGCTGCACTAAAATCCCATTACTTGATAACGCTTCGTTATTCGAAATTGTTGCCACTCATCTTCAGAACTCACTATCAAAAGGTAAATTAACAATAATCAATATTTTATTATATGAAATTACAAATAGACTATTAAAATATAATATCATATTGCTTACCATTCAGACATGAGAAAAATAATCCTGCCATACCTGTAAATAAAAAAAATATATTTAGGAAATCATTTCGACAACTTCAAATGAACTATTGCATGATAGAAATATTAGAAAAAGAAACGTTAAATGGTAATCCCAACTTCTCTGTTTTTTTTTGCTTAAAAATCAATCCAATTCCTCAAGACTTAAACCAATATTTCACTCACATCACTATACATAAAAGGTACGTCTCACAGAAAACAGGACTTTTTCAAAAAAAAAACACAAATATTTATTTGTTGTCAAAAATCATTATTTTTATTCAAAATAGCGCGTCAAAATAACGTTTTGCATGGTCAATTAGGTAGACGAATTAATTTTTGAGCTAGACCAAAGATATGTCCTTTAGGAAAGCGAGCAATGCCTTTTCATCGGCAAATAAAGATATTTGTAGAGGTAGAACTCGCAGGGAGCCAAATCAGGAGAGTATGGTAAATCATTGATGGTTAAAATGCCTATTTAAAAAAAAAATCATCGAGTAATTGGACCCTTGAATTATAATGCACAAAGCGCCTTGTTGACGGTACTGTGAACTCACATGACGAATACACGACAAGAGATGCTTTACAACACCAAGACTAAACAAATCATTGATCGTTAGACCAGATGGAATGAACTCCTTGTGCAGAATTCTCTCCACATTATAGAAACAAATAAACATTATTTTGATTTTTTACTTTGCGTCTTCTCGAGACTGCTCCACTCGGCACTTGACGTTTGGTTTGTGTATACAATACCACATCTCATAACCAGTAAACTGACTCTTTAATCAAGTCCTTTTTGGATTCGGAGCAATTTTTGGGCGTCAGTCAATCTGTGTGGAACAAAGCGTGCACAAACCTTCCGAAGTCCCAAAAGAACGATCAGAATGCTATGAATTGAATCTTTGTACATGTTAAATTCCTTTTCCATGTATCGCAACGAATATTTTGGCTGATTTTTTATAGTCACGCACAATTTCAATGTTACTTTGAGTAACAACGGAATTTTTCAAGCCAGTATGTTTTTTGAATTGTTTAAACCACTCGTGAACTCTGCCACGGGATAAACAATCTTCACCAGACACTTGTTTCGTTAATTAAAACGCTCTTCGATGTTCATTTTTCGACCTATAATATTACATTAACACACTGACACTTTAAGGGCGATAAATTGGCTTCTAATTCTCCAACTTCTAATGTCATGAAATTTTGTCAGAGCGTCAGTGAAGCATGCACGTTTCCAACGCGCCCGTCAAAAGATGGCATCACCAGAAATAGCTATTTTTAAAAAAGTCTGGTTTTCCGTGAGATGCACCTTGTATATATAATTAAATGTTATTTTTTTTAGGGTTTCTTATTTCAGATACAAGTTAAAATAATGGAAAAGGAAAAAGTTTAATTGATCGATCAGAATATAAAAGATTTATTATTAAATATTAACAAAACAAACTAAGATTTATATCTAAATTTCCACTATATTTAAAATTGTGTGTATCCTGTGCGGTTTTAGAAGTTGTGGGGTTAAAGAACTGCTCTATGTGATTTTTACCATGTAAACTGTTTTGTAGTGATCTAAATAAGTGGTAGTCAGAGGGCGCCAGGTATGGAAAGTATGATAGAAGGACCAAAAAATTGCAGTCAACTTGTTAAAGTTTAATTTAAAGACATATATGATCTAGCATTATCTAGATAGAACGCAATGCCCTATCTGTTGACTAATTCAGGCCGGTTCTACTCGACTAGTCGATTTAATACACTTAGTTGTGACCATTTAAACTTCAGAAAGACTGAGAGTTTTTTTTATCTATTGATATACAAATCCTAATAACTTAAAACCCACGTAATAGCTTTCATTTTTTTTTTCGATAAAATATCCGTATACCACATCCATATGCTTATTATACTGTTTCCAATTTATAGTTGTATTAATTATACAGTTTTATAGATTAGTTTTAAAACCTGTAGAAAACCTGTTAAAAATAAAATTTAATCAATACATGTATTACAATTTAACAGTCACACTCGGAAACATAAATCTAAAACAAAATTCTAAAAAAATTTACAAGTTAACTAAACTCAAAAGTTCCACAGCCAATAACCTCGACACGCCATTGCTATCTCCAACTTTTTTAACCATTTAACTTAAACCATTTCAACTTCAGAAAGACTGGGTTAAAAAAAAAAATTAAAAAATGAAAGCAAGTAAAATATGAAGACGAACGGCCGGTGAAACCTAAGTAATAACTTTTTTTTTTCGATAAATTATAGATATGATATTTAGCAAAAAATTTGCTATATCTACCCCACCTATATGCTTATTATATTGTTTGACAATCGCAGGATATGTTATATCTACTTTTGCTTAAACGGATTTTACAAATCTTTCACGGTTTCTGTGGGTTCTATACCAAGCAGAGTACTATCCAATACGACAGATTTATTATCAACACACTTCACTACTATACGTCCTTTTTTTATCACTTTTGTAGTCGAATTTACTTCTGCCTTGTTTCTGTAACACTTTGTCTGTCTCAATAGGACAACCGGCAATTCTATTACTCCTCAACATTCCTAGACTGTATATTCATAAGTTCTTTGAGATATATAAAAAGTGGAAAACTTGCAAAAGAAAAGGGTTGTCTGGCTCGGATCATGTGAGGATTTTGATAAAGCAATGACAACAGCAGCTCTAACTCCCATTGCATATTCTTCTTGAGTAACTTCGTTTATAGTTCCGTTTAGCTATAGGAAGATAATTGCACCTTGGTAAGGAATAAAATCCAGAATATATCCCGATACATCAGCAATAACAAAAAATGTGTATCCCCATTTGTGGTGTTTATTTTTTATGCATTAGCGAAGATTTCCGAGTTCCTTTATAGGCAACCATAGTTTCATCTATAGAGTACCCAACAACGGTTCGGAATTGTCGGATTTTTTTTTTCAATGAGAGGTAAAATTTTGAAGTACCTGTTTTTAGTATCTTCAGTAATTTTCTCGTAAAACTCAAAGAGATTTACCACTAAACACCGAATCAAATTTTTTAAATTTCTCGACGCACGTTTCGCTAACCATGTTAGCATCATCGGGGCATGATTTATTCTATCGCTTTAAGATTAAATCATCTCCTGATGATGCTAATATGGTTACCGAAACGTGCGCTGAGGACTTTAAAAAAAGTGATTCGATGTTTAGTAAATCTTTTTGAATTTAGCGTTTCACACCGAAAGTTCCAATAGAAAAATTGATTGTTGAAATGCATACGTTTGACAGAAATCAGACTTGCTATCTGCGCAATTCTAGTGCCGTTAGCCCAATAATCTTGATATGCAGGAAGTTCTATTATTCCCACACATGGCAATATAAAGATGAAATCTGTGAGTTGCTTGGAATTTGTATTGATACAAGAACAAAAAAAGTGATTCCATGTTTAGTAAATATTTTTGAATTTAGCGTTTCACACCGAAAGTTCCAATAGAAAAATTGAATTTTCTGATTGTTGAAATGCATAAGCCGTATAAAAGCTCTAAATCGTTTGACAGGAATCAAACTTGCTATCTGCGCAATTCTAGTACCGTTAGCCCAATATAGAGACGAAATCTGTGAATTCCTTGGAATTTGTATTGATACAAGAACCAGGTGCCTGATTGCTATACAAATTTGCTTAATCAAAAATCTCATTCATTACATCAAATGAGAAAAACTTCGTAAAATATTCAATTAGAGTTAGCACTGTCTCATTTGTAGCGGGTGTGAATAATGTATCTATATTAGGAGTGACCAGGTCTTCTTTTATCCAATAGTAAGTAATTTTTGATAGTTTTTTCCTCTTTCATTGCTTGGGCTAACACGAGATTACCACTGTTTCCTGGAAATGCATATTCCTCCTCAGAAACAATCTCAGCTTCGTCATCAGCAGCTAAAAAACCGAAGACTATAAAACTAATATTAGTTTCACAGCTTTATTTTGCATACCTAAAAGAATATCGCATGTTTTTTTTTTGGCTTTTTGGTAAAAGCTCATCCTGAACTTCACATTTTGATAAGTCAGAAATAGAGATAAGTTCATTATCTGGATCGTTACTCACTATAACAAAATACGCGAACAATGAGAGTATATTTTCACATAATTTAGTGTAGAATTGATTTTGCTACCTGATGTTAAATTATTCTTATTTAGCGTAATTTTTCGACGAAGTTCGTGGAAGGTTGTATTCTCTTCATCATCAGAGGTGTCAGAACTATCTTACAGTTAAGGTAAAGGTGGTAGCATTTATTTTTGCCGTACAATGTATGAGAGATTATTATTTCAAATTTTCTCATTATGAAATCCAAAGTAATTTGGCGGGAAAATAAAAAAAACGGATGCATTTTTGGGCAATGTAACTATTTGGTTACGCATATTTCACCTAAATCTTTTCTCCTAAACCACCTAGATCTGCTCCAAAATAATTATATCCTACTTTACGTTCCATTTTCAAGCTCGAAGAGATTTACCACTAAACACCAATTAACTTTTTGAAATTTCTCGACGCGCGTTTCGATAGCCATGTTAGCATCATCAGGAGATTATTTAATCTCAGACAGATTAAACCATCTCCTGATGATGCTAACATGGTTAGCGAAACGCGCGTCGAGAAATTTCAAAAAGTTAATTGGTGTTTAGTGGTAAATCTCTTCGAGTTTAGTGTTTCACAACGAAGGTACCAATAAGAGAATTGATCCATTTTCAAGAACAAACAGTACAACAAACATAAATACACACTAATTTTATATAACAAATATACCAAAACTTGGCAAAGGCTCCCCCAAAACCTAACAAATTTCCTTGCACGCGTGCTCAAGTAAATCCGTTAAAATTGCTTGGCAGGTCCAAATCAATCAAGTGTAATTTCTCCCACCTATTTAACGTTGAGACCGACTGGTAACTTGGCCCGGTATAAGATAAACTACGAGGAACTGGTTAAATAGGATTTTGAATATATTGTAACGATATGTTAAGAAAAAACCACGGACGTCGACCACTAAAAACTTACCAGAAAAACGTCGATATTGCATAAAACCACAATAAAACAAATAATGCCCCGGGAACTTTTAAAACCCTCCAGGTAAAAGATCCTAACACCCATAAAGATCACCATATTTTTCTCAGTTTTCAGTCCGACAACTTACCACTCTTGGTTTTAAAAATTCAACTTTCTCGATCAATTACTCTTATTCTTCCCTGTTTTTCTCCTCCATTTCATCCCATTTTTCCCTTTATCAACTTCTTGTTTTAATATTACTTATTTTTAACCTAATATTCCTGGAATTTGAACAGTTTCACGGAAGTTCGAGAGTGTATAACTGAGGCGAGATAATCTGGCGAAAGTTTCAAGTGTATTGTCTCGAATGGTGTTTTTGATTTTGACTTTATTTTTCTTACTTATTGTGTCAAGCCTTAAACGACTCAAAACTTATAACTTTATATTACTTTTTTCAGCGAACGTTGACTTGCAAGAAATAAAAAATTCCATTTCTGAGATATAGAATCTGTAGATCTTCGATTCCAATATAATCGCTAATATGAAACTGACAAGTGGAGCAAAAAGAAATTTTTTTTAATTCATAAGTTTTTATATAAGATTTCTAACAAAAAAATCTATTAAAACCAAACAAATGAGCAAAACAAGGAAGTAACCTATCGCCGACTGTATTCAACTTGTATGGTGAATATAATACGTGTTTCGGTTAATAATGCTTTCTTTTCGCAAAATTTGAGCGTTTATTTCCCTAACAAAATAAATTACCTTAATAATTTAAATATTGGCCATCGTTAGCTATTACTGTTTGGCATCTTTTTATCAAAGAATGGTTTCCGCACCAAAAAAATTTTGGATTTTTTGAGGCCAACCATTCATGATACCAAATTTTCACTTCTTCGTAAGTATGTAAATATTGTTTAGAATGTCCGTGCTGCATCGATATAAATAAGTAGTAGTCCGAAGGGGTTAAGTCCGGTCAATACGGCGGGTGGGGTAAGACGTCTCATTTAACGTTTTCCAAATAGTTTTTTACACAGTTTGCAACATGGCACCGGGCATTGTCACGTTGAAAAATGACTTTATCGAGTCTTTAGGTGTATTCTAGTCGTCTTTCCTCCAATATTTTACCTCCAATTTTATCAGTTGCGATTTTTAAAAAAAAATTGTCATAAATGGAAATATCATATACAGAGTGTCGCTTTTAAGATGAAGACACCCCCACATTTTCGCTATTTGAAGGAATATAAATTTGAATTTTTGCACAGTTAGACAGATTGATGGGTAACGTTTTTTAAGATACTCAACTGAAATCTGAACTTTAAACTAAGCTTACTACGAATTCACAAACAGGGTCAATTCTCGATATTTTGCATCGCGTTAGATATATCGAAAAAAGTTACTAGAAAAAGTTGTTCAGGATGTTATTCTAACCCCATACACCAAATTTCATGACAAAATTCGCATTTTTAATTTTGTCATTATTTTGGTCTATACACAAAATTATTACAACAGAATCGTAAAAGAATCGAAAAATGTATTCGAATAGACGGAGGACTAGTTGTGAGAGATCACATTTGATAGTTAATTTTTTGTATTATGAAAATTATTTTTATATACTATATACTTTTTCCTAAATTTGATCAATTACCAAAAATTGTTTTCTAATAATAATAAAATAATTATTATTTTGTAAGTGTTATTTATTTTACTGAAATATTTGAATACATGACACTATTGACAATGTGTCAAATTTTTACTCACCATGGCACACTAATTATCAAATAAACAAATAAGCTTGTGATAATTTTGTGTATAGACCAAAATAATGAAAAAATTAAAAATGCGAATTTTATCATGAAACTCGGTATATGGAGTTGAAATAGTATTCCGAACAACTTTTTCTAATAACCTTTTTCGATATCTCTAACGCGAAGCAAAATATTCAGGATTGACCTTGTTTGTGAATTCGTAGTAGACTGAGTTTAAAGTTCAGGTTTCAGTTGAGTATCTTAAAAAATGTAACCCATCCACCTGTATGACTATGCAAAAATTCAAATCTGTATTCCTTCAAACAGCGGAGATATGGGAGTGTCTTCATCTTAAATGCGACACACTGTATAAGTTTTATAACTAAACTATTTTTATATTTTTCCTTATAATTAAGAAGTTATATCAAACTAAAAATACATTTTTAAACCTAGTATCGATGACGCGCCGACAGTTCCCGAAAAAAGTAAAGTGCGTCTGACGTCACAATGTTTATTTCCCCTTAACATTATAGACAACTGATACGCGTGTTTTAGTTTTTAATCAACGTATTCCTGTTATAATCATCATTGTACTGATAAATTTATTGAAAATGTCAAATGTCAATTAGTTATCGCGCCTGTTCATAACATTTTGTACGAATACCACAAAAACAACTCCCGAAGAAATGTTTTTAAATATATGTTAAACCTCGTAATCAACGGTTCCAAACAGCACGACGTATTAATCCTAAAACCATCAAATTTCATCCACCAATCCATCAAATTAATATTTTTTTTAATGTTTTTATTAGTATTTATTACCTGATGAATTTTTCATTAATAATCGAGGTAACTGCATAAGTTTTAGTCAGAACTTTATATTCTGGATATACACGTCTATTCAAGGTACAAATACAAGTTTTGCAGTTAAATTCAACATAACCCATAGTCCTGTCACCGTAACTTTCACATGACATCTTACAAATAATTGAATAATATATAATAGAAATATTTTGTTTCTTATTTAAATTTACATTATTATTTAAAAAAAAACTCAAATTGATGCTTTAGTAGCTCGAACTTACCATGTATATTATCAGAATTGGCCTATAAAGTAAAGTTTTGGGGTTAGAAGCGCATCAGCAACTGAGAAGGCTATTTAGCGACTGGACCTACAGCTTAACGTGGGTTCCGAACCACGGTCTTCAGTTACCGAAAACCCCGGTCAGCAACCCCCTCGGGCTATCAACCCTTGGTTTTGTGCTTAACCGAAAGTATTTCGAGAAGCCTACCGACTAGCGAGTGACCAACGAACTGGCCTTTATAAACCCTTTGTCACACATAACTGAATTACATTAGTAACCAACAATATGTTTTTGCATTAAACTTCAATAATTTTGAGAGTATATACACAGGTAGAAGCCGTTGACAGTAGTTACATGAAAACACTTTAACATAATGACGTCACAAATATGGCAGCTAATCGTGGCGCTTTCGTAGACACGTCGTAGTCACTACGTAGTCACGTAGTCACGTAGTTCGTAGTCACGTAGTGATTTTATTTTAAATTTTATAAATTTAATTTAAAAGATTGATTATCAATATTATTTATGATAAAATATAAAAATAAAGTAAAAAAATCGATAAATATTTTGTATTCAAAAACCCAATTATTCTCGGTATCGATCGCCACTAATCGGTATCGATCGGTATCGATCGCCACCAGGTTTCAGCAGTTCGTAATACACAATTCTCCTACTATCGTACCAAATACACAGGAAAGCCTTATTTCCATATATGTTGCGCACTGGTTGTACTGTTGAAGGCTGGGCTGGGTCTACATATGATTTTTTACGCCTTGGATTACCAAAATAGATCCAGTTTTCATCACCTCTCACAACTCGATGCAAAAAAACATTTTCTTTTCTGTCTGGCAAGCAAAATTTCACAAGTGGTTTTTCGCCTTTCGATGTCTCTCTCGTTCAATTCATAAGGAACCCATTTTCCTTCCTTCTGGATCTTTCCCAATGCGTGTGGACGTTCGGAAATGGTGGATTGGGCAAAACATTCAATGCTTCTGCCAACTGTTTCAACGTATTAGTTGAGTCTACATGCAACAATGATTGCAAATCGGCATCTTCAATTTTTTTTTGGATGTCCTGGAATTGTTTTGTTTCAACCATCGTTCTCATCCATCGTTCTCAAATTTTGTAGGTTAGAGCATATTCACCATAACACTCAACCAATAATCGACAACGTTCATAAGCCATTTTCTTCAAATGAAAGAGGGTTATTAAACCTCCACGCAAAACGTCTTCTTCTGGTACATAATTCGACATTTTCAAGGCTATGAAAAGCTATTTTTTTACATAACGATAATTAATAAGGAACTGGCTTTTGATGGGGCATATTTAGCTCTCAAAACACCATAAACGTTATTAGTCTATACCAACAAATGTATTAGTAACGCCATCTCTTAACAAAATCAACATTATCACCCGAAACACTTATTATCATGCGTAGAGCTCTCTGGAATTAGATGGATGGTGTCCGTATTGGCGGCATTAAAATAACTAACTTAAGACATACCGGCCGAGGTATGTAACATACATCGGCGTAGGAACTGACCTTAATTATCGAAAAAATAATGGAGGAAAGCCGTCTTTACGGACCAGACATAAATTAGGAGAAAACGAAAATACTGATTGGAGACCGTCCAAACCAAAACAACATGCCCAACATCAGTCAACTAGGTTAATTTAAGTTAGCAAGCCAATTTATGTATCTTTCGACTTTAATATCAAACGAAAGCGGTAATACTCATAAGATCAAATGATGTGAAATCAGAAGAGATAAGGACCTAGCACAGTCTACAAAGAAACAGATAGTAAAAACCTTAGTTTTTCCAGTATTGCTATATCCCGCTGAAAAATTAAACATCAAGATTCCAGGGACATTGATTCTTTTAAACTTTGGTGCTGGAGACGGGTCGTTCACATTCCATGAATTGCCAGATGAACAAATGCCTCCGTTATTCAAGAACTTGATGAACCAATAAGATTATCTCAAACTATTCATGAATGAATACTAAGATTCTTCGGCCACAATGAACGCAAGGATGGTAGTATAAGCACAGATGGAGGGTTCTAGATCAAGCCGCAGATCTACAAAAATTATAGCTTTTAATGCAGATTTGACCTTAGCAAACATATAGAAGTCGCACGGCGCAAGATCCGGCGAATAAGGCGGATGGTCTAATACTGCTGTACTTGGCTAGAAAACACTTGACAGACAATGTGGAAAGAGAAGACGCATTGTCTTCATTATTTCACGGAGTTGAGCAAAAACGTGAAGGTAGTAATGTTGATTGATAGATTGACCTTCAGGAACCTAGTGAAGGTACACAGTCCCATGAATATCGAAACAAACAATCATCATTGCTTTGAATTTTGATTTACCCAATCGAGCTGTTTTGGCTCTCGGTGAATTTGGGCTCTTCCAGTGCATTGGCGCTTCGTTTCAGGATCATAAGTAAAAATCCCCGATTCGTTACATGTTCTTATCCTTTCCAATAAGTTTGGGTCATTTTCAATGGCATTCAAAGTGTCAGTACAAACATTTTTGCGAGCTTCTTGTTATTCAAACGTGACAATTTTAGGCATCATTTTGGCACAGACTTTTTGCATGTTAAAATTGTTATGTAAAATTTCACGTTATGTCAAATCGAACAAGATTACCGATTTTTTCGATATTGTCGTGTTTTTGACGTAGAAGGGCGACCGAGGCATGGATCATCTTCAACGTCTTCTAGGCCATCTTGAAAATGCTTAAACCACTCAAAAACATTATTGATTGATTTGTCCGTTACTTTGTCATAGTTCATTTTTAAAAAAGGAATAAAACATTTTTCAGTTTGTTATCTATCACTTTTATGTTTAAACAAAATTTGTTTGACTATAGTTTCGTAAAACGATTTTACATTCTCAAACACTACTTTAAAACTAAGGTTTTACAGATGTTTATACTATATACCTACTTTTATACTTTTATTGGGATTAATTTTTTACAATATTTTAAATAGTGGGGAATTTCGGAGATCCGTCTAATCGTTTAATAGCTGTCTAGACGGATCTTCATCTTATTTATAAATTTCAATAGCTTTTAAATGTTTAATTTTTTGCTTTTGGGCGCAGTATGTCAAATTTTCAAATTTGTAATCTGGGGAAATATATGTGTTGTTTCTTTAATATGTATGCAGATTTATGTTCTTTGTATCTGATCTGAAAATTTCTGCCGGTTTGTCCAACATAGCAGCTACTGCACTCGTTGCAACTTAACATATAAACTCCAGATTTTGTATTTGCTGATGTTTTATCTTTGGCATTAAAAATTAATTTACTGGTTGACTGGGTGGTTTTAAACGCTATTTGCAAATTATGTTTCCTCAAAGAGCGAGCTATTCGTTCTAAAATTGGACCGAAATATGAAATTTTACAGTACTTTTTATCCTTTGTTTTACTTTTGGATATACTTGAAGAATTAGTAATTGTTTCCGTTTTTTATTTATCAAGTAACTAATTTATTTTTCTTTGAAGCTGTTATTTTGTGCTATTAGTTTTATTTTTTGCAGTTCTATTTTTCTATTATTTTCAGATAATGGAATTGTGAAAGCTCGGTGGATCATAGACTTATATGCAGCATATTTATATGTAATGGAGTGGATTGATTGTTTTGTAATTGTTATATCTGAGTATGTGGGTTTTCTATAGATATTAAATTCTAGTTTATTATTTTGTTTGGATATTGAAAGGTCCAGAAAATTTATGGTTTGATTTTGTTCTTTTTCTGGTGAAAATTTTATTTTTGGATGGATGCTATTTAAATGCTTTAATGCTCCTTCTATTTGTCTGTCATTTCCAGTATAATAAACCAAAATGTCGTCTACATATCTAAACCAAAACGATATATTTTTTGCTTTATCCGTTTTTAAAAAATTATGTTCCAAGTTTGACATAAACAGTTCTGATAATAAATACCCATTGCTAGACCATCCTTTTGATTGTAAAAAAACGTTATTAAATTGAAATTAATTTTCATTAATGCATAAGTTAAAGAGTTCTAAAATATCTTGCTTAATAATTCGATTGATGTTATTTTTTATGAGTAAATTATCTATTAATAGTGGACAATCTTTGTTCGGAATATTCGGGAACATGTTGCTAACGTCAAAGGGTGCTAGAAACCCGTTTTTTGGTATAGATAGTTTGCTAAGCTTTTTTGTAAGGTCCCAGTTTTTTAATGACTGTTTTGGCGAGAAATTCGTTATGTTTTTGAAGATTTTATTTAAGTAAAAAGCTAGGTTTCTTAAAGGGCTATTTGTGTATGAGACTACCGGTCTTATTGGAAAGTTTTCTTTATGAATTTTCGTACAGTTTTGGAGGAGTAGGATTCATATTAACTATTTTATATTTATCTTCGTTTGACAAAATGGTGTTTATATTTTTTATTGTTGGTTTGAACTTATTTTGAATTGTTGTGGCAGGATCATTTTTTATTTTGACGAGGTCTTCATTACCTAGAAAGTTTTTAATTTCTGTTTCGTAAGTTTCTTTTTCTAGAATAACAATTGAACTCCCTTTATCTGCTTTAGTCATAATTAAATTATTTTTGATTTTAGAATTAATGGATTTGATAATATGGTCTTCATTTTTGTTGAGGTATTCTCGATTCATTTCTAGAGTCCTTTTAATTTTTTCTTTTGTAAAATTAGAATTAGGGATATTTTCAAGGGATAGTTCTACTTCAGATATTATATTTTCCAAAACTTTACTTTGTTTAATATTTGGGTTATATTTCGGGCCATTTTCAATCAAATTAATCTCTTTATTCGTGAAAACCATATTTGATAAGTTAATGGATCTTTTATAGAAATTATTTTTGGGTGAAGATTCTGGTTGTTTGTCATTTAACTGCAATTTAGATAGATCACATAAGCTATTATTTATGTGATTGTCTAATAGATTTTTTTATGAATAATTTGTGAAATTGTTTGTCTGGTTTTATCGTCTAGAATATCAAATTCAATTGGATTTACTCAAAAACACGTGCACGCGATAAACATTCATTGCCGTTCAATTATTTCAATAAATTATAAGTTTTAGTAGCGGTTTTTCCAAGCTTCAAGTGAAATTTCACAACAATTCGTTGCTCTATTGTTACCCTTAACATTTTTCCAGCCAAACAAAAAAAAAGAAAAAAAAAAACAATTTTTTACTTTGTTATCTAACACTTTTATTATATTATATTTATTATATTATATTTTATTATATTATATTATATTTATTATATTATATTATAAATAAAAGTGATAGATAACAAGATATAAAATTGTTTTATTCATTTTTAAAAAATGAATTATCACAAAGTAACGGACAAATCAACAATAAACAAAAAAACAATTCTAATGCGAACGAAGGCTACGGTTATACGGATTTGTTAACAGAAGCGAGAGGTACTACATTCGAAAGAGAAGGCTTCACGCTAAACAGCTGTTGGTCGCTGGCGTTTGGTGCATGCTTACTTCTTTTGTAGCAGCGTCAGTCCTCGTTATTTAACAGCCACACCTCGTACATCCATAAACATCCAACTGGAGTCAACTATCTGTGAATGTCAAAAACACTTTCCCCGACAACTCAACATAAGAGTGGAATGTAATCAAAACATTTGCTTAGCTCAGAGGCCTAAAAAAATCGTTCCGAGCATAAACGTTGCCTGAATAACATCGGAATTGCATAAAAGCGCCCTAAAACAAATCTCGCCCGGGAAACTTTTATAATTCTACGCCTAAAAGGCGCCGAACACCCATAAAGATCACCATATTTTTCCCCAGTTTGGTTTCGACAAATTGCCATGTTTGTCCGACCTACTTTTCCTACTTTCGGGTTTTAAAATCCAACGTTTCCGATTCGCGCGCTTCTCTTCTTCCCTCTTTCCATTTCCATTTTATTTATCTTTCTCTTTTTGGGGTGTTTCCATTCTTTATATAATTTATATTTATCCGGATCTCTCTTGAGTTAAAACTGCTTTAAAAAAGTTCTAAAAAGTATTACCGAGGCGTGGTAATCTACAAAAGTTTTTAGTGTAGTTTGATACTCTCGCAAGTGGTGTAATGTTTTGATTGAGAGATTTATTTTGAGATTGTCTTCTTATTTGATCTATTAGTTTTTCAACTTAGTTTTAGTAAATGGATAGGGTTAGTATTACAGCAGCATTTTAAACATGTATAGCTTTTAAAAGAAAAAGACAGAATATGTTTCGTTTCATTAAAATGAATGTTATTTATACATTAGTAGTATTGCAACTTAATGTATTTTTAAAATATTTTCGGCAACTTTTGTCAACGCATCTGAAATTTCATTGGCTCATTATTAATTTTACATGACATTTTTGAAGTGAAACGATTTTCGGTAGGGGAAAACTTAAGTTAAGCATCACCGACATGCTAGTGACGCCAATTGTGTTTTAAATTAAATTGTGTTTTAGATAATCATTATTTTAATTGTTTAATTGTAGAATCACTGTGCAGTACAAGAGTGAGTACTTAATATGCTAATATTTTTATATATTATGTGTGAATAACAAAAACAAATAATTTATTTTCGAATATTTCCAATATTGGTATCAATATTTGCGTTGAAAAATTTGATATTATTTATTTTTCTAATATTTAATCTCTGTAATACATCTTGCAATAAATATTTCATAGGAGTTAATTTACTAGTGTGGTAAAACAGATTTCTTGTTGTTATTCCAAAGTTTGAAGTTTTCGCTTCTGTCGGCAGTCCCCATGACTGCCTACCTTTTGTTTATTTGATGAAAGAAGCGGATTATGATATTAATCGCTTATTATTGTCTGCAGTCAATAAGTCCTAAACAATTCGAATCTGATAGGGAAACATGTACAAGTTACTTCTCAAAATTCGGCGTAAACTGCATGGAGAAATTCCCAATTGTGCAGCTTGTCGTGCAGCTTGTGTGCAGCTTGTCGTCGAATCGACGTTTATTCGCATGACGCACTATTCTTGAAGCCTAACCCGAACTGTTCCGAATTCTTAAAATTGGTCGAATAAACGATAAATTGTCGTTTTATGGGTCGACGAACGATTTGGATGATAGTTCGCCTAAATTCATTACAATAATTGAATTACTTTTTTAATGTAAGTTACAATAATTTGATTGTGTTCTTTTAGCGTATATTTATCCATAATAAAAGTTGCACATCTGCACTGCACAATAGCCAAGCCCAAAGTGTCAAAAATTTCACGAATAAATGGTGACGTGTCATTCGCCCCACCCATTAGTAAAATATACGTCCCTAAAACTGATATACAGGACAGGAACTGATAAACTGGTATACGTCACTAAAACTGATATACATCAATAAAAAAGCAAATATTAATATCTACTATATTTAAACAAATATAGTAGATATTAATATATCTACAAATTTACACAAATATATTCCAGTAAAATATATATCCCTATAATGTCTGAATGATTGTGGCGTGTTCATTTTTTTTCTTTCTTTATTTGACTAATAATAATTATCAATGTAGGTAACATTGACATATACAAAAAATATATTTACTTTCTATCTTTTCATAATTTATAGAAATGAATACACTTTATTTTTAGGTTCGTTTTGAAAACCGGAGGAAAATACTTCCCGAAACGTTAACGTTAAAAGTTTATATATTTTTTTAGAACATTTTTAGATTTTTAAAATTTTGTTCGTTAGGCAAATTTATTACAAAAAAGAATCACTGAGAAATTTGTCTACGTTTGGTTTTTTGTTTTTACTCAGTGATTCTTTATTTACATAAGAACAAATATTTTGATATTTTTTGAATTTTAGATCGTGGCAAAAAATCCAGATAAAGAAAAAAATATATATATTCCTATATTTTGTCTAGGAATGAAGTTCATATTTAATTACTTGTTTGCTCCTAGGTGGCACAGAAAGCGCTGGTCGTGTTAACTTTACATCGAAGCTTGGTTCAGGAAAAATTAGTTGCCATGGAGTGTTTCACCGGGCAACAACGTGCTTTCTGTGATCGCGCATATTACCAAAACAACAATTCGCTTATTACGGCTCGTCTTCTTTAGAGTACCGAGTATAATTTACACGAAGTACAAGATCAACTCTAAATTTACCGTCTACGAGCCGTCCAAGGTCAAGGAGAAGTGCAAACAACATTGGACGTGTGCATGGATCTGTTAAAGAAAATTCATCCCAATCGGTAGGGATGCAAAGTAGCCAGATACACATTAAGAAATCTTCACTTAAAAGATCTTAGTCTTCATCTCTATAAAATTCAAATTGTGTAAGAAATGAAAGAAACTGATTTTATTATTGGTCAATGAAATGTTGGAAAGATTTAACAACTGTGACAACATTTTCTTCAGTTACGAGGTTAACTTTTATTTAAACTGCCATATAAACAAGCAAAACTACAGGTAATGGGTGGAGGAAAATCCCAAAGGAAAAACACGAAAAACCATTACATAGCCCAAAAGTTGTTGCATGAGCTGCAATGTCAGCTAGAGGCACAATTGACCCATACTTATTTGAAGATGCCAGAAGTAAAGCGGTTAGTGTTAATTCAGCTAGGTAGTGTGAGAAATACTAGGTTGTTTCCACAAATCACTGCAAGAGCTTGAAAGGTATAACGAGGAGAGGTGGTTTCAGAAAGTCGGCGCTATGTGTCATACCTCACGTGATTCTTTGAAGGCTGTACAGGAATTATTCCCAGAAAAAATGATATCCCGCAGGGGTGACATAAATTGACCCCCAAGAGGTCCAGATTTAACTCCACTTGATTTTTTCTTGTGGGGTTATATCAAGAGCAAAGTTTATGAAAATAAACCACGTACCATATTGCAACTAAAGGAGAATATTGATCATGAGATGCACTCGATATCCAGACATATGATTGCATATTTTCGAACGTGTCCTCAAGAATGCCAGCGCTGCGAAGGCCGCAATCTCGACATTATTATTTTTGCTAAGTAAATATTCCAAACACTGTACTATAATGTTATAATAATAAAATTATTATACCTTAAATCGACTTCTATTATACCTACAAAAATGAACAACAATATTGGACATCTTGCATAACAATTGGGTTTTTGAACAATTTTTTAGATTATATATACATTTTATAACAAAACTATTTTATTTTTCCTTATAATTAAAAAGTTATATTAAATTGAAAATATATTTTTAAACCTAGTACCGATGACACATCTCACAATTGTACTGAATACCACTATCGCCAATATCGGTTCGGCTCGGAGCAATTCGAAATTTTCTTTCGCGCTCTTTCTGAAAACACGTTCCGAAAGAATCGGAGTCTCGGGTAAATAAAATAATGTATCAACTTCTATTATACCTACAAAAATGAACAACAATATTGGACATCTTGCATAACAATTGAGTTTTGAACAATTTTTTTTTGTCATAAATGGAAAGATTATATATAAATTTTATAACAAAACTATTTTTATTTTTATTTTTTTCCTTATAATTAAAAAGTTATATTAAATTGAAAATATATTTTTAAACCTAGTACCGATGACACATCTCACAATTGTACTGAATACCACTATCGCCAATATCGGTTCGGCTCGGAGCAATTCGAAATTTTCTTTCGCGCTCTTTCTGAAAACAGGTTCCGAAAGAATCGGAGTCTCGGGTAAATAAAATAATGTATCAACTTCTATTATACCTACAAAAATGAACAACAATATTGGACATCTTGCATAACAATTGAGTTTTGAACAATTTTTTTTTTGTCATAAATGGAAAGATTATATATAAATTTTATAACAAAACTATTTTTATTTTTATTTTTTTCCTTATAATTAAAAAGTTATATTAAATTGAAAATATATTTTTAAACCTAGTACCGATGACACATCTCACAATTGTACTGAATACCACTATCGCCAATATCGGTTCGGCTCGGAGCAATCGGAATTTTCTTTCGCGCTCTTTCTGAAACACGTTCCGAAAGAATCGGAGTCTCGGGTAAATAAAATAATGTATCAACTTCTATTCTACCTACAAAAACGAACAACAATATTGGACATCTTGCATAACAATTGGGTTTTGGACAATTTTTTTTTTGTCATAAATGGAAAGATTATATATAAATTTTATAACAAAACTATTTTTATTTTTATTTTTTTCCTTATAATTAAAAAGTTATATTAAATTGAAAATATATTTTTAAACCTAGTACCGATGACACATCTCACAATTGTACTGAATACCACTATCGCCAATATCGGTTCGGCTCGGAGCAATTCGAAATTTTCTTTCGCGCTCTTTCTGAAAACACGTTCCGAAAGAATCGGAGTCTCGGGTAAATAAAATAATGTATCAACTTCTATTATACCTACAAAAATGAACAACAATATTGGACATCTTGCATAACAATTGAGTTTTGAACAATTTTTTTTGTCATAAATGGAAAGATTATATATAAATTTTATAACAAAACTATTTTTATTTTTATTTTTTTCCTTATAATTAAAAAGTTATATCAAATTGAAAATATATTTTTAAACCTAGTACCGATGACACATCTCACAATTGTACTGAATACCACTATCGCCAATATCGGTTCGGCTCGGAGCAATTCGAAATTTTCTTTCGCGCTCTTTCTGAAAACACGTTCCGAAAGAATCGGAGTCTCGGGTAAATAAAATAATGTATCAACTTCTATTATACCTACAAAAATGAACAACAATATTGGACATCTTGCATAACAATTGAGTTCTGAACAATTTTTTTTGTCATAAATGGAAAGATTATATATAAATTTTATAACAAAACTATTTTTATTTTTATTTTTTTCCTTATAATTAAAAAGTTATATCAAATTGAAAATATATTTTTAAACCTAGTACCGATGACACATCTCACAATTGTACTGAATACCACTATCGCCAATATCGGTTCGGCTCGGAGCAATTCGAAATTTTCTTTCGCGCTTTTTCTGAAAACACGTTCGGAAAGAATCGGAGTCTCGGGTAAATAAAATAATGTATCCATCTTAGTCATTGTTCTATAGATTTAGCCTAAATATTTGACTGCATTTGTTGGTTTGCTTGGATTTGATAATATACTTGCTTGTATTTATTATTTAGGTTTTCGGTGCTATTTTCGACGTTATACTCATATACCTTTACATAAGATATGGAGGCTTAAATGTAAGTTCAGTTTTTATAAATTTATATTGTTTAATTCATGTAGCGAAAACAAATTAACGTACATGTAGCAACACAACCGAGGGTAGTAACAATGAGAAAGTCCTACAGGATCGTCTATTTTGTAGGATACGAATAATATTCAAGAAAGCGCAAATCAACAAGAACAAAATTCGACTACCAATTTGGAAGGTAATCGTATATGAAAAGTCTTATACTTATGAAAGTTTTACAGGATAATCTAATTTGTAGATGGTCGAAGAGTACAGAAATTCGTGTGATCAGTTGTGAACATTAACTAGTTAAATTAAGGACTGGCAAAGCAGTTTTCCATAGAATCAAAACAAACATCTGAAGGAGAATGCAAAAAAAAGAGAAATAGAAAAGCGATCCTACTAACGGAAATTTTATTATGTATATATAACAGTGTATTTTTTGTTGAAATAAAATTAGCAATTTAAACAGTATGTATCTGTTTTGTTTTTCTAATTATGACTTATATTGTTTTTTCGCTCAAAAAATAATTACAAAACTAGAAAATATCTTTTGGTTATTGAATATTTAACATTTTTTATTAGTTTTCAAAACCAATATTTTACCGTTCGGTTCGCCAAACTTCTTGTAGAATTTTGGTTATTTCCTTGATTGTACCTGAACCAGCGGATTTCAAAAGTTCAGCAGTGATTCCATCTTCACCAGAAGCTTTGTCATTTTTAAGCCGCTTGATTTGCCTAATTATTTCACCTTCATTCGGTGGTAATGAATCTGGGTTTGTTTGTTTAGGGTTTAGTGTTGTTAATTTGTTTAAGGGTTCAGGACAGTTTAGTATTTGTTCAAAATATTTCGCAAGTTCTTTGCAATTGTCTTGGTTATTTAGAGCTAATTGTCCGTTTTCCTTTTGGAAGCAAATACTTTGTGTTTGATAGCCTGTTAATTTAGTTTTAAATGTTTTGTAAAAGTTTCGGGTGTTATTTTTTTGGAAATCTTTTTCTATTTCATTAAGTTGATTGTTTTCATATTTTCTTTTAGTTTGTCTAATTAGCTTTGATGTTTCTTTTCTTACCTCCAAAAAAATATTATAGTTTATTGTTGTTTTTTGACTGTTCCAATCTTTGAATGCTTTACTTCGGTTTAATACTGCTTGCTCGCAAACTTCATCCCACCACGAATGTTTTCTACGTTTTTGTAAATAGACCAACTTTAAGGCTTTTACTGTTTTATTTAAAATATATTTCCATACCAGATAGCCAGTATCGGCTATCTGATATCATACAACGGACTGATTTCATACAACGGACTTTAATACTATGAAAAATTATAAAATATTTCATAAAAGTAATTTTGAAATTTTTGTAATAAAAAAAATAAGGAAAGTCGACATTTGATTAATAATCACTAATAGAGACTGAAGATAGCCGCTAGTAATAATCGTTAATACAACTGAAATAAATAATATTAAAGACAAGAACGGCCTCGAAACAAATATTAACGAAGAAGTATTACAAATCAAAGCAGGCCTCACCAGAAGAAATCCAAAACAAACTGATAATAAATGATAAAATAAAGTCATATTTTTCAATCAAATAAGGAACATTTGCACGCGTAGTGGTTTTCTTATTTAAACAAAAGGAAAAGACAAGTGAAAACAGTCATATATTTGTGGAAACTTACGGTGACAATGTCCCAATGCAAGACGTTTGTGGGCGTTAGGTTAAACGATTCAAATATTATAATTTCGACTTGCCAAATAACGCTCCGGTCAACCGAAAAACAGGCAAGCATTGTTGGTAGAAGACGAAAAGTTGAATGTTGGTTTCCGAATAACTTGTGATCGTTTGCATGTCATAGGAAAGATCCAGAAGGCAGGACGAGCGATACCACACCAGCTGATCGACCGACAGATGAAAAAGCGGGCAACGGTAACGAAAACTATATTTCAAGAACCCAAAACGCAGAAAATCATGGGCTGACCCAAGACAACCATCAACATAGACCGCAAAACCAAATCGCTTTGGAAAGAAGACAATGCTGGGCATTTGGTGGGATCAGAAGAGTGTCGTGTACCATCATAAGCTTCTGAAACTAGGTGAAATAGTTAACACGGTTTGCCATAGTCAATAAATGATCAATTTAAATTTTGTATTGATTGAAAAGCGACCAGAATGGGCTACAAGACACGGAAAAGTTATTTTGCAGCCAACAACGCACCATCAGACACAATGAGAGCGGTCAGAGTCGCCATTTCTGCACTTGACTGGGAACACTTTCCGTAAAACACTTCAACAATTACAGAGATGTCGAAAAATGGCTTGATGACTGAACCACCTCAAACGATGTACGGTTTGGTTTGGTCCATCCATAAATTGCCAGAAAGATAGGAAAAATGTGCAGCTAGCGATGGCGTATACTTTAAATAAACTATTTTTTACCTTTCTCCCAAATTAATCGTGTTTTTTTAAGAAAAAAATGAGAATAATTAACCGCCCCACCTGGTAGACCCAAAGTTCAACATATTCTCGAACGGAGGAGACGCTGACCGGATTTTATGGGTAACCGATTCACACTCTATCTAACAAAACTCGAAATTACAAAAAAAAATTCAAACATTTTGTTTAACAAGGCAATATTCTATTTAAACTAAACCCTTGAAACTGTCCATGTTAAACAATAACATTTAGATGAAAAGTTTCCACACGCACTAGTTTTCGTTTCAGATTAGCGCCATTGATTAGTTGAGCCCCATTATGTCGAGCGTTCCCGTTCTAACAAGAAAAAAATTAATGCTTTCAGTTTAAGTGGTGAAATTAAAGACATCAGTCATTATAATTGGGATCGAAACGTAAATATCTTACTTCCTTAAGTCAGACCCAAAAACCGTAAAAGGGTCGTTAAAGTCCCTTTTTGATGATGAAGTTAAAATGAGTGAGAATAATGCTGCTTTTACAACATATTTTTTTTGTTTATCACCCCCTCAGATCTGCTCCAGTAATACTTGACATGCTTGAAGAAAATGAAGATTTCACCTTCATCATAAACGACGAAACTCATTTCTGTTCAAATGGGGTAGTAAAAAAAACTGCTGATTTTGGGTCTTAAAAATCCCCGCTAATTTCACCAGAGACAACTAAGTAGTCCAAAAGCAGACTAGGCTTTCAAGAATATATAATATGAGGGTTGCTACTTCCATATCCGGAATCGGCAACAATGGTGTTGCTAGGAACCATCTGACATAAATATCGTAAAGTTTGACATTATTGACTGTATACGTACTCAGAATGTTTTGTCAAATGAACGCTATTTGTGTTGTGTACTGACTTGAAAATTTCATCTCAGTCTGAAAATGGAATTTATGGAAAAACGAATTTAAAAAATGTCGTCAAAAATCAGTTGTTGCGCCAGAAAGCATCGAAACTGTGCGCGAACTGATTAAGCAAGATCATCATGTGACATACCGAGAGACTCAGGCATCCCTGGGCCTTGGTATAACAAGCATACACAAGATTTTACATGAACGTTTATCCGTGAATATTATTTGTGCGCGTTGAATTCCGCATAATTTAATAATAATTTTTAGTAGGCTCTTATAGGCTCACTAGGTAGGCAAAAGATTATACACCCCCTACTTACGCACGGTTCGAAAACTACAGATAGTATTTGCTTTAGCCGTAGTGTAAACTATAACGTAGTGTCGAATATAAACGCAGTATCGAATAGGTTACGCGCGCCCAACACGTTTTAGAACATCGAAAAAACTACGTGCGATGCTCTTCGCAATAATAATTTTTACAATATTGTCTAACAAAGTTCGAATTTTCTATTTTTATTACTAAAATTGGCTCGTAGGCGAAGAGCAATTAGTTTAATTGACAAAAATATATTCGACAAGAAAACATGGCCTAACACAAATTGCAGATGGCTTCTTTTTTTTTGGGATGGTCATGGAGTTTTGTCAATCGACTATTTTGAAAAGGGGAAAATGATAACATGGGCATACCATGCATCATTACTTGACAAGGTAAGAGCAAAAATTGATGAAAAACAACCGCATTGAAGAAAAATTAAGTTTTGTTCCACCAAGACCTCTCACACTCTCTCACACCTCTCACACTCCGTCATAGCAATTCACGAATTGGAATTCGCATTGATTGACAACCCACCGTATTCACTAGATTTTGCCCCCAGCAACTTTTTCCTCTTTCCTAGGTTCAAAGTTTTGCTCAGAAGATAAAGATTGGGAATCGCTGAGAAAAGAAAGTGTATAGAAGAAAGAGACTATATTGAGAAATAAAACTGAATTTAACAAAAAAATACTTGTTTCTGTGTTAGGCTATAAACTTGTCCGACTACCCTCATATTTGCTTCCTACAAATTACGGCAGAATTTTCCTGAGCCCGAAATTGGTTCGTTTATGTTTGTTTATAAAACCTTCGAGATGAAAATGAGCCTCAGAACTCAAAAAGATTTTTCAACCTAATTGAAAGTCCAATTCACAATGTTGTAAACGCCACATGGCAAAATGTCGGCAATGAACAGTCGAAAAGCTTTAGCTTTTACGTCAATTAAATTTAGAATGCACACAGCAGGAAGTCTTTAGTAAGTATTCACTCAAGCGAGTTTCTCGAAATGTAGCAGAGTCAATGTTCTCGGATTTGCAACGACACTTTTACTAACCATAGCAATAGTCTCACGGAACTTTGCCTCATGTTTACCTTCACGAGGTCTTGCATTCGCTCCCGATCTAGTTTTTTCAAATTTGAAATCAAATTTCGGGCAGTGGACACATTTGATGAACTATTTTGACAAAAAATTTCGACTAAATTTACGAACCATCTACGCAAAATTTTCACCGGATTTGTAAGGCGGTTTAAGAATAACAACCCGGTGTTATTCCGTATTTTCTAATCAGAAGAATCATAGATTAGAACTGTCAAAGTATCATAGTTATCAACCGTAAATCAAAAAATGGCGCCAATTTTAAATCCGGCGTTCATATTACGCCTCCCTTTATTTACTATATCAAAAATAATTTTTCAGTAAGAGTCATTTTTCGTGACGTTGATATAAACCGAGAACTTCACAAAGTACTTTACCGAAGTATAAAAACCATAGAAGCAGATGAAACGATTATTTATCATCCAATCTATGATAAATTCAGACTATAAAGGCGTCAAGAAAACGACGCCAAAAACCCCGCGGCGTCTCGACGCCGACCCACTTCCGTTTCTCTTGTCGACGTATTTTCGCTGTTCGTCGATTTCCGAATCACGGAACTTGTTTATACATTTTTATACCATTTTCATCTAAGGATAGGAAGTCCTGTTTTAGATAATTTTTCTTTAATACTTACATTTTATTTAGTATAGTTTAGATAACAACGTATGTTGTTAGAAATGTTTATAGGTTTATACGAGGGTGGCGTGATTCTTTTTAAATAAAATATTGTTTTTTGGCGGAAAATCAGTGTGATTTTCAACGTAGCCTCCTTTTAGCTCAATACATTGCACACAGCGATTGCAATGATTGTTTATATCATTTTAAGTAAAAAGTTTCCTTACAACATGTATCCAAAATGCAATCATTTCTATGAAAAATAGATCAAAACTTTTTATAATTTTCTTAACAACCGGCAAGATCCGATCGTCCTGTTTATTTCGATCGACCAGAATTAAGTTTTTTGTTTCGTTGGCCTGTTAAAGCGCCAGGGTTTCTATTTATGTATCAGAAATTGGTAACGATGTTGGTGCTAGGCGCCATCTGACATATACATGGTAAAGTTTAACATTGTTGACTGTACTACTCAGACCGTTCTGTTATATGGACACTATTTATGTTGTTTAGTGACTTGAAAATTTCATCTCAGTCAAAAAATGGAATTAACTTGTGAGAATGTTCGTGCGATGATTTACTACGACCTTCGGCGTAGTTATCTCAACAACAGTGCATCGATCAACACACTTCGACTTTTGGTGATGAAACACCATCTAAAACCACTGGATATACTGTTTTAGCGAATTCAATCGAGGTCGTCGTTTGCTTAAGGACGAATTTAAAGAAGATTGTCCAAAATCGGTTGTTGTGCCAGAAAGCAACGATACTGTGCGTGAACTGATGCATCAGGATCGTCACGTGATATACCTTGATATTGAGGTATCCCTTGGCTTTAGTACGACAAGTATACCCAAGATTTTACATGAACATTTAGCCGTGAAAAAGATTTGTACCCGTTGAATTCCGCATAATTTGACAATCGCACAAAAAAAGGCTTATATTAAATGATCGCCTGTTTTTTTTTTAGGATAAATGAGCATGCTACAGGCTACAGTGCCACTAGAAAATGTAGAACGGTCTATTCTGGAATGGTGCACAACCATTTATTCGCCAGAAGTCTTATATTTCACCGGCCAAAACATCGAATTGATGGGTATACCACCGTACAGTCCTGATTTGGCACCCAATGATTTCTTTTTGTTCCCGTCCGTGAAGAATAAATTGCGAGGTCAACGATTTTCGATGCTTAAAGAAGCGGTTGATGCGTTCAAAATGCATGTTTTGGACCATATTACCTCAATCGGAATGGAAAAGTGCTATGAAAATTGGTTCAAATGCATGCAAAGAAGAGAATATTTTGAAAAACAATACAATCATTTTCAATGATAAATAGATGTTTTTATTTATTATCCCAAATACATAAATAGCAAACCTCGTAAAAAAGGGTCAACAATCTTCAATGTCAAAAAAAGAGCTTACGCGAAAAAAACCGCAAATGTATTAAATCATCAATCGAAAAGGTAAAAGGGTAAAGTGTTAGGGTTAGAGGCGCATCAGCAACTAGGCTATGTAGCGACTGGACCTACAGCTTAAGGTGGGTTCCGAACCACGGTCATCAGCTTCCGACAAACCCAGGCCAGCACCCCCCCGTGTGCTATCAACCCTTGGTTATGTGCCTACCCATAAGTCTATCGGGAAACCTGCCGACTGGCGAGTGACCAATGTAGAACACTTCTCAGAAGGCATCCGGCTTTACCCAGCCTTTAACTGGCGTGACTGAGGGGTAATTCGTAGTCGGATTTTACACTCTTGCGTAGAAACAATCACAAACATTTAGGAAGTAAACACAAAAATTATTTCAGTGTGTGTATTTAAATTTTATTTAAAACCAAACTTGTACTATGTACTCGAATATTCCGATATGCTTATTTATAAGGATGCCGCTGCCAACCAAATTAGAAATATAGCAGGACTTTTTCAACGTGTTCGGAAAAATAAAATAAAATGGTGCCTAGACTCAAACGGTGAACATTTTGAACATTTAATTTCAATACATTACTTAATGCTGTACCTTCATTAGATAACTTTTTTAGAAGCATTCCCAAACAAATATAGAATGTGTTTAATTCCATAAAGTGCCAAAACATCACTGAATTTTCTCCATGTAAACAAAGCATTATCATTTTTTATACACAGCAGCATAGGCATAAGTTTAAAATATGTTGTAAATATATATTGAGTAACTGATTGATGCATTTATTGTATCACATTATGTATGTTTAGCTAATGCAGATTAATGTGGCTTATTTATTTTATGTACTTGTGTGTGTATAAATAAAGGATTGTGGTGGGGCTTACAATTGTTCTCGAACGTTATATAAATGTCTCTTTTGTTTTGTTCGCCGTATGGTTAGTATAATTATCCGGCTAAAATACAAGGCTGTTTTTAATGCACACATACTCAGCTTTACTTTTCAGCTTATATCGCCAAATATTCACTGACAGGATCTTTTAATAAAAGGTTTTTTTTTAATTTTCAAATTAAACATTATACAGGATGTAAGAGAAATAACTTTCGTAAATTTACCCGATTCTTCATATATTTTGAAAGAAAAAAGGTCCCCATACTCAAGGGTCAAAAACTTAAAAGGTTTGCTTGTGTAAATGCACCATTTTCGAATGTCTACACGCATTAGGAAAGATCCAGAAGGAAGGAAAACGGCTTTCATATGAACTAAAGGAAAGAGATATTGAAAGGCGAAAAACCACTTGTGAAATTTTGCTTGCCAGGCATAAATGAAAAGATTGTTGCATCGAGTTGTGATCGGTGACGAAAAGTGGAGCTATTTTGACAACCCAAAGCGCAAAAAAACATAGGCAGACACAAGCCAGCCTTCAACATCACACCCACTGCGCAATATACATGGAAAGAAGATTTTGGCATAATAGGGGAGCTCTGTATTACAAAGTGATACGTCCAAAGACACGATAATGCTCGGCCCCATATTACAAAATGTTTAAAAAACTATTTGCAAAACGCTAAAAGAAACATCCTATCCTACCCGTCATATTCACCGGACTTAGCCCCTTCGAGCAACCACTTATTTCGATCGAGCAGCAAGGTTGGCATCATAAAACCAAAAGATTTTTGGCGCACCTTTACAAAAAGATGGGAAATGACAGCTAACAATGGCCAATACTTTGGTCATTAAGGTAATTTATTTTGTTATGGAAATAAACGCTCAAATTTTGCGAAAAAAGCGACATTATTAATGTATCAGGGAGCAAATGTCGAATATATAAAACATGGGTTAGGTCAGTACACATATATGATGCAGAAACGAGAGCTCTGATACCTCCGCAATGAAGAGTCTATTACCAACAATGTAAACGAGAAAACCTCAGTGTACTGGTATGGGAAACAATGAGAAACAACAAAGGAGTGACACTAAGAGATATAATAACCAAATATTCGATAAGAGAGGAATTTGGACTTCTAGAAAGACGTTGTTAAATGAGTCAGAAGACAGCGGAGAAACTGGAAGGCCTACGTAGAAAAAATCAGTTTAGAACGGTTAACGAAAGGAGCTAATAACAAGAAAGCTAAACTAATAGGAAGACCACATAAGAGATGGTACATATGCTAAAGAACTTCGTCTCGAAAGGGCTAAAGCAAACATACAAATAACAGAACGTTTCTTCTTCATATTGTTCGTTATAGTTTACAGTTGGTCCACGGTATGTGAAGGACCCATCTCCGACACCAAAGTTCAAAAGAATCAATGCACTTGAGGTCTTGTTTTTTAATGGTCCATGTTTTAGTGGGATATAGCAAGATTTAACCGGAATCTAGCAATACATCAGCGGATTATAGCAATATTCAAGCGGTATAAAGAAATGGAGTGTCCGATAGGGAAGTATAGTGTTTTGAGAGAACTGAAACACTCTTATTTTTAAACGAATATTGAAATGTATTGCTCTTATACATTAGTGATATACTGTCATTAAAGTATTCTTGTAGACGAGTAGCAAAATCGTCCCTATTCTTTTCGAGCATGGCACGAAGAATCCCTGTCGGACCCTGTACATCAGCGGGATACAGCAATATCTAAGCGGGATATAGCAATATTCAAGCGCGATATAACGATATATAAGCGGGATAAAGCAATATCCAACCGGAATATAGTAATAGCAAATCACAGTCCTAATAAAGGAAGAAGAATTATAATTTGTAATATACATATTTGTATAAAATGTAAACAAGTATTGAACAAAATGTTCCAGTTATTTCATTGTACATAAAAAAAAATTAAAAACTGTAACCCAATATTTTTGCTACCAACCCTATATGTTTCGACAAGACCATTTTTTTTTCAGAAAATTACCGCTTGTCACGCCACTGGTTTGCAGGAAATGGAAAGCACGACAAGGTGAGAATTTACACACGAACAGGCTTTAAAAAATTAAATGGGATTTTTCGAAAGCGAGACGGAACATCAATCAAGAAATTTCACGTCGGCTTTTTTTCGACTCGCTAAATTCGTTCAATTGAATCGGCTGTTTAAGTATCTTTACGTTTCAAAGTGTAATTGGGTGATCCGTTCGATATCGTCGTTTCTTTTTCTGTATTTTTTATAATGTGGATGCAGAAAAGAAGATTACATTCTTTTATGATAAAATAAAGTATAAATCTCCTGATGGTGATAATAGGATAAAAGTTTTAAAACTACACTACCGTGCATAAGAGTATTATTATAAAAAGTTTTCCAAAATTTTAAAATGAGGAACAATGACAAAAAAATAAAAGTCGCTACTTTTAGGATATTACGTGCTCCGAAATAAATGCGTACGTTTCGATCTGGCTGCAAAAACTCGATAAAACGTCTAGTTTCCGAGATATGCGCATTTGAAAATTCCAAGAATATAAAAAAAAACCAAAGGGCTAAAAATTAGCCGATGTGTGCGTTTCACCAGTCGATTCTACGTAAAATTATCTCTCGGATAGGTGAACTTCATCACAAAAAGGGTTTACCCGACGGTGCTGCATTAGCATTACCATTAGTCATCGAAACACCGTCGAGTAAACTCTGAAAAAGATGAATGAGATTCCATCAAAATGTCAGCGAAACCGTCCAACAGTGGACATTCTGCGGAACACGGAATACCCGAGAAATTATCGTTACATTTCACACCCGTGAAAACATTTGTCTAAACATACCTAATCCTAGACAAAGTCATAAAGGAATGGGAAAAAAACTGGAAAATCAAGGAGACTGCGAACCTATACGACTCGGATGACCCAAAGACAACACAGAAATGGCGTACCTAGCCTTTGCGGACGACCTAGCCATATTCGCAGACAATGAAACAAGGGCAACCAAACAGGTAGAAGTCCTGAAGGAATGTGCAGAGAAAGTCGGCCTACAAATCTCCTTCCAAAAAGCCGAATTCTTCTGCTCAAAATTAGTCCAAAATGTCCAAAATTTGAACACCAAATACGGCGAAATAAATAAGCTCACTCAATTCAAATAGCTGCGCGAGATCCTCGGATACACAGGAGGAGAGAAGATAGCACAGAAAACTCGATTGTAGAAGATAAAAAGGACATATGAATGAAGAATGCATTTCTACACACACAAAGATAAGACAACAATAAACACACACACACAAAGATAAGACACCAATAAACATACACATACACAAAACATAAAGCAACAAAAGACACAAAGATAAGACACTACAACACAGTAATCAAACCAGAGGTACTATACTCAAGCGAGACACAAAGCGGCATAGAAAACATACTAAAAGAAGAACGCAAAATTATAAGGAAAACCATCGGCCAAGCCAACAGAGGAAGGAAACAGACTACATTCTAGGAAGATAACAAAGAGAATGTCCAACGTAGTGGCGGAAAAAAGGTTGAAATTCTATGAAGATATCAGTAGACCCCCACCGACAAGACTCACCAATAGAATTCTTACATATATACAAGGGGTCAAGTCAACAATACCAGGGACTACACAAGTCAGAAATGATCTGTGAAGGCACAAATCGATCCAGCAGAGATTGAGGACAGAAGCACGTACAGAAACAACATACATAAGTGGAACGTCGCGTCAGAGAGCAATATTTCAGGGAGATCGAAGACAAAGTGGACGGTGGAAAGAAAGAGAATCCACGGAGAAAAGATGAGAGAGGTGTGGAAGATTAGAAAGAACACACAAAACTGTATAAAAACTGATAAAAAGTTTAGGCTTCAAATCGTCCAAGATTATGCACCATAGCTTATAAGCCATAGAGATGAGGGAATTGATGAACTTTATGATGATGTGGCGCAGCTTTTATACAAGGCGAAATGTAGATACAAAATCCTGATGGGTGATTTGGTAATACCAGAATTGGAACAACAAGAACTGACGAAAATGCAACTGGCCCATATGAAACTGGTGAGCGAGACAATAGAGGTGACAGATTGGTTGATTTTGCTGAATGACAAGAACTATATATTACGAATTCGCTCTATAAAAAAAATATCACCAGAATATGGACATGGAAAAGTCCATCTGGGCTCACAAGTGAAATTGACTACATCATGACCAACAATAAAACAATATTTACCAATTGTACTGTCCTTAACAATTTTAATGTGGGAAGTGACCACCAGCCAAAGTTAGGTTTAACTGTCGAAGAGAACGCGAAATAATGGTAAGGTCAAAGAGGGGCAAGGTGAATTCAAGGAAACTGCTGAAGAGAGGTAGCGATTTTGAGATTGCTTTGTCAAACCGGTTTGCTGTATTAGAAGATCCGGAGGAAGTGGAACTATCAGTTCAATATGAAGAAATCGCCAACAATGTGCTTCAAACGGCTGCTTCAATAGCACCAGAAGAAAAATGTCTCACACAGACAAAAATCTCCAGTGACACCTTTGATTTAATGAAGAAACTGCGGGCAATGAGAAATGCAGGTAGTCGTTTTGGCATGATCGAGTACACTAAGCTCTGCAAAACTATAAGAAAACGTATCAGAGAGGACACGCGCCGATTCAACGTGCAGATAGTGTATAAAACCCTGGAAGAAAACAAAGGAACCAACAAGGCTAAACAGAAGCTGAGAAACAAAAGAACGCAAATATATACACACAGGCACAGGATGGCACAGTATGCAAAGCACGTAGGCAAATGTTAGAGGTTGTTAGAAAATTATATTCCCAGATATATGAAGATCAGAACCAATCAAAGACAACAATACCTACGGAAGAACAAATGCCAGATATTCTAGTGGAGGAAGTAACAAATGCTATAGAATCGATGAAAAACGGCAGGGCTCCAGGAAAAGACAGTGTAACTGGTGGCCGGACGTTACATAAAACAATGGCAAAATTATATTCAAAATGCCTTAAAGAACAAGAAGTACCTGAAATATGAAAAAATGCAGAAGCGATCATTTTACGTAAAAAGGGAGCACAGGAAGATCTAAAGAACTACCGTCCAATAAGTCTCGTATCAGTAATATACAGAATTTTCACTAAGACAATTTCTAAAAGGATATTAAAAAACCTGAATGACGCACAACCGAGAGAACAAGCAGGATTCAGAAGTGGATTCAGTACAATGGATCACATCCAAGTTGTACAGCAGGCCATAGAAAGGCACAACGAATATACCATGCCGCTGTGCTTGACTTTAATCGACTACGAAAAAGCATGGATGGAGCTACAGCCACAATTCACCTTGATGATATTGAAGTGGGAATTAATGTAGAACGAGCCTATCGCCTATTCTTTTCTCGGCTTGCCTTGAAGAAGTATTCCGTAAATGGATTGAGAGCAGGATGGTGTAAAGATCAATGGTGCAAACTTAAACCATCTTAGATTTGCAGATGATATCGTTCTCCTTTCACAAGACCTAGAAGAGCTGCAAAGACGCATACAATAACTGCAAAGGGCTGGCGAACCATTTGGCTTGAAAATGAACCTAAAAAAGAGTCAGGTTATGTTCAATAACTTCGCTCAGGACAGAGGAATTTCAGTTTTAGGAAGGGATTGTGGACAGCTTTATATATCTTGGGCAGAGGATTTCAATGGAGGGCAGTACCGCCCAGGAGGTGGACCGGTGTGTTAAATATGGCTGGCAGGCATTTGGCAGGCTCAACATTATGTTTTATAGCAGACTCCCACTTTGCCTGAAAAGAAAAGTCTTTGATCAGTGCGTTCTACCCGTTATGACATATGGAAGTGAAACCTGGACACTCACATCGCAATCAATTCAAAAACTTCGAATAGCCCAGAGGGGAATGGAAAGATGTATGCTTGGCATTACAAGAGGATGACAGAAAGTCCTGTGCATGGATCAGGAAACAAATGAAATGACAGGCCATATAGCGAGGCGATGGGACGACAGATGGACCTAGGCAATCCTGGAGTGGATACCGCTTGATCGCAAACGTCCGCGAAGAAGACCGAAAGCACGATGGATTGATGACATCGTTAAGTATATTGGACCAGAGTGGCAGAGGATAGCCCAGGACCGTGAAAGCTGGAAACATGCTGAAGAGGCCTTCATCCTGCAGTGGGTCGACACGTGCTGATGATGATGATGATGATGATCTATCTATCACTTTTATTATCATATTATACTGAATGTAGTATTAGTCGTCAAAACAACGTTGAGTAAACGCTTTGAAAAAGATGGATGAGATTCCATCGAAAAGTCAGCGAAACCGTCCACCAGCGGACATTCAGCAAACACGGGATAACCCAGAAATTATCATTATATATTTATACGAGTTTTTTTGAAATGCGTTCTTTTTGCGAAAAAATATAAGCAAAAGTGCCAATTGTTGTACTATTTTGACATCTTGACTAAATGGGCCTCAAAGGATGGCCTTATCACTTGTTAATAACTTGTCCAGAGTAGTGTAATACATATTTGGTGTAATACAGATGGAGTGTCAAAGTTAGGTGACATAATTTTTTAAATCACGATTCAATCAATCAATTTTTCATTGTTGGATTTGTAGCTGCAATTAATAGCATGATTATTTAGGATCACGTTATAAAAATAACACTAAAATACTAGATAATTTGTGATTGGGTGTTGAATTTCAAGATTTCTAAAAATATACCTATTATCACTTAACACGGGGACATGGATTCTTTTTTCTTCTTTTTGTCAGAACTGGTATAACCTGGCCTTTCACCCGGCATTCGCTTGACGTTGAGTTTTGGGACACCCTGTATATATATATATATATATATATATATATATATATATATATATATATATATATATATATATATATATATATATATAAACCCGTATTAATCCACTGAACGATGAAGGCTTCTTCAGCAAGCTTCCAACTCTCGCGGTCCTGAACTCTCCTCTACCAATCGGGTTCAATATACTTAATCCATCGTGTTGTCGGTCTTCTCGGTGGACGTTTGCAATCAAGCGATATCCATCCAGGACCGCCCTGGTCCATCTTTTGTCCCATTGCCTCGCTACATGGCCTGCCCACTTTCACCATTTCAATTGCTTTATTCTTCCAATCATGTCACTCACATTCGTTTGTTCTCTGGTCCATTTGAGGTCTTTCTATCCCGTCTAGTAATGCCAAGCATACATCTTTCCATTCCCCTCTGTGCTACTAAGTTTTTGAACTGACTGTGATGTGAGTGTCCAGGTCCGTATGTCATAACGGGCAGGACACACTAATCAGAGACTTTTCTTTTCAGGCAAAGTGGTAGTTTGCTCTTAAGCACTATGTTGAGCCTGCCAAATACCTCCCAGTCACATTTAACGCGTCGTTCCGCCTCTCGGACGGTATCCCCTTCCATTGAAACCGTCTGCCCAAGATATATATAGTGATCCACAACTTCCAAATCCGTTCCTAAAATAGAAATTCTTTTGTCCTAGGAGAATTTATTGAACATAACCTGACTCTTCTTCTGGTTTATTTTCAAGTCAAATGGTTCTCCAGCCCTTTGCGGCTCTTGTACGTGTCTTTGCAGCTCCTCTGGGTCTTGTGAAAAAAGAACGATATCATCTGCGAATCTAAGATGATTTAAGTATGCACCATTAATCCTTATTCCATCCTGTTCCCAATCCAGATTACGGAACACTTCTTCCAGGCAGGCTGAGAAAGGAAGAGGCGATATTGCGTCACCCTGCCGTACGCCCCGCTCTACATTTATTCCAACCTCAAGATCGTCAAGGTGGACTGTCGTAGCTTCATCATATATCGATCTTAGTAGATTTGCATATGCTTTCTCTACACACTGATTAAGTAATGCATCATGCAATGCAATGCAATTATGGCCTGCTTTGGGATTGAATCAAATGCCTTTTCATAATCGATAAAAGCCAAGCATAATGGCACAGTGTATTCGTTGTGTCTTTCTATGACCTGCTGTAGGAACTGGATGTAATCTATTGTACTGAACTCACTTCTGAATCCTGTTTGCTCGCTTGGTTGTGCGTCATTAAGTTTTCTTAGTATTCTTTTGGATATTATCTTGATAAAAACTTTGTACAACACTGATAGGAGGCTTATTGGACGGTAGTTCTTTAAATCTTCCCCTGCTCCTTTCTTATCTAAAAGAATCACTTTTGCATTTTTCCATAAGCTAGATATATACCAGGTGTTCCATTAAGGACGGATCGCGGCCGTATCTTGAAAACAATTTATCCCACAGCTTTGGGGAAAAAAAATGTACTAAAAATGATCATGAGAAATTCACCAAAAATATTTTTAAGCTTCTAAAACGACCGCTAGAGGGAGTGACGAGCTAAACATTTTTAAAAATCTTTTTTTTTGTGTATTTTCAAGTGTTAACCGAGTAAGACAAATTCTCAGTTATAATTAGCAAACTGTCTCATTTTACTCATTTTGTCGTAATTTCGCGAATAGAGGGGTGGGGGGTTTTTACCTATTTAGATAAAAAGTCGTCTAATGTCCGTTTGTCTAAACCGATTTTCCTCAATTTGGATTCCATTTCCATTCCAATTTGGATTTCGGGTTTTCACTGGATGATTCCTCTTTAAAATTGCCTTTTAAATGAATCCAAATTGAGGAAAATCGGTTTAGGCAAACTGACATTAGACGACTTTTTATCTAAATAGGTAAAACTACCCCCCACCCCTCTATTCGTGAAATTACGACAAAATGTCGTAAAACAAAGTTGTAGGAGACAGTTTGCTAATTATAACTGGGAATTTTTCTTACTCGGTTAACACTTAAACACTTATACACAAAAAACGGTTAACGGTTAACACTTATACACAAAAAAATGATTTTTAAAAATGTTTAGCTCGTCACGCCCTCTTGCGGTCGTTTTAGAAGCTTAAAAATATTTTTGGTGAATTTCTCATGATCATTTTTAGTACAATTTTTTTTCCCCAAAGCTGTGGGATAAATAGTTTTCAAGATACGGCCGCGATCCATCGTTAATGGGACACCTGATATATATATATATATATATATATATATATATATATATATATATATATATATATATATATATATATATATATATATATATATATATAGTTAGGGTATGTAGATATTTAATTTTTTTTAAATTTATCTGTCAAATATTTTCTAGAACAGCTAAAGGTGTCGATTCAATTTTTTTTTTATTTACAGCATCTAAATAGGTAATTATTTGAAAGCCGTAGCATAGGGACGCGGTTTTCTGGCTCATCCCTTGCCCGATCGCTTCAACGCTTTAAATTTCACCTGTCGATTTTCTGCGTCTGCGAAACAAAACCTGATAGCCGGGGCGAACCTTCCCCGCCCGAAATAAGATTGATGATGCCAAATTCGGATTCAGTTGTTGATTTAGAATTAATCAATCGTCGTAATTCAATCAGCGTTCGCCTTTAATTCCCTTAATTTACGTCGGAGACGCCGACACAGCTGACGGTCGGAACTTTCGCAGTAGTTTTTCCCGGATTTTTCCGGCGGAAAATTTACGACCGTCGAACGGGACATTGTACCTAATTTGTTTTAAAGACCCGCTTTTATTCGACTCGAAATAAATTGTCATTGCGATGGTTTTCGCAAACTAGGAGCTTTTGATACGTCTGTTCTCGTTGGGGAATTGGGTTTATTAAAGAACTTTTACATCAAGGACATGGAGTGAGGGGGTAAATATAGATACTGTCAAGAAAGATATTGTAAGTTTGCTTTAGAAGAGAAAGGGTGACAAAGAATATTAAAATTAAAATTAAAATACAATAACAAGACAAAACAGATAGAAGACAAATATTAAAGAGAAGAAACATAAGGTCAGGTTGGTAATTGTAATAAATGGTAAATAAATAAAATGAAAAATAAGTATGTGATAATGAAATTAATATAAAATATATACGAATAAAATTCTAGATTGGTGAAAACTTTAGTAAATAAATAAAGGACTATTCCTATAATAAGAGGAAATAGTATGCATTTCCTGAGATAATACAGTCAAATTAGGAAGAAACGTTTTTTTTTAATGCACGCATCCGAGTGACGTAAGAGGTTAAGAATAGTCATAGAAAAATAGAATTTCTATTCATAGCGGCTCAAATTCATAGGTTATGTACTAGGTTTGTGAATGTGAAACCGGAATTTGCCCACACATGGTCCTAGCTATCAAGGCAGTTACCGTCAAACCGGGTCATTGGCGCCATTTCCTTGTTGGTTCTGACAATGATATAAGTCACAATAATATAAGTTTCATACAACAGCAGAGTTTGTAATTGAATTATTGATTGATTTGTCCGTTACTTTGTGTGATAGTTCATTTTTTAAAAAAGGAATAAAACAATTTTTAACTTTGTTATCTATTACTTTTATTATAATAAGACCAATAACAAAGTAAAAAACAACAAGATAACAACAATACAAACAAGATAACAAAGTAAAAAATTGTTTTATTCCATTTGTAATAGAATTGAACATGACGAATATTCTGTTACCATTTGAAGAAAACTGCTGCATAAACGTATCGAATGCTTGTCGAAGCTAATGGTGAGCATGCTCTTGGTGAATCATAGTGCTTTGAGTGGTTTAAAAAATTAAAATATGGTGATTTTGACGTGAGAAATGAAGAACGTAGAAGACCACCGAAAAAGTTTGAAGACAGCGAATTGCAAGCATCGCTTCGAGCATGATGCGCAAATACAACAACAACTCGCGGATCAATTAGATGTGACACGAGAAGCGGTCTCTATACGTCTGAAAGGCATGGGAAAGACCCAGAAGATGGGAAAATGGGTTTCACATGAACTGAATGAAAGGCAGCAGGAACACCGAAAAACCAATTGCGAATTGCTGCTCGCCAGGTGCAAAGGAAAGTCATTGTGACTGTCGATGAAAAGTGAATATATTTTGAGAAACCTAAGCGTTAAAGATCATGGGTAATTCCAGGCGAACCATCGACATCGACTGCAAGGCCTAATCTCTATAGGCGGAAGACAAGGCTCCGTGTTGGGTGGGATCAGAAGGGTGTGATCTATTATGAGCTGCTAAAACCTGGCCAAACCGTTAATACGGAACCCTACCGACAACAAATGATCGATTTGAATCAAGCTTTGCGTGAAAAACGACCAGAATAGCAAAAAGGGTAACAACAACGGGTTTTTTCTTCATGATAATGCACCATCACACACAGCAAAGCTGGTCAAGGAAACGACTGAGGCGTTTAGTTGGGAAATAGTTTCGCATAAGGCTTACACACCAGACTTGGCTTTGTCCGATTACTACTTATCTGCATCGATCAGACACGCACTTGCTGAGCAGCGCTTCACTTCTTAAGAAAATCGTTGAGTGGCTTGCTACAAAAGAGCAACAGTTTTTTTTGGGTGGCATCCAGAAATTGTCAGACAGGTGAGAGGACTGTATAGCTAGCGATGGGCACTACTTCGAATAACGTATTTTTTGTCATTTTCAAATAGTAAACGTGTTTTTTTTTTAATTTATGGAAATGTCTGCTCAACAATTACAATTGTTCTACAAGACAGTGTTGTAATGAAAGTTTTAACATTAACATCACAAATCTATTCTAAATACATATCTTGAGGTAGTTTCCTCTTCAGTCTTGTATGTATGTTTCTGCGTCCTAGTAGATAATGTTCAGTGCTGGGAGATTGCTCGCTGATGATGATCGTTCGCTTTTTAATATACTCTGACACTGTTAGTAGACCGAGTTCTTGGTGCAGTTGTCGATTAGTTACGTACCATTCGGCATTCACAGCTATTCGTAATATTTTGTTTTGAAGAACCTGTATTTTATGTACATTGGTAGTAGCGAATTATGTGTATTCTCCACGTTAATCTGGTATCCAGGTGTACCCCCAGATATTTAACATATTCTTCGTTTGTTTTCCAAGCGACTGGGTGTTGATTTATGTGAATAATCGGAGGGTTATTGATTCTCCTTAAAGTAAAAATTTTTGCTGCGCACTTTTCTGTATTGATTTTTAAATTCCATTTATTGAGCCATTTTACAATGGTATTTGTAGCTTCTTGAAGTTTGGTTACCCCAAGTTCAAGATTCTGTTCCTTGATTAGAATAGCTGTGTCATCTGCAAACATTAGAAGAGAGGCTTCTGTTTCTGGTATGTCGTGTGTATATAGGTTAAAAAGAATTGGGCCAAGTATACTCCCCTGTGGAACGCCGGTTTTAATTTTTCTAATAGTTGATATTGCGTTGTGTATGGATGTTTGGAAAGATCTGTCGTTTATATATGAAAAAAGGATGGCTTTTAAATATTCTGGAATCTTAGCCGATGTTATTTTATGTTTTAGTCCGTCATGCCATACACTATCAAAGGCTTGGGCCAAATCTAAGAATATGGTTAGAGTGTACTCCTTGTTCTCAAACCCCTCTTCTATAGTTTCTGTTAAGCGTTGAAGTTGATGACACGTAGAATGCCCTTGTTTGAAACCAAATTGGAAGGCTGGAATTATGTTCTCGTTGACAATCGCTTGGTTTAATCTGTCGTATATAATTTTTTCAAAGAGTTTAGCCATTGTAGATAGGAGGCTTATTGGCCTATAACTTGAAATAAGTTTGTGATCTTTTCCTGGCTTTGGGAAAAGCAAAATGTATGAGTGCTTCCATGTTTGTGGAAAATATCCCAATTTTAGACAAGAGTTAAAAAGTGAACTTAGGTAGGCAATCAGCTTTTTGCTTGCATTTTTGAGTATTAAATTCGGTATTTGGTCATGGCCCGGTGCTTTTTTAATAGATAGGGTTTTAATTACTGACATTATCTTCTGTGGCGATGTAGGTTTGATGTCTACACCAGCTAGTTGTCTGTGGGTTTTCACTTCATTTTGTACCAAATTTGCAAAGGCCTGTTGTGTATGCTGTTGATCAAACAGTGTTTCCAAGTGGTCATCAAAAGCAGTACATTTCTCTTCATCGCTATGTAGTAATGTATTATTAACCAGAAGAGATGGGATTTCTTCCGATTTTCGTAGGATTTTCTTAGTAGATCTCCACAATCCTGGATCTTGCGGCTCTAGATCACTTATACGTTTTTGGTATTCAATTATTCTAAGAGTATCTAGTTCTCGCTTAATGCGATGCGACAAGTTATTAACTAGATTTTTGGTTGCAGGATCCCTTGTTCTCTGCCATTCTCGTCTGGCCCGATTCTTTTGCTTAATTAGTTGATTTGTAGAGGTAGGAGGGGTATTGTTTTTAAATGTTTTTCTTGTTTTTGGTGGCGTTGTTGAGAGGCGTATGCTTTCTTGAATTGTTGTTGTAATATGTGTAACTTGTTTATCGATATTTGTTTTCGTTGTGAGAGGTATTTGTACCAGTTTGGAGTCCATTCTGTTGAAGAGTTCCTTGAAGAGTTCCCAGTTTACCTTGCCATTGATGAGTTTTGCATTAGGAGAATTTTTAACAGGTTCGGCATGAAATGTAATTATAACTGGCAGATGATCTGAATCGAGCTCTATATGCACTGTTTGATGTAGTTCTTTTCTTACATTTTTTTGTACGATTATGTCCAAAATATCAGGTTTGTGATCTTTCCTGTATGGATAATATGTGTGATCATCCGGTGCGAGTACCTGTAGGTTGTACTTTGCTGCAATTTCATTTAGCTTTACCCCATTTGGGTTGGTTTGGCGACAGCCCCACAGTGTTTTTGGAGTTAAGATCTCCAATTAACAATGTTGCCTCTGTGGTATTAAAAATTGCCTGTAAGTCGTTGTCCATTAATTTTTTGTTGGGTTGTTTGTAGACAGTGTATAACTGGATGCTGGTGCTATTGAGAAAGTTTACTTTGATTGATACAATTTCTAAGCTTGTAACTTTTGGCATATCCACTGGTGTGTGAGATATTTTGTTTTTGATTAAAATGGCGACTCCGCCCGAGGCTACCCTAACTTCTCTATCGGTTCGATAGATTTTATAACCTGGTATTTTCAATTTCTCTTTATTAGCAAGATGGGTTTCGCTGATGCAGGCTATGTCAATGTTGTGACGGGCTAAGAAGGCTATAAAGATGGATCGTTGAGCCTGAATTCCATTGGCATTCCAATTGAGTATTTTAGGACCGTTGAAGGTTTGTTGATAATTGTTAATTAGTTTTTGATTATGGGCCATTTAACGGTATTGGGAAAAGGTTTGTTAAAAGGAAATTTTTAATTTGTGTGATATACGGTTTCAGAAGGTCAAGGAGAGTCGAGAGAATATTGTTGAGGAATGATGGAGAGAGATTTTCTTGTGAAGGGCGTGTTAGGGTTTCTGCATAGGTTTTCTTTTGACTTGAACTTGCTGTCTGAGTGGTGTAAGTATTGTGGGTTGATGTATAGTGTTGATTTATTCTTGGGGTTCTTCTGAATCCAGTACTTTCGAGGTAATAGCTGCATCCCTTATAGTTTGCGGGGTGTTCACCGTTACAGTTTACACAAGTTGGCGGGTCTGCTGTTTTTTTAGCACAGTCGGTATAATAGTGATCACCTGCACATTTAACACATTTTGGATCACGCTTACAGTAATTTTTAGTATGCCCTGTCTGTTGACACCGGTGGCATTGGGGAATGTTTTTGGCTAGTCTTCTTGATTCAACTGTGATTACAGAGTTTTCCAGTCTGTTTACTTTATAAATATCTTCAGCTTTCTCATTTGCTGTTAATTCGACAATAACTACCGGCATTGGAGTTCTGTCTTTGTAGTAGAGTCTATTAATTTTTAATATAGGCAGATCATATTGTTTTAAAAGTGATTTAATATCCTCTGTAATTAGAGAGGGAGGAACATTTTTTAATGCTACTGCTAGTGGTTTAGTTTTTGGATCCTGATATGTGTGAAATTGAATTTTATTGTCTAAATAATGTTTAGCTAAAGCACGATAATCATTGTCAGAGGTTAAATTGATCTTTAACGACTTACTTGTGGCTACTATGGTAAATTCACTGCTGGTTATTTTTTTATATCGCTTACAACTTCTTTGTGATTGTGTTGACCGTGTAGAAAAATTGGAGGGATTTTCGGTATTTTTACTTTAGTATAAGAAGTTCCTGGCTGGCTGCTATCATCTGATGGTTCTAGCTCTGGTGGTAAATAATATCTATTTTGGGTTAACATATTTTTAGGATCCCACTGGTATCGTTTTTGTACATCGTTTATCGGTGGAGATAAGTGGTCACTGTTACGTTTTTGAGATGTCATTGTTCCATTTGCCAGCCCCGACGGGCGGGCAATATTAAAATGTTAATTTGTACCGCACTTGTGATTTTAAATATTGTCCCGTTCAACGTTAGTTTCTATTTTTATTCATAGAATTTTATCGCACTCTTTTTGCCGCTGTAAAACCGATAACGGAGCGAAGGAATACGTCCGCACTATTTCACTGCTCGCAGAGTTCTTAGTAAACGTGTAACTTCCATATAAAAATTCCGGTTTCATATTTACATACGATCCTTATATTTTTCTGGCAACTGGCAAAAGATAAAACATGAGATTAAGAAATAGAAGGAAACATATATCTCATTGAATATAAATAATAAGAATATTAATAATAATAAAGAGGGGCACCGTCTATCCCTTTCAGAAGTAGGATAGTTCTTCTTCCTCACCGGACATAGCACCCCCGCACAACCATCTCCCTCCTCTCCCTCCAAAATTGTTTTAATGAAAAATCTTTTAAAATGGAAGAAGCTGTGAAAAACAACCTGTTTTTTCAACCTAATTTTTACCAAAAAAAAACATTATAGACCTACCACTACGTTGTAAATAAAAATGAAAATTACACAACAACATTAACAGATTAAATCAATAACAAATTAAACACAACAGATTAAATCAATATTTGCGTTTCTATTTCTTTTAAAAAAATACTTACAAACTTTCCGGACAGCCCCATATAATATTACAATCGAATACTTTTTTTGAGAATGACTTTCTTGATGGAAATTCATACTAAATTGTCTTTGTCAATCATCCGAAGAAGCTGCAGTGAACCGAAACGCGTTATGTATTAGAGAAAGATATAAGTGGTAATTAGACAGACAACTTTGTTTTATTTATACACATTTAATAAGTTTTGTAATTTAGTTTGATAGTATCATACAAAAAATTTTTTATTTTCACTTTGACTTTACAATTTTGAAATTAGTTACTTTCCTTCATCTAAGCTGAAAAATAACAAACGATTAAACAAATAGTTTAATGGACCTTTCTCCCTTTCTGGAGCTCGAGTTATCAGCACTGAATGTAAGAAATACATCATGCCAACATTATAATTATTTCATCACACACATACATTCCACCTTTTATGTCTATTATAGAGCTCTGTCTTACCCTTTAGAATGTGTCGGCTCAAACCGAGACCCCAGTTTAATTGCATCATCATCATAATATAACTTAATATAAAGTCCAACTTGAACCCGAAATAGTATACTGCGAAATGTTTTTGATGATATTTGATACGAGACTTAAAATAGTAGATTATAAAATAATATATATATATATATATATATATATATATATATATATATATATATATATATATATATATATATATATATATATATATATATATATATATTATAAAGCATTCCGACTCATTCTTTCTGATCGTCCACACCTCTCTCATCCTCTCTCCGTGTATCCCCTATCTCGCCTCCGCCCACCTTGTCTCCGATATCCTACAAACTTCGCTCTCTAATGCGACGTTCCACATATGTATTTTGTTTCTGTACTTGCTTCTGTCCTCAATCTCTGTCGGATCCATTTGTGCCCTTCCCAGATCAGTTCTGACTTGTCAGAATTTTGTTGGTGAGTCTTATCGGTGGGAGTCTACTGATATGTCCATATAATTTCAACCTTCTTTTTCTTATGCTCCGCCGCTACGTTGGACATTCTCTCTGTGGTCTTCCTCGAATATAGTCTGTATCCTTCCTCTCTTAGTTTTGGGCCGAGAATTTTCCTCATAATTTTGCGTTCTTCTTTTAGTATGTTTTCTATTCCGCTTTATGTGTGGAGTGTGTTTTTATTTTTGTATGTGTGAATATGCATTTCTTATTGTAGATATTGTGTGTCTTGCCTTAAGCCATCTTCTTCTTCTGCAATCAAGTCTTCTGTGCTATCTCCTCTCCTCCTGTGGATTCGAGAATCTCGCCCAGGTATTTGGAATATATGACCCTTTTTATTTTGCCGTATTTCTTGTTCAAATTTTGGACATCTAATTTTGAGCAAAAGAATTCGGATTTTTGAAAAGAGATTTGTAGGCCAACTTTCTATGCATATTCCTTGAGGACTTCTATCTGTTTGGTCGCCCTTGTTTCATTGTCTGCAAGTACGGTTAAGTCGCATGAGAGAAGGCTAGGCATGAGATTTCTATATTGTTTTTGGTTCGTCCGAGTCATATTGGTTTACAGTGTCCTTGATTGTTCAGTTCTTTTTCCCATCCCTTTATAACTTTGTCCAGGGCCAGGTTGAAGAGGAGTGGGGATAATCCATCTCCTTGGCGAACTCCGGTTTTAATCAGGAAGGGTTCGGAAATTTCTCCCATAAATTTCACTTTAGAGACTATGTCGGTCAGTGTCTGCATGATCAATCGTAGTGTTTTGGAGTCGAGTCCTTGTTCTTCTAGGATGTTGAACAGAGATTTTCGGTCGATGCAGTCGTATGCTTTCTTGAAGTCCATGAACGTGCAGATGATTGGGACGTTCCTGATAGCTTTATATTTTAGAATTGTTTTTAAGTTAAAGATGTGTTCAGTGCATGAGCGACCAGGGCGTAAGCCTGCCTGGTACTCGCCAATTTTGTGTTCTAGTTGTTTCTGTGTTCTCTGGAGAAGGCATGCTGAGAGGAGTTTTGTAAGTAACTTGTAGTAAGGAGATTCCTCTGTAGTTGTTCACATCTGTTCTGTCTCGTTTCTTATGCAGCGGGTGTATAAGAGCACATTTCCATTCATCTGGTAATTTTTCTGTTTACCAGATGTTGGTGATAATTTGCGTGAGTTCCCGCAATGAGTTTGGTCCGAGGTCTTTCAATAGTTACGCGGTGATACCATCTTCACCGGATGTCCTGTTATTCTTCAGTTTTTGTATGTGCCTGTGGATCCCTTCCTGATGGTGGTGATTCTAAGTGGGTATAGATACAACTTCCCTTAGGGAAACTTGTGTCGCGTTCGGAGTATTGAGGAGATTACAGAAATAGTGTGCCAGCTCCTGACAATTCTCCTGATTGGTTAGAGCTAATCTCCCATTCCGCTTTCTGAAGCAAATATTTTGTGGTGTGTACCCACGGATTTGTCTTACGAAAGACCTATAAAAGTCTCTCGTGTTATAATTGCGGAAATTCTTCTCTATAGAGTATAGTTGTTCCTTCATGAACTTCCTCTTAGATTGTCTGATAACTTTTGCGGTCTGTTTTCTAGTCTCCTTAAAAAGCTGTTGCTTTCTGGGGTTTTTTACTGTTGTACTCCTAAAATACTCGTTTGCGTCGCTGCAATGCACTTTCGCATTCTGAGTCCCACCAAGGGTGGTTTGTGTTTTTATTCAATGGAATCAGTTCCTGAGCTTTTTATGTAATTTTTTGTGGAATATTTCTTATGTGTCTGCCTGTTCCTTTTCTCATTCCTCTGTTATTCCTTGGATTCCTTGATCTTTTCCGTGTCGAATTTCTGTACCTGTGTTTTCTTGTGATGAATCCTCCTTGGAGTGAACTTGACTTTGATTCATGTTAGGTAGTGGTCTGAGTCAATGTTCGCGCCCCTACGGACTTGGACATCTTGGATCTGTCTTTATTGTGGGTATGAGATCGCAACGTGGTCAATCTGGAATTATCCAATCTTTTGTATAGGCGATCTCCATGTCTTGTTTCAAAATTGCATTTATTGATTATTAATAATTATTATAATAATATCTAACAATGCCTTTTACGAATAACGAGGCCTTTAAACACGCTCCAAATTAATATGGCATGAAGAATTTGTACCAGTCCCAAGCCTGGGTAAAGTGTGAAGGAAGGCAAACATTAGATTAATAGTTTTTTAACTTAATGCAGGTAGTAGTGAAATAATAACTGATTTTTTCAGAAAAATCGAAATATCTCTTGACATGTCAGAGATATCGATTTCGGGTTTTCACTGGATGATTCCTCTTTAAATTACCTTTCTTGCCATGTAGTAAAAGCTGTACCATTCCATTTGAAAAAACTGAACAAAACTTCAAAAAACTATTGTTGAATGTAACGCCACCTCGCGGCTTCATTTATAAACTAAATAATTTATCTCCCAGATTATCTGATTGTCCCAGCAATTACCTTTTAAATGAACCCAAATTGAGGAAAATCGGTTTAGGCAAACGGACATTAGACGACTTTTTATCTAAATAGGTAAAACTCCCCCCACTTCTTTATTCGCGAAGTTACGACAAAATGTCATAAAACAAAGTTGTAGGAGACAGTTTGCTAATTATAACTGAGAATGTTTCTTACTCGGTTAACACTTGAAAATACACACAAAAAATTATGTTTAAAAATGTTTAGCTCGTCACGCCCTCTTGCGGTCGTTTTAGAAGCTTAAAAATATTTTTGGTGAATTTCTCATGATCATTTTTAGTACAATTTTTTTTCCCCCAAAGCTGTGGGATAAATAGTTTTCAAGATACGGTCGCGATCCATCCTTAATGGGACACCTGGTATATATATATATATATATATATATATATATATATATATATATATATATATATATATATATATATATATATATATATATATATATATATATATATATATATATCGGGTCGCTACACAGCTACACGCTCTCAATACAAGGTCGTTATTATGTATGGAAACAATCAAATATATCGAAAACGCTTCGAGTCAAACATGAGCTTTGCCACTTTTTCGGTACATCCGAATAAAAACATAGTTAGGTCAACAGTTGCAAAAACAATGAAAAGATTCAATGATGGAGGCAGCATTAAAAGTCGTCCAAATTAAGAATACAAAAAACGAAAATTCGTTGAATGTTTTAATTCATGTAGTAGATAATGATAAGGTTTCCGGGCAACAATTAACTTTAAATTTTAACATACGTAAACGGTCAGTCCGAAAAAAAATAAACAGATTTTCATCCTTATACAAAATACAATTACTAGAAGGACAAAGTGTAGATGATTTTGATCAAAGAGTTAAGTTTTGCGAAGTTATGATGGAAAAAATAAATACCAGTACAAATACCAGTACATATACCAGTATAAATACCAGAATTTCAGGTACTAAAACGGTAACTGAATTGACGGTAACTGCGCGTCCACTGCCGTCTTCAAAAAAAGTACGTGCAGATTATTCCTCGAGCTGACATTGCAGCTCATATAGTGGCTTTAGGTGGATGTCCTTGATCGGCCGGACTTTTATTTGGATGTTTATTCGTAGTTGAACCGGTTTCTTCAAACTTTTAAACCCTCTTCCTGTTGAGGGGAATACTTGGCGCATCTTTAATGTTACGGAAACCGCGATGACTGCAGAACTTTTTCTGCGCTACGGTCACCGAATCATTGTTTTTGTAAAATTCTCACACACACAACACAAGGTCTGCTCCCAAGAAACACTCCATACCATCTAAATTCCAAAATGCGGGGCTATCGATTGACATACGCCCTGCATCCCCTCATACTTGTTGCGTTTGCGCAGTAAACTAATGAAACAGAAAGTTTCTTATGGAACACCTTATACAATGGTGGCGTGTGCTTATACAACAGTGGCGTAACTAAGGGGTGGTAGGGCTGGTAAAATGCCACGGGCCCCCGACCGCCCCGACGGGGGCCCGCGGTCCGAGACTCCGCGAGCTCCGAAGTAACCTAACATTTTTAACAAAATTTAGTAAAAATTATAAATTTTATATAAGTACTTAGAATCAACTAAAGTTAGACACAACTAAAAACTATATACAAATTCAAATAAATTGTTAAGATTTAAACGCATTCCTAAGAAAAGGATGTCGATCAATTTTAGAACGCATTCATTGGTAGTTTCAATTTCTGTCGCGGTACTTTGGTGGTGCGGGCGAGTTAGTGATGCTCGGGGAATTCCCGTATTTTGTTAACGAAGAAAGTACTTTTTTCATGGCGCTGGCGGGTTAGCGACGAACGAGGTTAGGGAAATCCTGGATTTCTATTTTTTAAGTACGGAGGGCTCTACTGCGCATTCTCCGTTTGCTTGTTATGACAACTAGTCATTTGTATCTTTGATTTTTCGTAGGTTTTGTTTTATTGAATCTGCAGATAGAGGCAAAGTAAAGTTAATTGTGAAAGTTATATATCAATATGTCTAGTTCTAGAAAATATCTCAGTGGGAGCAAAAAACGAAAGAGAAAGAGGGCGTTTGAAAAAAAAAGTTACTTAAGTTAGTCAGTACTCTAAGAATGATGACTTTATTGATGAAAAAGCGAGTGAACAGTGCTCCGAAAGTGAAGATTTGTACGTAACTAAAAGTAACAGTATAGCAGATGCAGCACCCGACACCAGTGTACATCCAGATCCAGAACAAAAACAACAAGGTACAAGCGAAAATCAAAGTGAATCAAATTTTACTGTGAACAATATTGCATCTTCACCGTATATTACTGATAAGGGTAATTTTAAAGAACTAAATGATCAAGTGAAACGGTTGGTGTGAAAACGGACAGTGTAAACTTAAGAGTCCTTTCTAGAAAAGACAGTGACAATAGATCTTTCCTAGAAAAACATTACTACATTGATTCCAAGTCTGGCGTGAAACTTAAACGTACATGGCTATCCTATTTTTTGATACTTCAGAAGGCGTATTGTGAACCTTGTTGGTTATTCGCAAATCGAGCATGTAAAAAAATACAAAATATTTGGATGGAAGGCTATGATGACTGGAAATATATTGTAGACCCCATAAAAAAAACGAGACATCGAAAATTCATCCGGATTCTTGTCTTACGTATCAACAATGGCGGCTACATGGAACACTACATGAAGAGCAAGAGTCCATGATCAAGAAAGAAAAGTCTTTTTGGCGCTAACTACTCTCTAGACTCATTGATGTTACTCTAACACTTTCAACGTGTAATTTAGACCAAATCATGAAATGAACCAAATTATGAAATCAATAAATGACGAAAATATACCTCTAAATAAGTGTCGATGACAAGGATATGATGGTGCTAACACAATGCAAGGCACTTATGGTGGAGTTCAAAAAGTAATAAAAGATATCGAGCCAAATGCGATACATGTTCACTGTGCTGCTCATAACTTAAATTTGGTGCCTAATGATGCAATAAGAGAGGTTATTGATATGCAACATTTTTTTTAAAACAGTTCAACAAATTTATAATTTTTTGGGCACAGTATCAAAAGATCTTATCAATATCTTATCAAGTTTTATATCTGATAAAGAAAGGGAGTCTTCAACTTCGATAACATTAAAAACATTGAACCTACTAGACGGGCAGGACGTTATGATGCTATTTTTGCTTTAAAAGTTCGGTTTGTTGAAGTCCAAAAAGCGCCAACGAAAACAATTATGTTAAATTCCAAATCAGATGAAAGAAATGAAGCTATTTCACTAATGAAGAAGATCGAGAACTGCAATTTTATTATGTTATAGGTTTTCCATTGCAAAATTCTACAAACTATCGATGCAGGCTCTAAAGCACTTCAGTCTAAAGTCACCGGTCTTTCAAATGCCTTAAAACTTTTGAAAATTTGTTTGGAAGAATTGGAAAGGTGTAGACATGAATTTGAAAATTTTAAAAAGGAAGCAAATAGTGTAGTCGAAAAAAGGGCCTTCAGACCCTGAATTTTCTAAAACTCATCAGAGGAAGGGCAAACGCCATTTTAACGAACTCCGGAAAGTTTGTTCAAAGTGAAATATTTCATCGAGTATTGGACATCGTTAGTAATCAACTGAAATTGTGTTTCCTTCCAATGAACGAAATTGGTTCCAATAACAGTGTTTTGCAACCTGCCACTTTGCAAAAATTAAATTATATTGAACTATTAAAAAAAGCTCTAGAATTTGTTGATTCGGGAAAATTCTCAGTTTTCGGTCCTCTTTTAGAGACGAAATAAAGTCTTCGTGTATTAAAGAACTTGCTGATATATTAATAATAAAGAATCATTTTATATCGTGCAGCTTTCCTGAAGTATGTACTGCATTAATGTTGTCTGTTACAATTCCTGTGACTACAGCTAGTGCTGAAAGATCATTTTCGAAACTAAAATTAATAAAAACCTATTTAAGAAACTCTATGGGACAGGACAGGCCACGTAACTTGGCTATTATGTCTATTGAAAATTCTATGGCCCGATCTTTAAACTTTGATGATGTTATTCATACTTTTGCCCACTGCGGTAGTCGCCTGCCTGGCAATCCAAAGGTAGCTGATTTGATTCCAGCGTTCGGATGAGTGTTTTTCTTTAATTCTTCTGTCCGTCTTACTTCCTAAGCCTATACAAACACTTATATACACTCACATACACACACACCCACACATATCCACACCTAAATGTGATTGTTTCCAGGCAAGAGTGTACAATCCGACAACGAATAACCGCTCAGTTACGCCGGTTAAAGGCTGGGTAAGGCCGGATGCCTCCTGAGAAGTGTTCTACGTTGGTCACTCGCCAGTCGGTAGGTTTCCTGATAGACATATGGGTAAGCACATAGCCAAGGGTTGATAGCCTGAGGGAGGTGCTGGCCTGGATTTGTCGATAGCTGATGACCGGGGTTCGGAACCCACGTTAAGCTGTAGGTCCAGTAGCTAAATAGCCTTAGATGCTGATGCGCCTCTAACCGTAAATCCTTTCCTTATTGATACTTTTGCGGAACAGAAAGCTCGGAGAAATGAATTTTATTAATAAATATCTTGTTAATATTCAGTTGTTATTTCAGTAAAATTATATAACACTTTTACTGGTTTTAAAAATAAAATTTATTAGATATTTAATTAAACACAATATTAGTAATACTGTTGAGTAACTAATTAAGTGGTTTATTAACATTAAATTATAACGTGACGATTTTTACTGGGAGGGCCCCATCCAATGAATTTGCCACGGGCCTCAGATGGTATAGTTACGCCACTGCAATGGAGGGTAGTTTTTTTTACACCTATTTGAGAAACGCGCGAAAAATTTCATAAAAATCGCATGTTTCTGTTTCACATCCTCCACATGTTCCAGTTCCATCCTGTAGATTCGATTTTATCATTTAACTAATAAATTTGCTTTCACCAGACAAAACAAAATAAAACGCCGACAAAAAATTATATACGTGCATATCATCATTCGGGAAAAGCTCGTCGTGTCCTGGAAAACGTATCAGCCCTCGACCCAGGTTCTCTTTAAATTTTAATGACAGTCTATTAAGATTCCTCCTGGACACCTGGGGTGTGTCAGACCATCCAGACGCCGAGGGTAACGTTCCACTTTATCACACTGGAGCAAATTAATTCGGAAACGATGCAGCCCGTATAAAAGGCGAGTGTGTGAGTTAGAACTGACATCAATAATGTCATTATGGATGATTATAGATCTAAAATAATGTATTTCATTCAGGATTCAGGGTGTCAGTAAAAAATTTGATATTAACAAAATTCACAGAACATTTTATTTTCTAAAAACGTTCTTGCTTGTGATTTTTAACATCTATTTTCTACCATGTCAGGTGGATGAAAAAGTTCTGAGCTGTAAATTTCATACTACCGAAAATAAAATTTAAAGTTTATTTGATTAATAGTTAATATAAAATAAAATTTATTCTGGAGCTCTTTTTTTTTCTTCTCAAATAGTTTAAATAAAAATCATTCAAGGCTATCAATTTGGTAAAGGTAAAGTTAAAGTGTTGGGGTTAGAGGCGCATCAGCATCTAAGGCTATTTAGCGACTGGACCTTCAGCTTAACGTGGGTTCCAAACCACGGTCAACAGCTTACGACAAAACCAGGCCAACACTCCCCTCGGGCTATAAACCCTTGGTTATGTGCCTACCCATAAGTCTATCAGGAAGCCTACCGACTGTCGAGTGACCAACGTAGAACACTTCTCAGCAGGCATCCGGCTTTACCCAGCCTTTAACTGGCGTGACTGAGAGGTAATTCATAGTCGGATTTTACACTCTTTCCTCATCAATATGGGCTTCATGAGAAGCATAAAACAATAGAACAAGTACCCAGGCTAATGTCTAAATGATTATGGCATGTTCATATGTTTTTTTTTCTTTATTTAGGTTTTTCGCCAAAAAATATCAAAAAAATCTGTTCTTATGTAAATAAAGAATCACTAGGTAAAAACAAAAAAACCAAACGGTGACAGATTTCTCAGTGATTCCTTTTTGTAATAAATTTGCCTAACAAACAAACTTTTAGCGTTAACGTTTCGGGAAGTATTCTCCTCCCGTTTTCAAAACGAATCTAAAAATAAATTATATTAATTTCTATAAATTATGAAAAGATGGAAAGTAAATATAATTTTTGTGTATGTCAATGATACTTACATTGACAATTAGTTTTTAATGACAGTCACATACTATTGAGATTGTTTATTGAAATTCTTAAATGTTTTTAACTGTATTCTTTAGAATCGGAAACCATATTGAACTTAAATCTACCGAAGGCATAGCAATACAGTTATTTTTATTTAAATTAATTAAAACAGTTTCTTTTAATCTTCTGAATTTTGTATTTTTATTATACAAAACAAACAAGTTATTAATAACAATAATAATAACTCTCAAACAATTAACCTCACAATTCCTTATATCCGCGGTATTTCTGACACAATTAAAAAAGTAGGAAATAAATACAACATAAGAACGACATTTAAAACAAAAAAAACTCTTAGATCTCTATTAACAAAAACTAAACCAAACAACACACAACAAAATACCAAAAATGTGGTTTATAAAATTAATTTTATATTCTTAAAATTTCATTCGTTAGGCAAATTTATTACAAAAAAGAATCACTGAGAAATTTGTCTCCGTTTGGTTTTTTGTTTTTACCCAGTGATTCTTTATTTATATAAGAATAGATATTTTTGATATTTTTTGAGTTTTAGATCGTGGCAAAAAACCCAAATAAAGAAAAAAATAAAAGTACATAGGCTTGTCGACAAAATAAATAGATACGCCAATGCAAAAAGATACTGCTCTGCAGCTTGTTTAGATATCGCGCAAGCTTTTGACAAGGTTTGGCACGGTTTTCAATTACAATACATCTAAAAAATACCTATCAATACATCACTTTCAGTAGTCGTATCTCAAAAATAGGTACCTCCTCGTGAAACAAAATAATGAAGACCTTTTTTCTACTCCACGCTTACTTCCCTACTGTACTCCACTCTGGCGCCCCACAAGGAAGCATCTTGGGATCAGTAGTGTACCAAATATACAGACTAACAACCGTGGCAACTTACGCAGATGATAGGACGATACTCGCATCATACAATAGTCCGATGGGACCGAATAATCAGGCAAATATTAACAAAACATACTGGGTGTCCCATAATCTATCCGTCATAGAGCAACTGGTGATAGTAGATATCAAAATAAGAAAATTTAGTCAATAAATGTGTGGGCAAATGTTATTTATTAAAAATATACAGGGAGTTGAAGTTAAACTAAATTTTCGAAAGATTGAGATAATTTTAAAAAAACAAGCCCACCTTTCCACAAAATAAGGAAGCCAGACAGCTTTGAATGGACTTAGAGAGACCAGATGGCTTACTTGGAAGAAGCACATCTTTCCAAAACGTAAATAATAAATTGAGAAATAGTAAAAAAAACACGTATGGTAATATATAACCAAAAAAAAAAAACTTTATCACTTCCCGATTTCGAACAGAATCAATAGATCTCTAACTCAACATCCCCCAAAAATTCTAATAATAATTCTACTAAGTTTTAATGAAATCTCGTCGCCGAATTCGGCAAACGTTTAAAATAAGCTCCAAAAACCGTTTTTAAGTATTCATTGGGTCAACGGAAGTGGGTCCAGTTTGTCAATATTTCTAAGCTTTTCGAAAAAGTTTTATGTGAAATTTAAATTCGAAGAGATTTATCACTAAACACCTAATCACTTTGTTTAACTTCCCGACGCGCGTTTCTCTTACTATGTTAACATCATCAGGAGATATTTGAATCTAATTCTAAAACTAAGCTATGTAAAAATCACAAACAGTTAACCAAGCGTTGCATGAGTAATTTTAAAGACTGGCTGAATGGAGTAAGTCCTTTATCCAGATCCATGGTTGGCTTACATTGTACTATTTGAATGCATCCAAAGCCCTACTGTTATTTATGCTTTCAACAAGTCTTAAGTTACTAAGTTTTATATTATAGCCATGTTCGAGGTATAACACAGGTATAATAATGTACGAAAGTAGAAACTTCTTTTGTAATAAAGTATGGAAATATCGTTCACAAAAACAAAAACAAGCGGTTTAACTCAACGAAGGTTACAGAAACTACTAAAGAGAGATTATATTACAAATGCTGCCCAATAGACCCCTGGGGCATTTCACGTGAAGCGGACGAAACGAAATAAAAGTGAGGCCCTGAAATTTGTTTATCTAGAGGCATATTTGTACTTCTACACGATATGAACGTATAAACATATTTGAGGGTTAGTTAAGATATAGGATTCTATACAACTCACCTGATTGACGGAAAGGTTTCTTTGGAATGTTATTTGAAGTAAATTATAAAATAATAAATGTAGTATTTTGAATAGACATTTTACTGTTCTTTTTGATTTTCAAATCTGATTCTAAATTTGATTTTTTTTCTAATGTTAAACCAAAGTAAATATTTTAAATATTTTTTCGACTTCAACCATTTTAATTTTAATTTTAATTTTAATTTTAATTGTTTTGTTATTATTATTTAATGTCTTCTCGGAGATAAATGGATTTCACCAACTTCTCTGTATCGACGGATAATTTACAGCCACCTCGTAAGGAGATGATAAAATGCCGAACTGATCTACTAATTGCTTTGCTTTTCTCGCTTGTCGTCTGGAAGTTTTAAATTATTTTGCAAGTTTATTATCAATGTAAGATTTAGGTGCTACAGTCAGTATCATTGTCTTCTGAAGTAGATATTGACTGCTCATTAACTTTCTCATTCAACTGCTTCAATTTGGGTCCAACTATGTTTATACTTATATTCGAGAGCGTACAGTACATCTTGCGAGTTTTGTGGAGTTTCAACTGATGACTGACTACTCTGCACGAGATTTCCTACAATTATCGGATATGTTTCAACTATCAGAGGTGTTTCAACCGACATTCGTTTCAACTTTGAGGAATAATTTCATTTTTCAACTAAACTTTTAGGAATTTTTCTTATATCTTTAAACTTTCGGTGAGCTTGTAAATTAAAAGGATTGAAGCACCGATCACCATAGGGAATCATAATAAATCAATAAAAGTGATAAAAATTATTAACGAACGTAACTCACCACAAGGTTAGAACAACAACTAAAAAAGTAACGGAAAATAAGCGTCGCTTGGCGTCATCCTTCTGTCTCTTTCTATTTTATAACTTTGATTTGTTTTGATGAAGTGTTTATTTTTGCAACTAAAAGATGGCGTTATTATTCGTATTTCGTAAAATCGTATTCGTAAAATCACGTAAAATAATGTTTGGTGTTGATATTGTTTTCTACATATATTTTTGTTGAAAATAATACATTTTATTTTAAATTTAGGTATTAAATAACCTTATAATGACACAAATAGGTAAGACGATAATACATAATCAACATTACTCAAATATAATCAACGTTTTAATGTGTTTTTACATCACCAACCGCCTTTAACAAGCGACAGGTATCACCCTTAGAGAGACATGTACGTAATTGATTTATCTCCTAAACTAATTTAGATCCCATTTTGCAATTTTTATGGTAAAATTTATATATGCTAAGCTATATTTTGCAGTTAAAATAATAAAATTAAAATAGTCGAAGTTATTTAAAAATATATTTAAAATATTTACTTCCGGTTTAACACTAGAAAAAAAAATCAAATTTGGAATCTGATTCGAAAATGAAAAAGAACAGTAAATTTTCTATTCAAAATACTACATTTATTATTTTATTATAATTTATTTCAATGTGAAAATAAAATTCCAAAGAGACCCTTCCGTCAATCAAGTGAATTCTATAGAATCCCATATCTTAACAATTAAACCTCAAGTAAAAAAAAAATATGTGTACACGTTCATATCCCTTAGAAGTACAAATATGCCCAATATGAACAAATTTCAGAACCTCCCTTATTTTTCGTGGTACAATTCACGTGAAATGCCCCTCCTCCCACTTTGTATATACCATTAACCTCAAAGAATGCAATAGTTTACTCTTATTTTTCTCCCAATTATCATTGCTAATTTCTACCTTTGATGTACACGGAAAACAAACAAAATAACATGATAAAATATATTTTATTTGATTATTTTTTTACGTGCATTCCAATTATATTTGGTACAAAAAGAATTTTAGGGGTAATCACAACTAATGTAGTTTTTTTTCAAATTTTAAAAACATTGCTCCCAACTCGCAATAATTAAACTCAATATTATATAATCTATTTTGCAGTTAAATATATTGATATTTAACAGGTGAAACAGGATGAAGGCAAAGTTGGACCCACCAAGAAACTAGGAGATAATGAGAATGGAGGAACAAGAAGTAATGACATTTTGGTAATGGACACGGAAAAGAAACAGTAAAAAAATCTATAAAAAACGAAAACAAATAAACAGGAACAAGAACAGAATATAGATAGGATTGGAACTTGGAACGTGAGGAGCACTTTCAAAGTGCTCCTCGCGAAGTGCATTAAAGAATACTGTGTATAAAATAAAATAGTATAAAACATCTAAATAGACGGTTATACTTTTTTTAATAGAGGAGGAAAACACAAAATGCTTGGAACAGAGTTCATAATCATCAAAAAAATGAAGGACAGCGTAGAAGATTTTGAGGTCATATCTGAAAGAATCTGCAAACTTAGGCTAAGAGGTAAGTTTAGAAAATTATGCTTACTAAATGTACATGCACCTTCTAAAAATAAGGGCAATTATAATAAAAAAGAATTTTATGATAAGATGGAGTTAATATACAACAGCATCCCAACGTAATATTCGGATATTTAAATGCCAAAATAGGAAGCGAGGATATGCACATCAGAATAACAAGTGGTAAGGGCAGACATATGGAGAGTAATGAAAACGGAAGGTTAGTGCCGCACAGGAGAATGACACGAGAATGATGAACACAAGTTTTGATCATAAGGCAATACCTACAGAAAGATGGGTAGCACTCAACGTTGGGACGAGAAACCTAATTGATCGTGTAATAATAGAAAGAAAGCACGCGAGGCTAGTAAAAGATGTCACGAGCTACAGAGGAGCTGATGCCGACTCTGATCACTTTCTGTCGATAACAAACATAAGAAAGGGTACCAACAAAAAGTCACCGACTAAAAGAAATTCAAAAATATGATAGATGACGTAAGAAGATATGATGTAAGAAAATTAAAAGATGACTTTCGGACCCGGCAACTTGAAGAAGGAATGACAAAGAATATTTTAAGCAAACCAAGATAGCATAGTATTGAAAGAGTTAGAAACAGGAATGAAGAAAGCGACACAAAAATATCTAAGAATAAACACGAAAAGTAAAGGGAAAGGGTGGTTCGATGGAGTCTGCAGGAAAGCTAATCAACATGAGGAAAGAAGCAAGGCAAAAAATGCTGGAGAACTCAAACGATGTAATAAAAAGACATCATGAAGTAGCAAGGAAATGAGCGAAAAAGCCTTGAGAACAAATGGATAAAGAATTACGACAAATTCAAGAAAGATATGAGAATAATAAAATAAGAAACTTCAATCAAGAAGCCAAAAATAAGGAAGAACCCTGTACAAAACAGCCAAAATACCTTAAAAATAAAGACGGACACTTAGTAGGAGATATAAACAAAAACCTAGGCAGATGGGGAAAACATTTTGAAGACCTGTTAAAGGGTGAAATGATGAAAAACGAAGAAGACGAAACGGAAGGGAGAATGTGTTGGATCGGTAGTGGAAGTCCCTTCTGACGCAGAAATAAAAAGAATAATAAAGAAACTGAAAAACAAAAAAAACGCAGAGCTCTATGGCAAACAGCGGAGATAATTAAACACGGGGGAAAAGCATAATTTACAAGGTTATATGGACTGATAAAACGGATACGGAAGGAAGAGAAAATGCCAGACAGTTGGAGAGAGGTCATAATATGTCCCGTATAAAAAAAAGCGATAAAACAGCACGCTCAAATCCTAGGGAAATCAATGTAGCCTATAACGTTACAGCCAGAACTATAAGAAGCAGACTTGAAATATATTTAAACGAACAAGTGGAAAAATACCAAGGAGGGTTTAAAAAAGGCAGATTCACTACTCCATGTCTTCGTCCTGAAAATGATCCAAAATAATATCTATGAACAGAAACTTAACTTGAAGTCGACTTTAATAAAGCCTATAACTCAATCATAAGGAGGAAGTTTTACCAAACATTGAACGTGCTCCAATCACGAAGAAGATCACTCTAAGGAAAACAGAATACAGATTTGTGGTGGAGGGGCGTCTTTCGTCAAAAAAATTCGAAGTGAGAAGGGGATTGAAACAAAGGGATCTCGTGTCTACAGTACTTTTTAATGATCCGAGAGAGCGGAATAAGAGTAAGAGGAACAATTTACAATAGCAAGAGAAAAATATTGTCATACGCAGACGACGTAGTACCCATGTCAAGAAAAACAACAGAGCTAGCAAGAATCTTTAGACTGTTTAAAAAAAAAGTGCAAGAATATGGCCTACACATTAATGAAAATAAGACAAAATTCCTTGAGATGGGAGAGAACGTGGATGATGGAGAACAAGTTTTGATTAGAATGGAACAAAATAATCATTATAAATTTAAAAAGTCAAAGAATTTGAGTATTTGGAACTTACCATAACCTCTCAATGTCAAAAGTAATACATCAGTTCTGAAGTAGCACATCAGTTCTGAAAACCGAACCCCACACACAAAAAAGAGAATTTCTCGAACAGCTCATTAAAATCTATTATAATATACTAATATACTAATTTCCCAAAAAAAAAATAATAAATAGCACGAAAAAAAATAAAATAAAATCATTTAAAAAAATGTAGACACCTGCTGCGGACCTAGAAACGTAGAGTTGATAGTAGAAAACATTCTCAAACGATACGGCCTTGATATAAGTCGAGCTTATTTCGTTAATACCTCTTAGACGAACCAACAAATAATAAACAAATTTACAAATAAATATTTGTTCACCTATTTTGGCTATTATGTGGAGCGTAACGTCGATTAATGTCAATAGTGTTTATAAAGTTAAATCAACCAGTGATAAAACCTTTTTAAATATAATGACAAACTTTCCTTATGGAATACTTGCAATGGGTAAGTTAAAAAAATTTAATGTCACAACGTTAGCATACCAACAGCAATAAACTTTTCTTAAAAAAACAGTTTTCTGATGAATATCAAGTCATGACCGAAACATAAAGTAGAAATAAGGAAAAAAAACCTGAACACCTATCTTTTATTTATATATATATATATATATATATATATATATATATATATATATATATATATATATATATATATATATATATATATATATATGTATATTAAAATTCAAAGCACCATCCAAAGCCCTAGCAAGCGTCTCCCAAGACCAGTTTCTGGCCTTAAACCATCATCAGTTGGACTCAAGCTGGACATCTGAAGAGCGAATGAAGGAACGCACAATTTTCCGATCATACCTGGTACTTACCCGAAGTTAGACGGGTCACGAAAGGTTTCGCACATTCTGACTGCTGCCTCCATTCGGCTCATGGCTTTAGACTCTCATGGCGTTCGTCTAGAGCTCGGCTGATGACGGCTGAAAGGCTAGAAACCGGCCCCGAGAGACACGTGACGTCGCATGGTTGACAGTTCGGCGAAGGAGATCGGTGGCACCACGTGGAGAAAGGGTGAAAGATTTCTGTAATATTTCCCTCCACGGTTCCGTTACGCTACCTTGTAGGCATATATATATATATATATATATATATATATATATATATATATATATATATATATATATATATATATATATATAAGATTGATTGAACTATGTCAGCATCAATCATTGACAATAACGAATGGCTTTTATGCACATAAAAAATATCCACAAATATACTTGGATCCAAAGGACCAGAAACCTAAAGTCGATAATTGACTATCTAATTATCAAGCAAAAATCAAGTATTAAAATACATGATGTCCGGGTATGCAGAGGAGCTGAATGCGGAAGTGATCACTATCTCCTAAAAGGAAAAATAATTTTACCAACATATAAGCAAACCAAAGGAAACAGCCATCGACAACCTAAAAATGAAAATCTGGAAAGCAATACAGATCCTCGATACAACCTATCAAGCCTGGAAAATGAAAGTACGAGAACCTTATATAAGAATAGACTAGATGGAAGATTAATAAAGGTTCCCGAGAATAGTTCAACTGAATCTCTACTTAAAAATGTAACAGAAGGAATACACCAAGCAGCCAAAGAATCCCTAGGAATTAAACAAACATATCCCAAAGCTGGGAAGTACTGGTGGAACGATCAGCTACAACAAATGAAGAACAAAAAACAAAAGCTCCATGAAAAATGGATGAGTTCAAAGAGGCAAGAAGACAGACAGAAATACAAAGAAGCTACATCGATATTCAAACAGGCTGTGGTTCAAGCAAAGAATCAAATTTGGGAAAACAAATGCCAAGAATTAGATGGATATATAGGTGGGCGTAAATCTAGTGAATCATGGAGATTTATAAAGAATCTAAGGTCACAAACGAGAAATAAAATAAATATAAACCCAATTACAGCCCAACAATGGGAGGAGCACTATAAATCACTTCTGACAGAGCAAAGAACAGAATATATGAACAAGTCTCCCAAGAAAATCCGAATTGTTGGAGAACCCATAGCTCTTGATCTGGACAGGACAAAGAAAGCCATATACTTATTAAAAAATGGTCGGGCCGCAGGCCCGGAAGGTATCCCTGCAGAACTAATAAAAAATGGAACGGAACAACTTTTTAAGATCCTGACAGAAATTTTCAACCGATGTTTAAATGGGGAACCAGTTCCACAATGCTGGAAAGAAGGCTAGTTTACATCTATACATAAAAAGGACAACAAAAAGAACTGCAACAACTATCGAGGAATAACGGTGACGAGTACATTAAGTCGACTTTATGGAAAAATATTAAAGGATCTCATATGTGAAGAATATAATCCCTACGAATCTGAAGAACAAAACGGCTTTAGGGCAGGTAGATCAACAATAGACAATATTTTCTGCCTAACACAAATTATTGAAAAGAAGACAATGCGGTCACAAGATGTACACCTACTTCTAGTAGATCTAACAAAAGCATACGATACGGTCCCTATTGTGAAACTATGGGAAGTCCTAGAGAAATCTAATATTAATGTGACAATTACAAATGCCATTAAGGAATTCTATAGAAACACAACATCTAGAATAAAAATGGGTAATAAACTTTCAAAAGGCTTCAACGTAACTAAAGGCTTACGCCAGGGATGTTATTTGTCACCTACCCTATTTAATATATACATCGATGAAGCGCTGAGGTTATGGAAACGGAAGTGTAATGGCATGGGAATAACAATAGAGGATACAACTCTATATACATTACACTACGCTGATGATCAGGTGGTGATCGCCCAGGATAAGGAAGACCTGGAATATATGGCGAGGAAACTATTCGAAGAATACAGGAGATGGGGATTGCAAATTAACACAGAGAAGACACAATATTTGAACATTGGACAAGAACAACTACCAGGAGATCTGATTCTGGACAACGAATATATCAAGTGCTGCGAGGAATACGTATATCTGGGCTCAAGACTCAACAAGACTGGCCGAAACAACGAAACAATAAAAGACAGAATAACAAAGGGAAAGAAGGTTATCGGAGCATTGAACTCAATATTATGGCAAAAAAATATTAGAGCACAGACAAAAAAGAAAATTTATAACTCTATATTACAACCCACACTGATTTATGGCTCGGAAGTATGGCAGCTAACAAACAAGCAAAAAAACAGCCTAGTTGCAGTGGAAATGGATTTCTGGAGAAGATCGGCAGGTAAATCTAGACTTGAACATGTTAGAAATGAGGACGTCAGAAATTTAATGAGGGTAGAACACACAATAATTGATGACATCGAAAGGAAACAACTAGGCTGGTATGGACATCTGAGGCGAATGCCAAGGGAAAGACTACCTAAAAGGATTCTGGAGTGGATGCCTACGGAAAGGAGGGGAAAAGAGGAAGACCGCCCATAACATGGTTGCATGGAATAACAAAAGCTATGTCGGCAAGGAATCTCTCGGAGGATGACTGGGAGGATAGAAATAACTGGCGATTAGGAACCCAAAGGCGGATAGCGCTATAAACGGGATATATGATGATGATATATATATATATATATATATATATATATATATATATATATATATATATATATATATATATATATGTAATGTTTCTAGGCAAGAGTATAAAATCTGAGCAGGAATCATCACTCAGAAACCACAGTTTGAAACTTTGAAATACACAGTTCGTTTCGGCACCCATAGTTTACAATACTCAGAAATTTATATTAATATGTAGAAATGTATATTAATAGGTGAACCTTATTAGAATGGAAGAGCAAAGTTTTGCTATGCTAGATTTGCTATCCATGCTAGATATTTGATGCTTTATGAATTTAAAAAACCAAAACTAGTGCCTTGGGTAGGAGAACAGATCAATGTTAAAAATTAAGAATAGTGATTTCAATCATATTAACGATATAAAAGCTGAAATACCTGTTGAATTTAATAAAGATTAAACTGTTGTTGGCTGAAATTGAAGCAGATTCCAAACAAACCATTCAGCAATTAACCACAAAGCTTAAAAATGCACGGTAAACAATACAATGGCATTTAAAACAACTGAATAATATTCAAAGAGAAGGGATATGAGTAACTACTTAAGGCATCAGCTACAGTGCAGTTTTGTCCAGATTAGGCATATATCCTTTTCTCTAACAAATTGTAACCGGAGATAAAAAGTGAATTGTATACAGCAATCCACATAAGAAAATACAATAGTTAACACCAGAACCATGCTACTCCTAAACCATGTCTATGATGTATGGTACTTTTGTGTTATTCAATATGAGGCTTCTAAATCCTAATGAAACTATGTGCTGAATATTATTGTGCTCGCCTTGACCCTGTTTTGATTCTAAAAGGAAAAAGCTGAAGTAAACACTAATGTACGTGATATTCAACAAATTCTTCAAGGAGTTCCCAATTTGAAACAACTGAAGCTCAAGAAAAAATCGCCCCTCTCCAAGAAGCACAAAACAAACAAGAAACGTTTTACAGCAGATCATGTGGACTGGAAGAAAAGATTCAAACTAATCTTAATTCCCAAAAATTATTCTTAATCACAAAATAATTTTCAGTGGTCAAAAACGGTTTAGTTTGAATGGACTTGACAGTTTTCACTATTATTTTCACAACTTGAAGAAAGATGAAATCAATTTAAATCGACATCAGATGATGGGCCGCATTTAGTGTTGTCATACGGTAGTACAGGAGATCTGAAATAATGTTTAGTTCATTAAGAATGACTGCAAAAAATAACTTGGTATAATAAAAGAATCTATCGCTGAAAGAAGAACAGAATTAATAAAAGGTTGTTTCGTTTTTCAGCATGACACTGCACCTAATCATACATTTTTTTTTTGAAGCAAATAGCATTTCCTGTTTACCTTGGCCAGCCTGATAACCAGATTTAAACATAATTGAAAACTGTTGGAGGCGTATGCCAGTGGAAAGCAGTTCAACAACATTCAGGACTTCAAAGACTTCATAACAGAAGAATAAGAAAAACTTGAAAATATATAAAGAAGCGTTTTAAGTCAGTTCCCTGACGAATGTTGACAGAACTGGAGAATAACTGAAGTTCAGCGACGTAATGAGAAGAAATTTCTCAATTTATTGTTTTCAATAATGAAAAAAAAATATTAGTCTATAATCGATATAGTTTGAGTAAAACATGGGGTGGCCTACAATTTTGCGGCGGAGGGAATGTATACCGGGTTGTGCACTTTATTTCTCCCGCAGTATATAACAAATAATATAAACACAACCGCCTTTAACCATAAGATAATAATTTTATCACTTCTGGATCTCGCAGTGAATTGATACCCCTCTTTAATTCAACATTCCCCCAAAATACGAATAATAATTCGACTAGATTTTAATGAAATTTCGTCGCCCAAATTCAGGCAACGTTCAAAGTAAGACCCAAAAACACAACTCGAAAGAAAGAAACGCGACAAAAGGAGAATCTTCGAAACAATCTGGATGGTAAAGACATCGCCAGAAGGAATTAGTTTAAATTTACAAAGACCGGCGTTTCTAGGTATTCAATTCAGAAACGGAGACGGATCCTACCCTCGACCGCCTCTCTGCACGCCCTTCGCCACCTTCCATCCGGGGTCTTTGAAGTGACGTCTTGAAAGGACGTCGCTCATTAATAAACGAAACGAACGAAAATCTAGATTGATGGGGGTTTATGGTTTTCGTCGATAAATTTCAGTTGTTGCGTTTCATAATGTTAACATGTATTATAGGAGAATGAATGTATGAATGGTATAATTATTCTAATATAAATACAGTGGATTCCAAATCTATTCAGGCATTGTATTTAAAACATTACTCCAGCAGTTCAAATTTATGCAAAAGAATCCGAATCAGTTCGATATATGAGAGCTTGCATTGTCGTTGTGAAAATTGATCACGCGTCGCTGGTGGTTTTTTCTTATTTTTTCAAAAACTTCTGGCAAACAAACGGTTGTGTACCATTCAGAACAGACCGTTCTACGATTCTCTAGTGGCACTGCAGCCACATTCCATTTATCCTAAAATAACCTGCGACCATGTGTTTTGAAGTTTTTCTTGCGCGAACAACTTTTGTTGGGTTTGGCTCATTTTGAAAGACTCATACAATCGACTGCTGTTTACTTTAGGGCTCATACACATAGATCCAAGATTCGTCACCTGTGTAGATGTTATGTACGGGTACGCACCAATATCGTATTTTTTGAGCATTTCTATACATCAATCGACACGAGCCTTTTTTTTTAGTGGATGTCAAATTATGCGGAATCCAACACCCACAATTTTTTTTCATAGTTAAATGTTCATGTAAAATCTTGTGAAGCATTGTCATACTAATGCTCAGGGATGATACTTACGGTATGTCATATGACCATCTTGCTTTATCAGTTCGCGCGCAATATTGATGTTTTCTGGCACAACAACGTATTTTCGACGAATTCTTTAAATTTGTCCGTGAACGAACGACGGCCACAGTTGAAACCACTAAATCAGTCATATACAGTGGTTTTAGATGGTGCTTTATTGCCAAATTCGAAGTGAGTTGATCGATGCACTGTTGTTGAGATAATCCACGTCGAAAGTCGCAGTAAATCATCACACAAAAATTCTCACGAGTTAATTCCATTTTTTTACTGAGATGAAATTTTCGAGTCCGTATGTCAAAACGTCCTGAGTACGTATACATTGAACAATGTAAAACTTTGATGTTTAGGTCAGATAACGCCTAGCAACACCATTGTTGCTAATTCTGGATACATAAATAGATTAATAAATAATATTTTATTTATTGGGATTTTCGGTCAGTGTAAATAAGTTTTATTTTTTTATTGTTTTATTCACGTTTCGATTCTACAACGAACGATCATCCGAATACTTCTAAAATAAAAATTCCTTTATATAAAAAAAAAAGAAAATACAAACTTACATTTAAAATGATACTCTCGATTTTAAACCTTATTTTTATAAAAGATTTGTAGATTGTTGTATATTATGCATACCTAAAAATAAAATTCAATACACCTTAAACAAATTCAATATATTTCATAACAAATTAAAATTTACTCATGAAGAAGAAAAAAAAATAAAACAATAAATTTGTTAGATATTACCATCACGTATGATAAGAATGGCAATATCAAAACAAATTGGTATACAAAACCAGTATAGTCTGGAAGATATCTCAATTTTAAATCCTATACACCGAATAAATATAAAAAAAAGTGTTATTAATTCTTTAATTGATAGAGCTGTTATTTTAACTAATCCAAACAATAGACCAAAATATATAAATAAAATCAAACAAACACTAGAAGATAATAACTAACCAAAAAAATTTTACGAACCGGTAATTAAAAATAGAATACATAGAATATATAACAACAATAACATAATAAATAAAACTAAAAATGAAAATTACATACCTTTACCATACATACCAGAAATAAGTAATAAAATTTAAAAAAGTTAAATAATATAAATATAGCAGTAGTAATAATAACACTAAACAAATATTTACAAAATTAAAACCACAAACACCCAAAATGGAACAAACAAATTTAATTTACAAAATTGATTGCTTAAACTGCCCAAGCTCATATATTGGCCAAACGAAACAATATTTAAAAAACAGAATTAATGAACACAAAAAAAAGCATTAGAAACAATGAACATACCTTTAATTTTAACAACATAAAAATCTTAGATTTTGAAAAACAATATAAAAAAAGAAATATAAAAGAAATGATTGATATAAAAAAAACAAATAATACCATCAATTTCAGAAATGATACAGATAATTTAAGTTGTATATATAACATTATTAAATAATTAATTTTCATAATTTTTTTAATTTTTGCATCTAATATCATTCCACATAAAAAATTCAAAACAATTAAGTTATAATAAAAAACAAAAAAGGTGGAATAATTATTAAATATGTCAAAAGTCAAATGTCATTTAAAAATTTTATAAAAAATTGACACATATTACTTAAACATTAATATTGGTAAGTTTTTAAATGTAGGTTTGTATTTTTTTATATATAAAAGTAACTTTTATTTTAGAAGTATTCTGATGATGGTTCGTTGTAGAATCGAAACGTAAATAAAACAATAAAAAATTAAAACTTATTTACACTGACCGAAAATCCCAATAAATAAAAAAATAATAATAATACTAAACGGTCACGAAAATATATGTAATAATATATATATATATATATATATATATATATATATATATATATATATATATATATATATATATATATATATATATATATATATATATATATATATATATATATATATATATGTACTGTTAGATTTTCTTGGACTGCGTCCAATAAGTCTGAACTTCGAGAGACGAAACATATGTCATCCAGTTGAAGGGATAGGTGGGGCTCCTTCCCGGTCAAGCAACCAACAAAAATGTTTTAAACAAAAGTTTTTTAACTTCTTTGGACTGCGTCCAACGAGACAACAGTAGTCAGGAGTTATACACCCCCGACCGTTGGGTTCCACAATCTCATTCGTTAGTTGTTTGACGGGCCCCACCCATCCCTTCCATCGGAGGGCAAATGGTTGTGGATAAGGATCCCCTATCCTCGACGAAAGAGTATATGTCGGCACCCTGATAAGTCTAACCACCAACAGATGAAACATTTGCCCTCCAATGTAACGAACGGGCGGCCTTCCTCCCGGTCAAGCAACTAACGAATGTTCATATCATATCATAATCTAATATATTCACGGATGGTAGAATATGTTTCTAAATCATTCGGGATGTTCCATCCGTTGATTCTGTGAAGAGTCACGACGTTTCACGACTTCGCTGGAGTTGGACTCAACATTTGAATTTTGGCGAAGCGTCATGACTTCACAAAATCAACGGATCGACACCCGGAACGGTTTATTAACGGTACACAGCAACACTGCAGATTTTATGAGTAAAAACATTGCGATTTAACCCAACTTATCTTACTCCAAAAGTTAATATTAACCAAGATACAATATGTTAAAGTTATTATTTATTTTAAATTTTCGTCAATAAATTTCTTAAATAGTATAAAATAATATCTTTCTTAAACGAAGTTGAATCTTCTTGAAACATATCTGATCTAATTGGGATTTCTTCAAATTTTATTATTTCTTTTGATATTATGGCCACCCTCAAACCATCTTCAAGAGATGTATTATTGGCTGGTATATTTAAGATATCTATAAGACATTCGTGTGGTACAGAATCGAAAGACTCCTTATAATCGATATATGTAATATTCACATTTCGATTCGTAGCATAGGCCGAATTACAAATGACTGAACACTCACAATATTAAATATTGACAATCAATGCAAAAGTTTAACAGTAACTAAATTTCCAGAGCCTCTTGATGTGATTTGTTTTAATCACAGCCTACCTACTTTAAGAAAAGTGTTACATTTCAAAAGCGCAATTTGAAAGAAAGTAATGAACAATTTAAACACATTTTCAAGGTATACCTTATTTAGGCAAAAAAGTGGATAAAATTATGTTTTCTTTAAAAATGTGAATATACTAAGGGGTAAAACAGTTGTGACCTTACAAACGTAGAACAGTGTCGCAGACAGCGCACTCTATAGCCTACATAAAAATATTACAACCCACTACCAACTCTCATTCAAGAAAGATATTTTTTAAGAAATTTATTAACGAAAATTGAAAATAAAATAATAACTTTAACACCCTCTATCTTGGTTACTATTAATTTGTCAACTAATGGATTCTTGGTTAAAGTTGGGTTAAATTGCAATATTTTTACCCAAAAATTCTGCAGTTTTGCTGTATATATATATATATATATATATATATATATATATATATATATATATATATATATATATATATATATATATATATATGAACATTTTTCTTAGGTGCTAGACCGAGAACGAGCCCCACCCATCCCTTCAACATCGGACGCAATGGAAGAAACTCTAACATTACAAATAAATAAATAAATATATATATATATATATATATATATATATATATATATATATATATATATATATATATATATATATATATATATTTATTTATTTATTTATTTGGTGCGTATAGACCCTATTGGATCACGCAAACCATCCTGACTCATTTTCGAGAGTTCTTTCTAATCCTCCACACCTCTCTCATCCTTTCTCCGTGGATTCTATTTCTCTCCTCCGTCTACTTTGTTCCTGATCTCCTCGAATCTTCGCTCTCTAATGCAACGTTCCACATATGTGTCTGTACGTTCTTCTATCCTCAATCTCTGTCGGACCCATTTGTGCCTTTCCCAGATCAGCTCTGACTTGTGCGATCCATGGTACTGTTGACTTGACCCCTTGTATGAACGTAAAAGTTCTGTTGGTGAGTCTTGTCGGTGGGAGTCTACTGATATGTCCATAGAATTTCAACCTTCTTTTTCTTATGCTTGCCGCTACGTTGGACATTCTCTCAGTGGTCTTTCTAGAATGTAGTCTGTATCCTTCCTCTGTCAGTTTTGGGCCGAGAATTTTCCTCATAATTTTGCGTTCTTCTTTTAGTATGTTTTCTATGCCGCTTTTTGTATGGAGTGTAAGTGTCTCGCTTACGTATAGTACGTCTGGTTTGATTACTGTGTTGTAGTGTCTTATTTTTGCGTGTGTGGATAGGCATTTCTTATAGCAGATATTGTGTGTCTTGCTGTATGTCCTCTTCATCTTCTGGAATCGAGTCTTCTGTGCTATCTTCTCTCCTCCTGTGGGTTCGAGGATCTCGCCCAGATATTTGAAGTGAGTGACCCTATTTATTTTGCCGCATTTGGTGTTCAAATTTTGGACATTTAATTTTGAGCAGAAGAATTCGGTTTTTTGAAAGGATATGTGTAGGCCAACTTTCTCTGCACATTCCTTGAGGACTGTTTGGTTGCCCTTTTTTCATTGTCTGCGAGTATGGCTAGGTCATCCGCGAAGGCTAGACATGATATTTCTATGTTGTTTTTGATTCGTCCGAGTCGTATTGGTTTCCAGTGTCCTTGATTTTTTAGTTCCGTTTCCCATTCCCTTATGACTTTGCCCAGGACCAGGTTGAAGAGTAGTGAGGATAACCCATCTCCTTGGCGTACTCCGGTTTTAATCACGAAGGGTTCGGAAATTTCTCCCATAAATTTCACTTTAGAGATTGTGCCGGTCAGTGTCTGCTTGATCAATCCTAGTGTTTTGAGGTCGAGTCCTTGTTCTTCTAGGATGTTGAACAGAGATTTTCGAGCAATGCAGTCGTATGCTTTCTTGAAATCAACGAACGTGAGGATGATTGGAACGTTCCTGATAGCTTTTCCGTATTGTTTTTAAGTTAAAGATTTGTTCAGTGCATGAGCAACCAGGACGAAAGCCGGCCTGGTACTCGCCAATTTTGTATTCTAGTTGTTCCTGTGTTCTCTGGAGAAGGCATGCTGAGAAGATTTTCTAAGTGACTTGTAGTAATGAGATTCCTCTGTAGTTGTTCACATCTGTTCTGTCTCCTTTCTTGTGCAGCGGGTGAATAAGAGCACATTTCCATTCAACTGGTAATTTTTCTGTTTGCCAGATGTTCGTGATAATTTGCGTGAGTTCCCGCAGTGAGTTTGGTCCGAGGTTTTTCAATAGTTCCGCGGTGATACCATCTCCACCGGATGTCCTGTTATTCTTCAGTTTTTGTATGTGCCTGTGAATCTCTTCCTGTGTTGGTGGTGGTGATTCTGAGTAGGTATAGATACAATTTTCCTTGGGGAATCTTGAGTCGCGTTCGGGGCAATTGAAGAGATCTGAGAAATAGTGTGCCAGCTCCTGACAATTATCCTGATTATTTAGCGCTAATCTCCCATTCCGCTTTCTAAAGCAAAGATTTTGTGGTGTGTACCCACAGATTTCTCTTGCGAAAGTTCTATAAAAATCTCTCGTGTTATAATGGCGGAAATTCTCCTCTATAGAGTCTAGTTGTTCCTTCATGTACTTCCTCTTAGTTTGTCTAATAACTTTGGCGGTCTATTTTCTAGTCTCGTTAAAAAGCTGTTGGCTTTCTGGGGATTTTTTACTGTTGTACTCCTGAAATGCTCGTTTGCGTCGCTGCAATGCACTTTCGCATTCCGAGTCTCACCACGGATGTTTTGTGTTCTTTTTCAATGGGATCAGTATCTGCCTGTTCCTTTTGCCATTCCTCTGTTATGTTGGATTCCTTGATCCTTGTCGTGTCGAATTTCTGGAGATGTGCCTTCTTCTGATGAATTCTCCTTGGGGTGAGTTTTACTTTGACTCGTGTTAGGTAGTGGTCTGAGTCGATATTTGCGCCCCTGCGGACTTGAACATCATGGATATCTCTTTGTTGTGGGTATGAAATCGCAACGTGGTCTATCTGGAATTCACCAATCTGTTGTATAGGCGATCTCTATGTCTTCTGTTTTAGTGGAGATTTTCTGAGGGATGTTGACATGATCTTCAGGTTATTCTGTTGGCATAGTTCGATGAGTCTTACGCCGTTCTTGTTGGTAAATTTGTGACCGGGGAATTTGCCTACGGTTTTCTGGTGTATTTTTTCCTTACCGATTTGTGCGTTAAAGTCGCTCAGTAAAATTTTGACGTCATCCTTAGGGACCTTTGCCATTATCTTTTCTAGTGTTTCCCAGAATTTCTCTGTAGACTTATTGTCTTTCTTGTTGTCGCCGTTTGTGGGGGCAAGTACGTTGATAATGGTGTATTTTTTATTGGCGCACTGTATGCGCATTTTTATTAGTCTATTGTTTATGGGGGTAATTTCCTTAATAGAGTTAACTATCCCTTTGTGTACCACAAAGGCCATGCCCAGAAGCGGAGCACCCCTGGCGACTCGTTTGTCCGTCCTGTATATATCTGTCCTATATATATGTTATTATTATTTTATATTAATATATATATATATATATATATATATATATATATATATATATATATATATATATATATATATATATATTATTTCTTTTTATGACTTTCCTGTAAAAGTCAGATGAAAAATAGGAAAATATAAACATTTTTCCCCCCGTCAGTCTCCATTTTCTCGGTTTCGAGACCGAAGAGTTTCCAGGGTCCCGATTCAAAGATAGACTTTTCCAATAAAAAGTAGTAGTAGGTCGATGTAAAAGTTGCCCGTCACAACGACTCCTTTTGTAATGCACTCCCATTTTACGATAAAATAAGGACTAACCTAAAAAATATGCCCTTTTGAAATCGAAACTTGGACGCAGGCGGTCTCAAAGGGATACGTCTCTACATTTTAAGCGTTTATCTCAGATGGCCGTTGTTAAATATAATTAAAAGCATACTTTGTATTGTTGGAGCTTTGTTGTTGAGAACGGGCTAGTAATAAGGGTTTCCTGCTGATACTTCGGAACTGAATATAACTAATTTAAAACCTTTTGGTTTTGCATAGTTAGATGTAAAATTGGTACAAGTTATGGATACTATAAGCGAGTATTTTGTTCTAATATTCCATTAATATTTAATGAATTGAGTTTATGATATGATATACCACCTTGTTCAGAAAGTTCCTGGAATTTATTCAGAAAATAGAAAATACAAGTTTATTCATCAAAATTGATATTGTCTCCTTCAAAGTACTCTCCATAGACTGTAACGCACTTGTGCCATCGTTTCATCCAATAATCGAAACATATTTTATACTCGGTGTTGGGTATGGCCATGAGAGCCGTCTTCAATTTTTCCATAACTTCCTCTCGGCTATTAAAACGCGTTCCTCGTAGTAGTTTTTTTGACTCGATTGAACAGAGAGAAGTCACAAGGAGTCAAATCAGGTGAATTCGGTTGTTGTTGTGTGTTGGTGGGTTATTGCGATGCAAAATCCACCAGTTGGTTGCCCACAAATCCTGTTTTTTTGGAGAACTGCTTCACGCAAACATCTCATAACGCCCAAATAATGCTCCTTGTTGACTATTTGACATTCCGGAGGGAATTCATAATGCACGAAACGGTTGGAGTCCATAAAAATCGAGAGCATCGTCTTCTTTTTCAATTGGAAACGACGTGGTTTTTTTGGGTCTTGGTTCATTGGGCGCGCGCCATTCACTTGCCTGATGTCTAGATTGCGTGTCGTACTTATAAACCCACGTTTCGTCTAGAATAATAATGAGTTTGATAAATGTTGGATCGGATTCAGGCTTTTGGGCACCAACTTCGTTGCAACACGGCGGAAACCTAAATCATGAACTCAAATGTCTTGGACGGATCTATAAGAAATATTCAAGTCCTCTGCTAGCTCTCTGATGGCTAATTTGCCGTTATTGACCACCATTTATATCACTGTATCGATGTTTTCGTCGCTTTTCACTGTTGATGCCCTGCCACTGCGTCCGTCATCATCAACAAACTCACGACCACTTCTAAAGCGTTCGTGCCACTGATAAACGACTGTACTTGAATTCATACGACTGTAATGCATACTTTTTAAAAGTATCTTTGCCGACACACTTTTCCAACATTTCCAAGGTCCTCGCACCATTGAATACGTTTTAACGCAAAATTTAATACAAACTCGTTGTAGCAAACGCAATTCCGCAAAAATCGAAAACACGTACAGAGGCAGACATACAAGGTGGTATTTCTGAAAAATATTAATATGATCAAAAAGTAACATGGCTTTTGCTTTAAAAATTCGTGCGCTTTACGTATCGTTACAACTGTTTGCTTAAAAGTAGTAATAAAAGTGATAGATAACAAAGTATAAAATTGTTTTATTATTATTATTCACGTATGGGCTCTAGTGGACCACGCGAAGTACAATTAGAGGCGTTTGTTGTTTGTTAGCCTTCCTTTGCGCCCATACCAATTTCATTCTTTCGCTATGAGCTTTTTCCCTTTCGTCAGACCAAGTTGTTCCAGTCTTCCTACATTTTTCTCTCTAGCCAACCTTCCAAACGTTAACCTTGTGTCTGAAACAGCCTCTATCCTGAATTTCACTTTGTATAATATTTGTTGATCTTAGATCGTCTTTAATTGCAACAATCCATTTAATTATTTCTACTTTAGCTCTACTCCTATTTTCATAAAATTCGACTATTTGTCTAGTTAGCCTACTCGGATTCATCCCTTTTATGTGTCCGTAGAACTTAAGTCTTCTTTTTCTCATATCGCTATGTATATCTGTGTAGTGTTTGATTTCTTGGTTTTCTCAAAGTCGGTATGTTGTGCTATTTATTTGTTTGGGGCCTAGGCTTTTTCTTATGATTTTTCTTTCCTTCTTTTCAATGTCCTCGATGTCCCGCTTTCTATTCAAAATGAGCGTTTCTGCAGCATGTATACATTCTGGCTTAATAACTGTGTTGTAAAGTCTCAGTTTTGTGTTTTTAGATAGGCATTTTTTGTTGTAAATATTTTGTGTAAGTCTCAATGGCGTTTCCATTTTTTGACATCTACCCTTATTGGTTTTTCAAACCCATTTTCCATGATTATTTCACCCATATATTTGAATTGAGAGACTCGTCTGATGTTACCATATTTTGTTTTTAGAAATGGTGTTCTTAGTCTGTTGCAGGTCATGTATTCTGTCTTTTCAAAGGAAATTTGGAGTCCTACCTTTTCTACTGTTTCTTTTAGGATTTCAATCTGTTTCTGTGCCGTTAATACATCTTGAGCTAAAATTGCTAGATCATCAGCAAATGCCAGACAATCAATTTTGATATTGGTTCTATATTGGTATTTTGATTTTTTTCACGCCACTCCTGTATTACTTTTTCTAGAACACAGTTAAATAAGAGTGGCGAGAGTCCATCCCCTTGTCTCACTCCAGTTTTAATCTCGAAGGGCTCTGAGATGTCACCCATGAATTTAACTTTTGACCTTGTGTTAGTTAACGTTGCTTTAATAATTGCCAGAGTTTTCAAATCTAGTCCTTGTTCTTTCAAGATTCGGAATAAAGATTCGCGGTCAATAGAATCATATGCTTTTTTGAAATCCACAAATGTACAGACGAGATTTTTATTGCACAGCTTTTGATGTCTTAGGATCAACTTTAGATTCAGGATCTGTTCAGGGCAGGGTCCACCCGGTCGAAAACCTGCTTGATATTCACCATGTTAGTTTCCAACTGTCCCTGTGCTCTGTCTAGTAGACATTGAGATAGAATCTTGTAACAAACTGGGAGAAGAGATATCCCTCTATAGTTGTTTACATCCATTCTATCTCCTTTCTTATGTAGTGGATGGATTAAAGCATCTTTCCAATCTTCCGGAATCCGTTCGGTTCACCAAACTTCTTGTAGAATTTTGGTTATTTCCTTGATTGTACCTGGATCAGCAAATTTCAAAAGTTCAGCAGTGATTCCATCTTCACCAGAAGCTTTGTCATTTTTAAACCGTTTGATTTGCCTAATTA